>CM053791.1:536019571-536619571 GCA_028749045.1 Cupressus sempervirens
TTTCAGTTCTGATCATTGTAGCTATCTTTTTGAAGCATTTTTCATTTTCGCACTGAGATAAACTGTCACTTTTATCTTTTGGGAGTCATGAACGTTGTTTTGAGTCAGGTGTACTTGCACTATTTCATAAAGCACCATGGGGGGGATTTTTGTTTGCTGTTTTAGGCATTCTCCCTTTGTCAAGTGAGTGTCCCTTCCATGACATTAGCCCATGCAGAGTCAGTTAGACCGTGTCTTTATCAGTGTCTGTACCTCTTTTCCTCTCTCCTCGTTCTTGGTTCGTTTGCAGAAGATTTTGGCTCACCTTCTCAGTTGCCTGTCATCACACCCCGTCTGCATTAAGGGGGGATTATGCTGTGTTCTAATGCATCCATGGTTCGATGGTTCGATAGTGTGAACTATGTATTCAGTGGTTGATCCTACATACAAGGCGATTGCAGTGGCTGGCTACCTATGCATTTCGGTGAGATGGATCATCTACCATATAGACATGCTCGGCTCGTGCCTTCTTCTTCCATGGAGGTTTCTTCAGATCAGCAGTTTGACAGATTTGCGGTTCTTCATGCTTCAGTGATGCTGCTTCTTCATGATCACTCATTGTTCCTGTTTTAGGGGACAATTTCCCTAGTTGGAGACTTCTTCAGCTCTTCACTGGGTTCTTACCTCTTTTTAGGGGAGGGTTTTTCCCATGTGGTTTTCTCTCTTTCCCTGCTTACAGAGGTTTCATCTTCTTGCATTGTACTTGGGTACCTAAAATGGCCTCGTTGCCGGGACCCATTATGCATTCATCTTAGCTTTGTGAGCTTAAGGCATTTCCCTAAGTTGCACTTAAGGGGGGGTGTTAGAGTAAATAATTAATATTTAATTATTTATTCTATTGCTTAAGTTTACTTAGGTCATGCATTTATTTAATATTTTGTATTTAATGCATGTAGTGGTTGTTGTTGACAACTCGGGAGTTTTCTCCTTTTTTAGCATATTCCACTTTTTGTGGATGTGTGCTGAGTTGTCAATCTTATCTTCTACCTCCTTCCAGCTTGTTCTACAAGCTTCCATGAGCTCTTTATATTCGGGCTCTCTCTCATTGTAATCACATCTTCAGAACATCATTTTCTTATTGTAAATACATTTTCTTCTTGTGTTTGCATTCATGGTGTCTCTCATGTCCGTTTAGGGTTTTGCCCGTGCTCCATGCTCCTCCCCTTCTATGGCTTCTCTTTGACAAGTTCGCATGCAGGTGATCTTGGCGTCTTCGGAGTTGGCTTTCCTCAACTCCTACAATTTTCTTACAATATGTTAGGCATAACGCCTACCTAGTTACAAGCTTCTATTTCAATAAGAAATCCAACACATGATCTTAATTGCTCAAGAGCTTATCCTCTAGATCTTCTCTCTAAAAGTTGTTGCCTTAAGATCCATAATTCATTACATATTATAGTCATCAGACACACAAGTCATCTGGAAGATAAAAAAATCTAAAAAGGAAATGTATTACAACATATAGGTTCCATCCCTTGAGTAGAAATGAGAAACCACATAATTAAGAATAAGAAGGGGTGTAAGGTTAGAGATGGGTCTACATGAGATCCAATAATTCACTTGAGGATCCACATAAGATCACATAAATGGAAGAACTTCATATAAGTAAAATAACACATGTTACACGAGGTGCCAGTGAAGAACATATCATGAACAAGAGTGAATAAGAATGTGTTAGTAATGAAACATTAAGAACCATTATCAAAGGCATATGATTCACGAAAGGTCCACTCCATGAATCCATGCTCTCAGATGAAACTAAGTAGGAACAAAAAGACTATTCACATGATCAACAAATTAGAAACAAAAAAAAAAAACTTATCTTTCTAGTTGATGCAAGATTTCCAAAGAGACTAAGATGCTCCTACATCAGAAAATTGGTGAAATAACTTGCACATTCTAAGAAAAATAATGTTGATCCAAATTAGACTAAAAAGTCCATGAACCATCTTCAACTAGTTTATTTTTCTTCTAAACTAAGTAGTCAATATAGTCCTTTCCTCCAGTGCTATTACTAACACTATTGTCTAAAGTCCTTCAATATCATTTGCCTTCTTCTTAGGATAATCAGGTTATCAATTGATGCATCATCAAACTCATAATATGCATATATATATATATGTTGAAAATGGGTTAAATATCCATGTTATCAGGTAGTTCAACCTCAAAAGCATTACCACTATCCAACATCTTCAATATCTACAAGGGCCAAATTTCTTCATTTTTAGCTTGCTATAAGTTCTAGTAGGAAATCTAGTTTTCTTAATGAACCATTACTTTATCACCAACTACAAAAAATGTTATGTATCCTTATTTTATCTTCTTAATCCTTATACTTATGACTACTAAGTTCTAGATTATATTTTACTTCATCATGTAAACTACTCATGGAATCAATATATCCCTATGCTTCAACACTTCTTCTATCCTCAAGATCAAGATTTCTTAATTTAGTAATTCCTCTAGGACACATGCCTATAATAATATCAAAAGGTGTCTTCTAAGTACTTTTGTTTATAGAATTATTGTACATGCAAACTTTGCTTATGCCAACACTAAATCTCAATTTCTCATTTTGTCACCAACTGAACATCTTAACAAGTTACCCAAGCTTTTGTTCACAACTTCAATTTGTCCATCAGTTTGTGGATGAAATGTAGAACCAAATTT
Source organism: Cupressus sempervirens (assembly GCA_028749045.1). Taxonomy (NCBI): domain Eukaryota; kingdom Viridiplantae; phylum Streptophyta; class Pinopsida; order Cupressales; family Cupressaceae; genus Cupressus; species Cupressus sempervirens. Next base: position 536,022,281 of record CM053791.1, read on the forward strand.
AAATTTGTTATTCAATATTTTCCATAATATTTTCCAAAAATAGCTAGTAAATTTAGTATCCCTATCATAAACACCAATCTTTGGTAATCCATGCAACCTCACAATCTCTCTGAAGAACAAATATACTATATGTACTGCATCTAATGTCTTTCTACATCATATAAAATGAGCCATTTTAGAAAATCTATCAACAACAACAAAGATTATGTCATTATCCCTTTGAGTTTTAGGCAATCCAAGAATGGTTATTGAAGAACAAAATTCATACTAATGTATTCCCAAGATTTTCTAGGAATAGGAAATGGTTTATAGAACCCTACATTTTGAATTGTTCCTTTTGCAACTTAACAAATTTTGCAACTTCTCACAAATTTTTGAGCATCCTTGTACATCTGTGGCCAAACGTGTTTTTCAAATATCAAACTTATTATTTTATCAAACCCAAAATATCCTACAAGTATTTGATTATGTTTATTTTTTATTATGTTGTCCTGCATCAATCTTATTGATATGCATAACTAAATTCCTTTGAACAACATGTCTTCTTGAATGAAATAATTAACCCACTTGTTTTGATTATTTATCATTGGTGTTTTACAATACTTCCTAGGTTTTAAGAAGTCTTAAAATAATTGAAACCAAGTACCTCAACCTTCATTTCAGTTAGAAAATTTCTTCTTGTACTCAATGCACCAAAAACTCTATTTGGCTAACCACTCCTATGTTTAACACAAATGTGAAATTTTGTAAGAATTCAACCCACTTCATGTGTCTTTGATTCAACTTATTTTGACAACACAAGCAGTGCAAGGCTTTATGATCAATGTACAACACAAATTCCTTAGGCATCAAATAATGTCTTGATTTCTTCAAAACTTTAACAATAACATAGAATTCCCAGTCATAAACTAAATATGTCTTCTTAACATCATTCAATTTATCACTATAGAAAGAAATAGGTTTACCTTCCTAACTTAAAATATCTCCAATTTCACTACTTGAAATACCTTAGTAAAATTGGGTAAAACTAACACTGGTAATTTTGTGAACTTTTATTTCAAAGTCTCAAAGGTATTGTCTACTCCATTTATTCACTTAAATTCCTTTTTACAACATCTCATTGTCTTTTTCATCCCATTGCAAATAGAACTAATTTTTTTGATGAGCTTTATGTAGAAACTAATCAAACCATGGAAAAATCTTACATTACCAACACTCCCAAGTGTAGGCCAATCTAGAATAACTTTTACCTTCTCAAGATCCATCTTTAAACCATCAGCTTAAATGGAAAACCCAGGTATACTATCTCCTCTTTCATAAAAGAGCATTTCTTCATGTAAATTAACAAATTCTCTTCCTTTAGCCCTTGTAACACTTATCTTATGTGCATTGAATGATCCTCTTTAGTCTTACTAAATATCATAATATCATCAAGGCATACAATCACAAACTTACCCAATGTTTTCTTTATAAATTCATTCATTGGCCTTATGAATGTACTAGGTGCACTAGTTAAACCAAATGGCATAACCAACCATTATAAAACCCATTATTTGTATTCAAAGTAATTTTCCACTCATCACCTTCTTTGATTATGATATGATGATAGACACTCTTCAAATCAATTTTGTTAAAATACTTTTATCCACTCAAATAATCCATGATATCGTCCATCCTAGGTAATGTAAATCTATATTTTATTATGATTCTATTTATAGCTTTGGAATCAATACACATTATTTATTTTCCATTCTTCTTAGGTGTCAATACAACAAGTACTACACAAGGACTTAAACTTCTTCTAATTAGACCTTTTTGCAGTAATTCTTGGACTTGTCTATTCAATTCTTCAATGTCTACGTGTGTCAATCTATGTGGTAATTTGTTAGGCAAACTAGCTCCTAGTATAAGATCCATATAGTGACTGATACATATGATTGTTGGTAATCCATTAGGTACATTGTCTAAGATAATATATTAGACACTTGATAATAATGCTTCAAATTTAGGTGCTTTCTCATTCTCAATTTTTTTTTTTGAATTTCTAAGAATTAAGAAAAAACACATACTTTCCTTATTCAAATCCCTAATGAACTAATTTCCTTCAAATAAATATACTCTAGCAGTAGTACAATGATCATCTTTAGGTTCTTCTATCAAAGGAAACAATACTTTCCCTTTTACATTACCCCAACTACTATAACAACTCAACTTTCCATCATTAAAATCTTGTCTATCATATTGTCATGCTTCATAAAAAAAATGTGATATTAATTCAAAATCATAATATCACGCAAGAATTCATTCTAATAATCTTATGTTTCACAAGACATTGTTCACCTACCGGTAATTGATCTCGTACTTGATCCAAGCAATATTATAAGGCTTGGTGTGTGTCAATCTTGGTAACTATAATTTTGTAGTTGCCAAATTATCAAAACTTTCATTGTCACTAATTAATTTACAACATTTATCTATGACCTTACATATGGTCTTGAAAAGGGTTCTCCTCAATATAGAGTCTTTGCCCATTCCTTCATACCACAAGGTTCTTCTTACCATCAGATTTTCTCCTTCCTCAATCCCATTGGATACATCTTCCTATACTAATGTATTTCTTCTACTACCACCTACCTTCTTGTTAGAATTGGGACATGCTCTATCACCTTCTTGTACATATTTAAAATGACTTTCTTTAAACTAGGTTATATCTTCCTTCTTATAGCTATTATTGCTAGAGTAACAGTATTATTACCTCTCGAATAGTTACCTCTACCTCTATATGAGCTTTCATCCTTCCTTTCAATTTACCTTTGACTTGATTAGTACTAAGTTTTAAGTGTTCTATTTATTCTCATGAGAGATGGATTCATTTGAATCACTACTCATGAAACATGGGTCAATGAGTTTGAATAAAAAATTACACAGTTAATTCTTGATAGAAATATCACAATTTGATTGGTTGTGGAAATATCTCCTACTTATCAATCGATGAGCTTGCAGGGCTTTCTAATGAATGTTTAACAAGGAACAACACTTGGTGAAGGTTTTTCAAATGTGGTTACAAGAAGAGTGGGTTTAACCATGGAGGAAACTTCCTAATTGAGCATGCTCAAGATGGAGTAGTATTGGAATGGGTGACCTCCCAAGAAGTCCTAGTGCTTCACCTATGTGAGCATCATCTAGATCCAATGAGTGCTAAGTATTCCATTTGTTATCATGAGAGATGGCTTTGTGGGAATCAATACTCATGAAACATGGGTCAAATGAGTTTAACTCAAAAATTACATAGTTAAATTCTAATAGCAATATCACAATTTGACTGCCTGTCCATATCTCCTACTTATTAATTGATTAGTATTATCTGACTAAGATTTGCTACTATCCCCATAAGATCTACCTCTAATTATTTGGAATCTATTACCTCATACTGTGTACCTCTATTAATGTCTTTTGTTCAACTTTTCTTCTACCTTTAGTGCAAATTAGTATCTTTTTCCATTCTATCCATCTTGACCAAAGTAATATCATCTTGAATAGAAATCCTCAAACCATTTGAGTATTTTGTAATTTTTTCTACATTGTCATTAATATGACCAAATTTGATATTCAACTTCTAGACTCCCATAGTATATTCCTTCATAGTCATATCATTTTGTTTCAAATTTTGTATTTTCTTCAATAAACTAACTTGATAATCACTAGACAATAATTTATCCTTCAACTTACCAATAATCTTATCTCAAGCCTTGATCTATTATTTTCCTTTTCTTTCTCTATTAGTTTGCATGTGTTCTCACTAAAGAGATACACATCCTTTCAAATTTGTAGTTGTTATCTTTACCTTCTTATCAACTAATGTACTTTCATTTTCAATTTTTTTTTTCTATTTTAGAGATACAATCTAAAAATTAATTAGAATTGAGTTTACCATGGTAGTTAGGAGGATTGAAATGTGGCTTACCATTCAATCTTGTCAAATCTCTCAAGAATATTTCACCACCTTTTTCTAAAGCATGCACTTGTTCACAATTTTTTTTAGCTTCATCTTCACTAGCATCCTTAATTGGTTTACTTCTTCTCTGATCTATTTCAACAACTTCAATTATATATGAAATCTATCTCAACATATCTATGATAGTAGGATCTACATTTCCTCTTCCACAAACCATCTTTATGGAAGTTCCAACAAGATTGTAACCCTCTATAAGTTATAGGTTATATTCTTGGTCTTCCACCCTATAACCAAAATAGAACAAAGTTCTCTATGATCCATGCTTCCACAAGGAATGAAAGTTTGTTTTGATACCACTTGACAAGGAGATATCCAAACCAAGCTACAAGAGTAAACACACAGAAGCAAAACAACGGATAGGTAGGAAACAAAATAATTTAATTGATTCAATGAAGATTCAACATACTTTTCTTACAATATGTCAAGCATAAGGCCTAACCAATTACAACCTTCTATCACAAAAAGAAATCTAACATGCAAGCTTAATTTATCAAGAGATTAATGTCTAAATGTTCTTCCTAAAAAATGTTTGCTCAAGATCCATAATTCATTACATATTTTAGTCATCAGACACACAAGTTGGTTGGAAGATCACAATAGCTAAAAAGGAAATTTATTACAACATATAAGTCTCATCCCTCGAGGAGAAATGAGTGACCACATAATTAAGCATAAGAAGAGGTGCAAGCTTAGAGCTAGGTCCTTAGGAGATCCAAGATTCCACATGAGGATCCATAGAAGATCACATACATGAAAGAGCTTCACACAAGAAAAATCCCACACATTACATGAGGTACCAATGAAGAACATATCATGAGAAAGAATGGAAGAGAATGTGCTAGATATGAAATATTAAGAACTACAATCAAAGGCATATGATCGAAAAAATATCTCCTCCATGAACGCGTGTTGTAGACAAAACTAAACAAGAATAACAAGACTATATGTACAATTGATAGATTGGAATTAGAAAATAAAGAAACATATTTCTTTGGTTGTTGCAAGATTTCCAAAGAACCCAAGGTGCTCCTACATCACTATAACTACTTTTATTTCAAGACCAAAATCAAGTAAGATAATTCCCCACCAAGGAACCCTTGAAACAAGGGGTTAAATATACAATTAACAATTATGTTTGAATTATGAAATAAAAATAATGTATTAATGTGCATATCATAATCATAAACATAATCATGATACACAATACAAGAGTATAAATCGTGAACATCATATATGTGAACACAAGAAGAAGACTTCACAAGTTCTTCCAAAGGTTCTAAAGTACTAAATCATGAGCATGGATAGTAAGTACATGTTCATGTCCTTCCTTGAATAAGAGTTCAAACTTCATCCATGAACCTCATGGGTCATGATAAGACTTTCATCAACTGTCGTCCATCAAGTAGACTAATGTTTCCTCATTGCAAATAAATACAAGAAGGATAATTTTATTACAAGATAAATGAGTAGAAATAAATCATAACAAATCCAAACTTCAGTTGTAATGTCTTAAAAGTTGGAAAAAGTGTATCCAAACATGCAAATACATTTTTTAATAACCCTTGGGAAGTGCTCATTGTTTAATATGCGATAGACCACATGCGATGAAACAAGAGGTAAATGTGTTAATTTACTAAGCATATGTGTAATTATGGAAATCCACATGTTAGAATTAAATGTGATACTTTACTATGCATATGCAATAATTCAAAAAAATTATACATAGAAGTATTTCCCATATGCAATTATGTATGAGGGACATGTAACAAAGTATGAAGTATATGTTGATGAATTATGAGTCATGTGCAAAACTTTATGACTCATTGTTTCATACTAATTTGAAAGCATCTAACTCAAATTAGAAGCAAAATTAGAAGGTCAGTTTGGGTTCTAACAATGGGTAAGCTTGGCGACAATAATGAATGGATAATATACAAGATTTATTCTTATAGGGGAGTACTATATCATTACATATTGAGGTGACAACTCACTCAAGATCTAGAATAACATTGAAATATAACAAGTGTATCAATCTAAAACATGTACAAACATAAAGCATGAAATGGAAAGGAAGGATAGAAAGCATATAGTGCTAACAAAATCTGTCACTAGAAATGGTATGTCATTTATATGCTAGTCCCCAATAGTGGTATAATATTGTATTAGTTAAAAATGGAAGCACTTTATTCTAATACCTTCTATTACTCTTTGTGTGGTTTTGGTACATTAAGACCTCCTGTGCATTTAATTACTTAAATCAAGGTCCTTTCTTCTTCCAATTTTGCTCAAAAAACTATTTTGGCATCAATTTCTATGCTTAGATTCTCATTTATCACCCCAAACACATAAATCATGCTTGAAATACTATTTTCCTCACATATGTCAACATTTTTCCTCAAACTTGCAATATTTCTTGGATCGAGAGACCATTTTTTGGCCCTTTCACCTCTAGATCAGGGATGAGATTGTCCTAACCTAGAATTAGGGATGAGGTTGTCCCTTACCTTGGTTGTAAGGGAAGATGTAATCCCTTATCCAAAGTAAAATATTATTTTCCATGCCTTTTGGAGTCGACCCTTCTTGGATTCTATTCCAAAATCACTACAAAAGAAGGCATTATCTCTTCATTTGGGCATCCGTCATTTTCTTCTATGCACACAAGATATACATTCTCAAGATCTCAATGTATATTTGAGGATTTCTCAAGAAAGAAGCCAAGACATCATCCAAGTTTGTAAGATTTTCATCATGCATTCTTTCTTCTAGATCTAGCTTCATTCTTCATTATGGATTTTGGTCATCAAAGAGGATATCTTCATTCATACAATCATTCATCATTGAGGTATATTGTAGGCACTTACATAGATGAGATTTTCTCTTACATAATTTTCCCATTTGGTTTTTGTATTTAGTTAATATTATTCATGCATTAACATACTTAATACATATAAAACATAATTGTATCATCATTATTATAATATTCTTATTGTCAAATTTACTTCTACTACATTTTACCATTCCTTGATTAGTTTTGATTTCAATTTAAGGTTGATTCTTCTACTTGGGCTTGATCAAGGAAATCCTCTCCCCATCAATCAATTTACCCTTTCTACTGTGTGTAGGTGCTAATTTAGAGTACAGTTTCAAGAACAGATTAGAGGACTACTTTGGAAGCACTTTTCATATCTCTATTTTATTTTGAGTTATGATACTTTAGGTTTGAACATGAGGTCATCCTTGATCATCTAATTTTAGTGACAATATAGTTGCAGATCTAACTACCTAGAGTGTAGATCTGGGGATTTTAGCATCACGTTTTGGTCTAGTTCAAGGTTGAGGTCATCCCTAACCTTACAAGTCATCCTTGCCCAATATAGAAATAAATGCCAACCTAGTTCAGATTTTGTAATTTCTTGGAGCTCAAAGTAGAAAATAGGTCAATACAAGCTTCCCATAATTAGTAAATCAGTCATTTTGCCTTCTTCCCCCCTTGATCTTTATGGTATGCACATTCCTATATCTACATCTCTCTCTCTCTCTCTCTCTCTCTCTCTCTCTCTCTCTCTCTCTCTCTCTCTCTCTCTCTCTCTCTCTCTCTCTCTCTCTCTCTCTCTCTCTCTCTCTCTCTCTCTCTCTCTGCACAAAGAGGTCTTTTAAATTTAAAGGTTGAGATCTCACACTTTTTCCCTTCCTCTTTAATTATTCTTATCAAATATACTTTGTGGGATATAATTCCTCCTCTTGATCCCCAATGGATATTCCTATAGTTTTCTCCTTTACAAACACAATGTCACCCTCTTATGTGGAACCCACAATCCCACCCCAACATGCTCATGGAGATAGTTACCTAACCTCAAATATAAGGTAAGCACACACATCAAGAAGGGATGCACTCACACCAAGAATATGTATAGAATTAGAGGATTGTACAGAGGTCCAATACAACACATAATTACAAATGAAACAATCCATGGGGAACACTCAACATGAGGACCATCATCTAAATACAATTGTGATCACAAAACACTAGAGTGCTACTTAGTACTACATGATCTAGATATGAGACTACCAACCATAGGGAGTATTCATGCCTACATGGGTTAATCCTAAAAATTGGGGCTCAAGTACCATCTACCACCTGCAATGTAAGTCACTCTTGACATCTAGGGATTCAATGGTTTCTACTTCTCATCTAGGTCAATCTTGACATATAGTATTCTGATTAATCTTGATTAGTTTTTAAATCCAATTATTTTATTACTTTTTTACTTTTTTAATTAAACTTCTTCATACATCCACTTCAACCACTTTTGGGCTAGGGTCTATGTAAGGAGCTACTCTACATTCCTACCTAAAGTACCTAGTCTAAGGATCTACATCTAAGGAAACCACACAAGCTCAAAATAAAAAAAAGGAGACCAATCAAAATAGCTTGTCCCATAATTCTACACAAAGCATGTGAATTAAAGACTTTGTCATATTGGTCTACATCAAAGACAAGAGCATAAAAAATATATTATCTACTTGGGTCTACACCAAAGACATGAAATAAATAAGCATCGAAAATAGTAGGATATCATGTAAAAAGGCATAAGAAATATGGTAAACTCCATTCATCTCAAACTAAAAGTATGGTTCACTTAGACCCCAACATAAGAACATAGCTACATGTTTGGATGTAGTCTCACCACCTTACATGCACATATCACATGAAAGCTTATCTCAAATAAAGGATCAAATGCTAAACCACTATGTTAAGAGTTCATAATTTAATGGAGTCCAAAATATGTCTCATGATAATGCCACAAAAAGTCATAAAACACAAAAAACATCAAAATCCTATATTCTATCAAAATCTAGCAAGGTATAAAAATGAGCATTTTATCATTGAAATGACTTATTTGGACCAAGATATAAAAACACCGATAATGTCCTATAACCAATTTGATTCTACAATCCTAAGGAATAATAAATTTGATAGCTCTTTCATGCTAAACATGGAGACTGACAAGTTCTAGATGGTACACAAAATGATGCACCAACAAAAAGGTTCAAAACAAACTTGAATCCATTCTACAAAATTAAAACCCATTTGCCCCTATGGTCTAACTAACCCAAAAATATAATAAAATGATGATAATGTAGAGATAACTAGAAAGCCTTATAATGGAAAAATTTGAACTAAAAACCTCATATCCTCATACAGCCCCCCCAAAAGAGAAAAATAAACAAAAATAGAAGTGGGGAAACAACTAATTACCATCTTATAATGCAAAAGAAAAAAGCAATTTTAAATAGATGAGGAAATATTAAAAAAATGAGGGTCTTACCTCTCATCATACTGAAGACACTAAAGTGAATGAAAGAAAATAAAAACTTTGTAGAATCACGCATGGTTGTACAGGAACTAGAAAAATTATGACATGGCTCCAACAAGCTTCTACCCACATTGACCTAACATGCAAATCAAACCCAACATGAAAAATAATGATTTTCTCCACACAAATTTGGAGTGAAATCACTAATTTTCAAACTTGACAACTGAGTCCATAACTTTAATTTTTGTAATATGATGCACTATGTGCTAACGGGCCACAAAGAAATTAATTAAATTTAAGAATTAACCAAAGTATAGACACTCAAATTAAATTAAATCCATTCCAATTAAATGGAACTCAACTATGACTAATTAGCTAGTAATTAAAATCATATCCCCAAAATAAATACAATTAACTTTTTAATTAAGTCTATTATGTGACAACTACAAAACTCTAAATGCATAGACATATCACAGGTTTTTTATGAATGCATTATGAAATCCACATTTATCAATACCTACTAGAGGGAAATAGAACAATTATAGTTACACCATCTATAGAGGGAGGATATTGGTTGAAATATGAAAGTTTGGTGAAACTATCTCATGTGTCATGGTCAAGGATATAAGAAAACTAAAATCTTGTAGCTCGAATAGAATGTGTTTGGTACCTTTTCACTAAAACATACACACATCAAGTGTAGTCACTCACAATATATATAGACGAAACACATAATATAATAATAATGTCTTATGGAACATTGATGCTCTAGTTACATGAGAATACATAAAGAATGTCATAACATTGGTCATTCTATTGTCTACTTCTTAGTGAGCATATCATTTAAATAATTATTGCATAATAAATAAAGCATTTCATATAACTATAAATCATTAAAATAATCATTTACAATCATAGAAGCATGTGTTAGTGAATAATATCAATTAGAAAATCCAACAACATTTAAAACACGATATATAACATAGATTAATGACAATTATCCTAACATATTAACCTAATATTCTCAAATGTAGAATACACTGGGTATTATCATAAAACATGATCATGTAGATATGATTAAAATTTTAATAACATTATAATAGATAATCTATTAACAATCATAGTCTAGGTAACCACTTGCACTTACACTAGTGAACCATCACTCACACTATAAGACCTATAATCTAGATACTATCATAACCACATCAATAATCTCAAATCAACACAAGAATACACTATATTAGTTGCATCTCATAGTACCCACACAAAATCATAAAATGGTAAAAATCATTGAAATACATAGGCAAATAAATCTTAGATCAAGTCACCCATAACACAATGAATCCTCAAAATAAAGAATAAAAACCTTAGGAGCTCTAGCATCACAAATTGGGTATGCAACTAGCCATAACCCAATTATTCTAACAACCAGGTATAAGGAACAAATAACTTGGTAATGCAACCACATTAAGAAGAGCACCTGAGGGTATAAACCTCTTACAAGGCTAACGTGATCATACAACACAAGCATATAAAACTATTGAAGCATAAGATCAACTAATCAATCATATATGAGCAACAATAAAACATCCAGAGATAAGTAATAGCATCACCAAATATCACATCCAAGTATATAAAAGCATTCATAAAGTCAAAGACACATCCATCATGATGTCATGCAAAATAAAAATGGGAGAGGCATTACAAATACTAAGCATGACATGACTCTACTTTCTAAATGATAAGTCAATGTAATAATATTGTTTGCATTGATAGATAAACTTTAAAATTACATTATTTTCCTAAATAATATTTATAAAATCAATGAATTCGTTAGTGAGATATAAGAACATTACAACATAAAACTTAGGAATCACTGATATGCATGTACAAGATAATAAAGATTGAGGTTTATATATTTATTATCCCTTATTTTAAATTAACATTAGGGAAAGTGAAAGGGGGAATTTCAAGCATAACCTTCCAAAGGGCCCAAATTAGATTGACCCTACCAAAAGTGGATGTAAGGGGTGCCAATGTTGTATCTAAGTCCTTTCCAAATATGCATACACAAGAGATATTTTATATATATAGTTATTTCTTCTTTTTATTATGTTATGTATTTATTTGATTGTGTGTTTATTTTGTGAGAGTAGATTGACCAATTAAAATGCAAGTAATGTAAAGTAGATGTGGTAGAAATGTACTTGAAAGGATCAGAACTAATACATTAAATTAATAAATAAAAAATAACAAATTATAAATCAAACTTTCCTTGAGGATTAATAGGAGAGAGCACTTTAGATCTAAGAACCGAGTGGTAAATAGTGCCAAAAACTAAGATAGATCTAGATATAGGACCTAAAAACTAATATATGTAAAATTTTAGAAATTGGGGGCATATAGATAGGGACAACTTGAGTTTAAGGATGACTTGAGGGTTTTGGATGACTTGGGTCAAGAATGAGGTCATCCTTGCCCTATTCTACACAAAATTATAGAATCCAAAGATCCACCTAAGATCTAAAATTTGTACTTAAATTTTTTTGTAGATTTATACCTACACACAATAAAAATGCTATTTTTTGGGGGGAGTAAGGACTTTAGAATTTGATGAAATCCAACTTCACATTACGCCAAGATCACCTACATGCAAATAGCTTTTTGAAGAGAAACTGAAGGAGTAAGAGCTTGAAGCAATTCAACAAAGTGAGAGAAAATATTTCACAATAAGAAAATAAAATTTCTATGTGAATGATATGAATTTACAATGAGAGAGACCGAATATAAAGGCCTCAACGAAGCTTGTAGAACAAGCTAGAAAGTGCTAGAAGATAAGGTTGACAACTAATCATGCATACACAAAAGGTGGAATATCCTCGATCAAGGTGAGAGGATAAGTATGACTAGATAGGAACAAAATCCCATGTTGTCAACAACTCATCAACTACAACTATTAAATAAATGCACTAACCTAAGTAAACTTAAGTAAAAGAATAAATAATTATTTACTCTAACACCCCCCCTTAAGTGCAACTTAGGGGAACACCTTAAGCTCACAAATACTAAGATGAAATGGAGAATGGGTCCTGACAACAAGGCCATGTTAGGTACCCATGTACAGTGCAAAGAAATGCAACCTCTAAAAAATGGAGGGAAAACCTCATGGGAAACACCCCCCCCCCCAAAAAAAAAAAAAGAGGTAAGCACAAACATGTTCAAAAAAATGAAGGAAGGAAGGAAGGAAGGCATCAACAAGACCCCCCAAGGATAACTTCCATGGGAATGTTTCAAGAGACTCTCTCAAAACCATAAGTACAACCAACCCCCCCATGAGAGATAGAAAAAATTCCAAAGCCACCCTAGAATAATGGAGCCCCTGGAGAAAGAATTGAACCAATGAAACTCCAATGCAGAGTAAACAAGGGAACCCCTGAATGAGAGGGAAAATTGGAAGGCCTAGTTGATGCTCAAAGGAGAAAATATGAGGATCCTAAAGGGGAATTCCCAAGGTAGGTGAGATGATACTGTCATGAATCTCCACTGTAGAATCCGCAATAGGTGCACCTAGAGGCTTGATGAATGAAGCTAGAGGATCGGGTAGAGTGGAAGAAGAATCCTACAGAGGAGAAAATCCCTCAACTAGATGTGGTATGGTATTCAAAACAGGGATCTTAGGAACAATACAAAGGTTCAAGTATCTTGACTACACCACATGATGCTCCTATGAAAGAGAAGAGTCATGCTCCAAAAATGGAGATGGTGGGAAAAAGTGCAAGAAGGTGTAGAGATGGGTGGAAGAATAAATTGTCCCTGTAGCAATAAGGTATCCTATAGCATGATCCTAAATGAATATTGAATCGGCAGTGAACTCAACTATCTTCCCTAATCCACTTCATGTAATCTGAGAAATCAAGAGAAGGTTGGTAGACAAAGATGGAACATACAATACATCATTGAATATACCATCCTAGATGCAAACTAAACCTTTCCCACAAATTGGTAGGGCATTTCTATTCCCCATGAGAATATGAAGAATGGGAGAAGCGTCAAGAGTAGAGAAGACACCTTGAGAAGACGTCATATGGTGAGAAGCACCTTAGTTCAGTATCCAAGGGACCTGTGAAGGGGATGCAAAGGATGCCTATAATGCATGACCCTTTCCAAGATCTGGTGTAGATGGAAAAGATGTGGAAGAAGACTTAAAGGTAGACCCTTGTGAGGTAGAAGAGGATGGAGAAGAAACAATGTTCTTCTAAAGAAGAGCTTGCAAATTTGCAATTTGTTTCTCATCACCATCAAATCTCTTCTCAAAACAATGTGCCTCATCATGAGATCCGAGCCGACAATAGGAATAGGTAGGAGTCTCAGTCTTCTTTTTCTCCTTCTTCTTAGAAGATGATGATGAACCAGTAGAAGAGGAATCTGATATCTACTTCGACTTCTGCTCCTATGTATCCTTGGCAAGCAGTGCTTGCGATTGTGAACCTAAAAGTGAATCCATCTGAGTGATCTTGGACTATTCACAAGTTAACCAATCACAAAATATCTCAAATGAAGGCATCCTATGTCTATCACCCAAGTCATCCATAGTGGAGTAGAAAGTGGAAGAGAAGATCTGATATTGGCCTCGCAACTTGGAGAGTATAAAAAATATACACTCATCATTTGTCTTATTTTTCCTACATCCCTGCAAAAGTGCATGTAAAGATTTGAGAAGTTCTCAATGGTGGGGAAATCAATAGGTGTCAAAGATGTCAACTCTACATCAAGTTAAAGTGCCTAGAACTCATTTGCTGTGCCAAAAAAAGATTGAAATTTCATTCAAATAGCCCGCAGAGTGGTCAAACCATCCAAGTGAAACAAATGACCATCTGAGATGTTTAGTGCAATCAATCCCATGGCCTCATCCATTTTATTCTTGTGCTGAAGAACCTCAAAAGGGTGCGTGTTGCCCCACTTTTTACCATAGTCCAATTTTACAAAGTGGAGGATTTAATTTGTATTATGTTTAGGCTGGTCGAGTCAGTTGGTCCTTCCTTCCTCAAGTGTTAAGTTTCTCCATTGGGTTTCCATCTTTTTCCTTCTCCTGCATTATATAGTCGAGTGGGTGTTCCTTATAGTTTTGAGTCATGTCGGTAGTCTAGATCCTTACTCGATGGAGATTCTTGAAAAATTCTACCTCAGATGAATTTACTTGCAACTCATTTGATCCGAGTATAAAGAAAGTTGAATTGGCAAAAAATCAAGTTTATTCTTCTCCTTAGCAGGTTTTCGCACCCCGAAGGTGAAACTCCGCAGAGATCTATAAATGTTATTTGTAGGTTGAAACAAGGAAAAGTGAGTCATAATATGGATGGATCATTCAAGTGTTATCATTTTTTCATAGTGGGAATCACTCAGAACTCACCAGGATGATCAAAATAAACATCGGCAAAAAACTCAGAAATAGCTTCTCGTTTGGCGGGTTTCGAGCCAAGAACTAAGTTTTTTGAAAAGGCCTAAATAGAAGGGTAAAGTTACTAGTGGACCCCATTTTTTTCTTGCAAAGATCTTTTTATATTTTTTGAAGGCTTATAGTAAAGTTCTTAAGGAAGAAAAGGTAAAACAAAAGCGTAAGCAGAAAAATGGAAATTGCCTTCTCTATTGTGGGTTTTCTACCCTCAAGAGCAATTTTCTGCATCCAATGAAAAATGGCTACTGCAAGCATGGTAAGTGTTTGAATTGATCACTACATGTGTTTGGGATAGAAATGGAAGCAAATTAGTTAAACTTGTGAGGATATTTCGAGCGACATCTAGCTAAGCGGATTTTTCCCCAGGGAGTACTTCATTCTTGTTTTTCTAAAATTGGGTGAAAATGAAAAGGTAGGTAAGTAATAAAGGAGAGTTACCATTGGGCCAACAGAAATAGTGAAATGAGAAGGAGAAATCTGTTAGAACCCTTACATTTACTAATCCAACAAATTTATGCTTAAATTTGCTTGTGTGGCGCAGATTGTGGAATTTAACGGGCAGATTAAGGGTTGTTATATAAAGAAGAACCTAACAGAATTTCAAATCATTGCCTTACTATTCTACTATTATATTGAATAGTGCTTTCAAAAAACTTCAAAGTTTAGGGTTTGTTCCTTTACATTATCACAATTGTTGAATTCCTATCATTCTATATCAGGCAAGATGGCACAAGATTCTCCAGTTTTGATGGGTTGGGAGGAATCAAGTCAACATGGCAGAGTATCTCTGATACTTCATTACATTTCTTTGATATGCAAGATTTCCAAAGAAGATTGAGAACTGAGCCGATTCACCCCATAATGGAGAAACTCTGAGGAACCGGACTGGTGGAGGCAACCAGGTTTCTTGTCGCAGTACAAGCTCTACAGCTAATTGTGGAATGTATTAATCATTACAACTTGGACACCAGGCAGATCCTATTGCTTGATCAAACGGTATTGATTTCAATTGATAGGCAAGTAGTGGTGAATTGTCTGTGGATTTTAGAACAAGAGGAGTTCTCTAAGCTAACAATTGGAGGAGCCATGTCCAAATTCTCCCTGAGGAAGATGGTGTGGTGGAAGGAGATCATGAACTCCTAGTTCCAAAAGCCCAGGGGAGCAAAAAGTAAGGTCCCTAAAACCTTGTTTGACACAAATCTTAAGCTTAAAATTGTGGATATTTTGGTCCTCTTGCATTGACTAAAAGGTGAGGTAGAAGCACTCAATTTTATAGAACAATACTTCTTTATGGTGCAAATTATCTACTTAGACACACAGTACATTGACTAGGTGTTTGAAGTTAGTGAACATCTTTCTAGGGCTCTCAGTGTAGCTAAGTTTTATAATTCGTTTTATATGTCATCTTTCTTGATATATATGTTGGCCTCCCTACAATTATGGCTGGGACTCCCCAGAATAGAGAATTTTCTCGAAGATGTAAAGAGCTGTGAGTTTTATCCATGCTTGCAGTTATAGAATAGCTATGTGGAGTATATTCGAGTTAATGATGCATTCACTATGAGAATCTGCAGGGAACTCCAAGGGTGTCCAGAGTGGAGGTTCAACCTAGAAGCAATGGCGATCATCATCCAGTTTGGCTGTTATTTTATTCAATTCTTATCTTTCTCTTATTTGTGTCTTGCAGCATTTGATGGATTTCCCCTGAAGCTGCCTAGATATCAAGATGATATGATTGTGCTCATCAAGATTGTTAGGCAAGCAATCCAAGTAAATGTGCTGAGCGCCAGTTTGAGAAAGAAGGGTTATGAATTCCTAGTGCAAGTTGGAGCTCATAGTTGTGAATCTAGATCTAATGCAAAGAACATACTCAAAGCATTCAAAAACAAATACAAACTAGAGGAGTATAAAGTGATAAGCCCCATGTTTGATCCAAATGGGTATGCTAGAGATGTGCTTCAAATTGGAAGCGTCATCAAACATGTAACTACCATAGAAGATTACTAGGCCGATTGTAGAGATGAGCTAGAGAGTCGAGACCGTGCCTTTTCTAGACTCACAATAGATCAAATAAAGACCTATGGCATTGAGTTGGATGTGGAAGGGCTAGAAGATGATGGGAAAAATATGTATAGTAATACATATTTGACCAAATTGAGAAACATCCCAATCAGCTCCGAGCCGTGTGTAAATATAGAAGAAGATATTGATGTTATGATGGTCTGGATCATAAAGAGAACTGGGAAATGGGTTGAGTGGACAGAAAAAAAGAGCCAAAGTAGGAGCAAGACTACTCAAGCTTCTCTAGCCACTGCTACTCTCACTTCCTCTCAAAGTGCCACACCCAGTGTTACAACTTTAGCTACTCAAGGGCCAGCTCAATCTGCAGGAGGAGGTGATCATCCCCTAGAGAAGAATATTTTGATATCTCCAACTTGCCAAGGAGGTTCTCTACCAGTGATTGGAGCTCAGGCTGGTACTGAAGAAAAAGGGACAGAAGAGTCGAAAGATGGAACCACCGCTCCACCCTGTCCTCCTCACACCACTCCAACTCCATCTCCACATGCTACTCCAATTCCATCCCCTTGTGTTACCCTAGTTTCATCACCTCATCATAGCCCAAATCCATCTGCAGGTGCTTCTCTTTTGAAGCCAACTGGTTCTTCCATCCAGATAGTAGAGATTGGAGATGATAAGAGCACCAGTAGTGAGTCCACTAAATTTGATGAAGCTGCAAAGAGAAATCAAGAAGAAGAGAATGTATCAAGTTCATCGTGGCTCCTCTCTTAAGATTCGAAGAACCCCTTCTATGCAACAATAGTAGCAATGACTCCAGTAAAGAAGAAAATGTTCAGCATAGAGTCACTTGGAATGGATTCTAAGGTGATTGGTACAGAGTCCTGGCTTGAACATGCCTTAGAAAGAAAAAGAAAGAGGAAAGATGAAAGTGTTCCTACAAAGTATGTTGTGTCTCAAGTAGTATGCTCTGGATCAGCCATAGTAAAAGCTAAGAAGCAAAAAACTTTGTCCATACTTGGGTAGGATCTAGAAACCAGACATTTGACTATGGAGATTGCAAAACCAAATAAAATAGGGCAGATTGAGGAGATGATGCCTGAAGACTTTACTCTACATTCAATTGATCTTGGAGAGGCCAGACATGATACAAAAGTTGGCTTATGGAGATCAGGCAATGAGATAATAGAAGGTCAGTTAGAGAACCTCAAATTATTAAAGATTAAGATGAAAGTTGAGATAGAAGAACTTAAAAGATTCATCGGGAAGCTAATTGTTCCATTGGAAACCATTACTGGTATGCCTGCTACTAAAAATCCTACAGTAGAGGAAGTGCAAGCTTTCATTTCACAGCTCTAGAAAGATAGACATTTTGGTCAGATTAGGAAAGAATGGATTGATAAACTCAATGCAGATGGAGTTGCTCTGGTTGGTCAAATTGGCAATGTTATCCTTCAATTGGAGACTGAGAAAGATAATATCTCGTCTAATCAACACACTTTGACCGCAGGGAAAGCCAGATGTGATGAGTGTATTTCTCTCCTGAAAATGATTATCCAAATGAAGGTAAAGGAGATGATTGAAGTAAAGATTTTGAAGAAAGGAACTGAACCCCTATTTGAATGGCTCTAGGGTATGAAATTCAAGCTAGAGATGATTCAAGAAGCTGAAAAAGGACTCAAGGAAATAAAGATAAAGTGAAGAGAACTCAAGATAGAGCATTTGAACTGATGAAAGGATTACACACTAATCCACAAACTAGCGGTCAAGGGAGAGCCCTTATTGGAGTAGAGATAATGAAGAACAAATTCTCCATGTATTTAAGTAACCTATCAGGAATGGCTTCAAGCATTCAAAATAGAGTGACAGAGCTATAGACATTAGGTGGATGCATACACGTATCTTCTAAAGAATTGACAGGACATCTAAATTCTATGAAAGAGTTGGCTCAAGAACATTCCAAATGGCTCTTAAGATTCACTAATGTACACATGCCTAGTCATGAGGAATTAGTTCCCATTATAGTTGTTGCTAAGGCATATAGGGTGAAAGTTGAAAAGGGGAAGAAGTCTAAATGATTCGATGATGCCTCCTTTTAACTTTCTTTTGCAACTTCTACCAATTTTGTAAATTTTGTAATATGAAAAACTGACATCTTGCCATTTGTCTCCTCAGAAGATGAACCAATTAAAATTCCTATTGTAATAGTCATCTCTCAAAATCTATATGTATGAAGTTGAATGATTAATGAAGGGTTGGAAAAATTTTTATGTGAAGTATTGTTTGTTGCAGAGACAATTGAATGGTATTTTATTTCAAATCATTTTCCGTTCTAGTACATATTGTGATTAGTTAGTATTTCCTTTCTATATCACAGAGAATTAAGGAAGAATAGAGTTTCATTTCCCTTGTTTTCCAGAATGCAAATGAATGTAATAAGTATTTTTTTTTATTAGGTAAAATAGGTTTTACAGGGATCCTAAAACCCAAAGTTTTACAGTGAAAAGAGCTAAATAAAATAGTCTAAAAAAAAAAAAAAATTGCCTCAAAAGGCCAGAGACAAAATAAGGCCCAAAGCCAGTGACCAAAGGCCAGAGAGGAAAGGATAGGTGAGCAGGCTAGTGGTTGTCTGTGTCCATGGCCTATAAGATTTTTGCAACATCATTGTCCTTTTGACTGGCCTCGCCCTCCTGAATCCTAGTAGGAGTGTTCATCTGGTCCCCCTGATTCGCCTAGTCACTAACCTCTTTCTAAAGGACATCTCGGTTGAATCTTTGCTTTGTGTTCTACTCCACATCCCTTTCAAGGCTAGTGGTAGTCAGATAGTCCCCCAGATTGACAATGTTCTCATTCAAGTTGTGAAGGGTGTCCACTATTTGTTTGGTAATTATCTGGTGGATAGAATCCAGCCTTTGGACCTTCTGCTCAAGCTGGGTGAGCTTGTCATCATGATGGTCTTTGGAGACCTGACCTCTATCTTTCTCCTAGCTGCCCACTTGGTCATTTCTTCCTCTAGCATCCTGGTCCTTGTCAGTTCCCTAGTTGTTGGGTTGGTTGCTCCTATCCTTTAGAGCCTCAATTTCCTGAAAAAGCCACTTGATGGACCGAAAGTTGTCAATCAGACTATTCTTTGCATTGTTCAGGAAGTTGAAGCCAGTTTCACGCACATTGTCAAAGAGAACCAAAAGAGTAGGGTCAATGAGCTCGTCGTACTAGGTTCTTTTTTCAAGGTCCTCCAACACCTAGATTTTGGTAGGTTCTCTAACAATACCCAAACTGACTTTGTCCCCATAGAAGTTCCTCTAGGCCCTCTTATTCTTTCTGATAACTTGCCCCCCTTCTTCAACCATGATTTCAATCATCTCCTCCATGGGTGAAATGGGAACCTCCTGAGGTGAATTGGGCTGGGTGGGGCTGGGGGGCACGTCAACAAGGTCTTTGGGATGTTCCTGGGGTAGGACCTGGTTTACTTTTCTTTTCTTGGGGTTATCCTTAGGGTCCATAGGGGTCACTGCCTCCTTGTCATTTTCTCTCCTCTTATCTTCTTCCATCTCATTATCCTTCCCCATCTCTGAATCCTCCTCCTTAGACTCTGTATCAGACTCCACTTCATCATCACTGGCCTCTTTCACCTCCTTGAGATGAGGAGAGGGGGGGATTGGGGGAAGACATCTAGGGCTCTTCTTGCTAGAGATGTGGGGATTACAGGTAGCAAGGGTAACTTTGCATGGGATGTCAATTTTCTCTAATTTCACTTCAAGTTCATCCCCAGAATTAGAACTGGCAGTGTCCTCCAAATCATTGTCTGAAACCCCAATGGTTTTACCAATAAACCAAAAGCAGAAGACCCTCATGGAGGGTAGGGTTTTTAACAGGGCATTTCTTGAACCCCTCTATATTCTTGGCCATGGAGGTGAAAATGTAAAATGGAAGAGAAATTTTCACTTTGTGTCTAAAATGATTTAATAGAACAAAATGATGAGTCCTGATTCTATCAAACTTGGGGTCGAGAGTGGCATATTCAATGATAATCCTGAGAACATTCCTCCAGAACTTTTTGATGGACTCAATGTCATAGAAGGTGTCAATCTTGACCAATTTTCTTTTCTCCTTATCATCCTTGACAGAGTCATTAACAGTGTTGGTGGACATCTTGTCCCTATAGAAATTCAAGCCATCCTGACAAAGGCTAGTTACCTCCGCAATAAGACCCTTAGTGATTTGGTGGGAAACTCCATCAATTTTGACCCTGCCATTTTGCTAGGAATCAACCATAGCTTTAGTGACCCCCGCATCAAAACCATGAAGCTTCTCCATGTATTTAGTTATACCACCCCTCTGGAGCTTTCTCCAGACCTTCCTCTTCTCTTTCCACCTCTCCACTTTGCCCCATGGCTCCCTTCTGATCCTTTCTCACACCATAGCTGATTTTGGCTCAACTAACCCTAACCCACTAGCAATTTTACCAAATTCAAAGTAGCAAAAGGTGCTGAGAGTGAAAATGATTTTGCACTAGTTAGTGGGTTTATTTCTAGCTTCCTTACGCTCGTGTCTTCTCTACATGTGATTATGAAACGGAGGGGGTTTCGCATAACTCCAAATAATTCCCTTTTTAAAGTATGATTTAGAAAATCCTATCATCATTAAAGAGATGTTATGTTGGTGCCATGGATTTTCTCCTTTTAGATTAGCTCAGTCGTTGCCACCAAAAAAACATTATTGCTTCCCCACGTCATCACTGAGTTACTTACAACCGCTTCGTTGGCGAACTAGTCAGCGACCGTGTTTGCTTCACGATAAACGTGGCTGACGTGGAAGTTTTTAAATTTCCTTAGGTCCAATTTTAGGTCCTCAATAATGCTTTCGATGGTCCAGGAGGGTTTAGTGGCTCCTAGAATGCAATTTATTATATTTAAGGAGTCACCTTCAAGCCACAGCTACTCAATCCCTGAGGCTAGGGCCAACTTAACAATGAACCTAGCAGCATTGGCTTCAACTAGATGATTGGTTTGGTGGCCAATAAGGGAAGAGATAGCAGCAATGCCAGCTCCTGAACTGTTTCTTATGATTCCTCTGCATCCAGCTGGCCCTAGATTCCCCTTGGCCACCCCATCGAAATTGGCTTTATGCTAGTTCTCAAGGGAAAAAGACCAAATAGCCTCCTATCTTCTTTTGATGTTGTCTTCTTTCCTGGCTTTGTTGTTCTCTCCAACCTTAATGTCTCTTTCTCTAGTTATGGCATAATTCTCTGTCATTAGGCCTTCAATTTTCTCAGCTATAATAACCTCAGGAGCTTCCCTATCTCTGAAAATCTTGTTGTTGCGCTCCTTCCAAATTCCTCAACAGAAGTGTGGGAGGATCCAAGAGCTCAATAGCTAAGATTTCAATCTTTGGTGGTGGCTTCTCCACTGACTACAAAAATCTTGGATGTAAGATGGAAGGCACCAATTGAAGTCTAGGTTAGTAGTCAAATGGCTCCACACCCTGGAGGAGAAGGGGCAGTGGATGAACATATGATTAACCGTTTCCTGATCTTGCTTACAGAGGCAACATCTATTAGGTAATATTAGGCCTCTCTTGGCTAAATTATCCAGGGTGAGGATTTTATCTTGTAAGAGGAGCCAAAAAAAATGTTTATCTTAGGCATAAGCCTAGGGATCCAGGCTTTGGCCCAAATAGGTTTCTCCTCTTTGCTCACTAGGGATAGATAGCTAGAGGCCATAGAGTAAAGGCCCCCAAAAGAATTTCCCCAAACTAAAGAGTCACCATTCTGGTTGGTGAAGATGACATTCAGAGAGGACATTAAAGGCTTGAGGTCTTGCGAAATATCAGCCAGATTGTGCCATTCATTACCATTTTTGTAGTTCCTTACCTTCAAATCATATCTGCC
This sequence comes from Cupressus sempervirens, assembly GCA_028749045.1. Lineage (NCBI taxonomy): Eukaryota > Viridiplantae > Streptophyta > Pinopsida > Cupressales > Cupressaceae > Cupressus > Cupressus sempervirens. Next base: position 536,044,975 of record CM053791.1, read on the forward strand.
AACACACTTATTAGCCCACCTCCCAAAAATGGGGTGATTAATGAGGGGTTCCTGACACAGCCAGCTATCTTGCCAAAAAAGAATTTTGTCTCCCATTCCAACTTTCTATTTAGCCCTGGATTTTGCAAGGGGGAGGGCCCTCAAGATCCCATTCCAAATGTGGGATCCCGTCGGGAGCTTAGCCCCTTGAAATATGGAGATAAGAGACTATCTATCTAGATATTTCTCAACCAAAATATCCCTCTAAAAACCTGTGCTTTGGAAGATGCACCAAGGATGTTTAGCCAAAAGGGATTGATTAAGGTGAGAAATTTTTCTAACACCAAGACCTCCCTAGCTTTTGGGTTGGTAGACAAGGTCCCAAGCAACCAGGTGGTATCTCTTGTGGTCATCAGTCCTTGTCCAAAGAAAATCCCTCTAAATCCTCTCCATTCTTTTTGCAAACTTAATTAGAATCCTAAAAAGACTGAGGGCGTAGGTTGGGAGGTTCTATAGAATAGAGTAAACCAGAGAGCATTTGCATACTTGACTGAGGGTGGCCCCTTTCCAACTTGCAAGTTTCCTATTGAAGTTGTCTATAATGCTGATCCAAAAACAATCCAGAGGTTTCGTACCAAGAGGTAGCCCAAGATAAGTTGCAGGCAGGGACCCGATGCCACAACCCAAGATGCGAGCAATTCTCCTTTGCCTCTCCAAGGGGGTTTTGAGGAAGAAAATTGAACTCTTATCCAAATTGATAGCTTGTCCTGAGCCTCTAGTGTAGGAGTTCAGAATGCTTTTGAAAGTCCTGGCCTCCCAGATAGAGGCTTCACCCCCCAAGATAGTGTCATCCACAAATTGCTAGTGGGTGAAAGAAGAGGGTCCTGAAGAAGGCCTTAAACCTTTCAAACTCCTATCTCAGATCTTCATCTAGATGAGTCTGCCCAGGCATTCTGCCAAAATAACAAAAAGGATAGGAGAAATAGGGTCACCCTACCTTAAACCCCTAGAGGGGGAGAAAAAAGGAGTGGGGAGACCATTAACCAGAACAGACAAAGAGGGAGAAGAAATGAGTTGAGAGATGAGTTTGCATACCTAAGCATCGAGACCAACGGCCCGAAGGACAGAAAAGAGAAAATTCCAGTCGACCCTATCATAAGCTTTAGACAAGTCCAGTTTGAGAAGGAATCCTTCACTTTTACCTACCTCTAGAGAGTGGATGACTTCATGAATCGAGACGATGGAATCAAGGATCTGCCTGCCAGGGACAAAGCTAGTTTGTTGGGGTGAGATGATCAAGGGGAGAATGTTGAGGAGTCTGGAAGTGAGAACCTTGGAAATAATCTTGTAGAAAGAATTGCAGAGGCTAATGGGCCTGAATTTGTCCAAAGAGTCGACTCCCAAAATCTTGGGGATGAGGACAAGAAAAGAAGCATTAAGTTCTTTGAGTAGATTCCTAGCCCCAAAGAATTCTTGGACTGCCTTTACCACATCCTTCTTAACCACATTCCAATAAGTCTGAAAGAAGAAAGTAGGGAAGCCATCCGGGCCTGGAGCTTTATCCCTCAGGAGGGAAAAGAGGGCTTGGTGAGTTTCCTCCAGGGATGGGATAGCTTTCAGAAAGGAGTTATGATGATCTTGCAATAGGAGGGGGATAGCTACCAAAATATCCTCTTGATCAGGTGCAGAGAGGGAAGGATCAGCTGTGAGAAGAGAGGAGAAGAAGTAAACAGCTTCCTTCGCTATCTCTTCTTCCTTTAAAACTAGAACTTGGCCCTTTTTGATATTAGATATCCTATTGTTAGCCTGATGTTTAAGGGTGGTCAGGTGAAAAAATTTGGTGTTACGATCTCCTTCTTTTAACCAGCTGACTCTAGATCTTTGTTTCCAATAAAGCTCTTCCTTAGATATGATGTTATGCAGATCTGAGAGGATAGCCTTTTCCTCCTGCCTATTGTGATTGTCATATTCAAAGAGCTAGATTTCTTCCTGGATAGAATTGAGCTTATCAATTTTCTCATCTTTCTCCTAGAAAATGTAGCCAAAGTCAAATTTGTTCCAAGATTTGATGTTCCTTTTCACATTTTTCAGCTTCTAAGCAACTCTAAACATAGCAGTACCATCAACCTCAAATTTCCACCAAGAAGATATTTTTCCTTCCAACGCTGGATGGGAAAGCCACATTTTCTCAAAGCAAAAAGGGAAGACCCTTTTACTAGATAGGGGGGTGATAGATAGAGAGATCAGGGAGTGGTCGGAACCCACCCTAGGGAGGAGGGATAATCTACAAGAATGGGAAAGAAGCCATTCTAGAGATATGAGGGCTCTGTCCAGGCGAACCTGAATGCTATCTCCCCCAACTCTCCTATTAGACTAGGTGAAACTTCCTCCTTGAAGGTCCATATCCAAAAAGGCAAGATTTTGAATGAACAAAGTGAGGTCATGCTTACTGTCCTGATCTGGGGCAAGACCCCCCCATTTGTCAGCATCAGAGAGAGGTGAGTTGAAGTCCCCCATGATAATCCCTTTGTTAACATTGCAATTGGAGAGGATGTCGAGGAGCTTGACCCAAAACAGTTCCTTTCCTTCTTGGTGTTGGGGGCATACAGGTTAAGGATAAGCCAAGAATCATTGCTATGGATGTGAGATACCTCACACAAAAGAGCATTGTAAGAGTTGAAAAGAGTAGATAACTTGAAGGCCCTGGAATTGTATAGGATTAGTACTCCTCCAGAAGCACCTTCCAAATCTGAGGCTTCGCAACTAAAAGCTTTATTGAAGGATATCCTCTTAACCAGGTCCCTTTTCATTTTAGTCTCCTGTATCATCAGAAAGTCGGGTCTATGGTCTCTAATCATATTGTTGACTAGATCCTATTTATGATCCCCATTTAGGCCCCTTATATTCCATGAGATGACTTTCATTTCTTACCTCTTGAGAAATCCTTGATAGTTCTCTGGCTCCCATCTGCCAGGTTCCTTTTTCTTTCTTCTTGAAGAAGCTGATTTGAGTTCTTTCTTCCTGCTCCCTTGGGGGTTATCCCGACATCATCTTTGACCCTACTTCTGGTAGACACTGGAGATGAAGGAGGAAGGACATTGTACTGGTTCTTCTGGTTCTTATTTTTCTTCTTTACCATGCACCAATCATCAAGGCTTACCGTCGCACTGCTTTCTAACCAACCTTCCCACTGGGTGATCTGGTCTGGATCCGTGTTTTTAATGAGAAAATGGAGCTTGGCCTCTAGCCCTTTGGAAGCATAAGGTACTTCCCCCTTTGACCCTAAAGGGGTCTGGGCATCAGTGAGGTTATGGGAAAGAAGCTTATCCTGGCTCTTCATAGCTTTTGGAAAAATCTGGGATGGGGCTTCCTGCCCCAAACTAAGCTGCTCTTTTGCTTCCAAAAGTGGAGCTTGCTCCTCTGCGGAAAGGATTCTGTTAGTTTTTCTCGATTCATCAATTGTAATTCAAATTTGAGTTTGACTTAGTTTAGCATCAGTTGATTATGTGAATGGATTTATGGATTAATAAGATGTATGGGTACATGAATCTATTTTAGTATTAAGAAGTTATTATCTACCTGAGTTGGATTTAATTTAGGTCTAACTTGGTTATTCCTCTATTGTTCTCGGGTTAAGAACATACCACAAAGTAGTTTAGGAAGAAAACAAAATTCATTGCAAATTTGTTCTAGAGAGCTGTACCTATCAATTCAAAGGAAAGCTAAATTATTCACAAGAGGCTTTCCAACTGTTTGTGATCAGATATTGTTCTTAATTGGGTAATAAGGAGTAATAATATAAAAGAACAATCTTTTTACCAACAACACGTGAGAATAGGTTGATTCTCATCCAAACATGACCATAAGCCTCTTGACATGAGAAGCCTAGTCATTTGGGCCTTCCAAGTGTGATAGTTGTGCGGCATGAGTTGGGTCACAAATGGATCCGACATTGAGAGAAGAAGACAGAAGTATAGGGGTCTTATTCTGAAGTAAATTATAGAAAATAAAATCCCCCCCCCCCCCCCCCCCCCACCACAACGTATAAAGATATCCCTCAAGTACCACAAAAAACAACTATAGAAAGAACAAAAATTGAAAAAGAACCTAGATTCTAGATGTAGAGAAGGAGGAAATAGAAGCCTCTACTTTGACACCAAAAATGGGATCTCAAATGAACTTATAATGTGATAAAACTAGCGCCATTTTCTCCATCTCTGTGTGAACTTTCCAGCACTTCTTTTGGATCGAAAAAAGATCTCTATATGCTTAAGTTATGGCCAAAAAACCAACTGTAGCTTCAAAAGACTAGCTCACTAGAAAAATATAGTCACTACAAAAAATTTGACAGCCATATGGCTGTCAACAACCTATCACTAGAAAAAATTTGCCAGCCAAAATGTTGATATTAGACGTCAAGATGATTATGTTAGTTTGAGCAATGGTGACTGGGCGATAGGTGGGTTTTGCTCTACGGTGGTGGCATCTGAAGAGGGCAGCACCACTAGTGTCATCGAGTGAAAATAGGTGTCACAGGCATTGTATGAGGGCTAAGGCTACCGGGGTAGTGAAGGTTGTAGCTAGAGAGGCCGCTGAAAGTTATGGGCAGCGAAATCATGGCGCTTGTGAAGAAATCAAAAAATTTTGGGGGCCAAAATATTTACACTTTTTTGGAAAAAAAATTGTGTTAAAAACATATATATATATGTAAAATTTTCACAAAAAAGGTATAAATACAAAACTCTTTGTTTTTTTGAAAAAAATTGCCCCAAAAAAACGCACTTCCTCTTGATTGAAGAAAAAAATCACAAACAAACTAGGGTTTGTGTCTTCGAATTGCAGCTTCAAAAATCCTTCAAACCAAGAAGTAGCAGGAGGCTCTGATACCATGTAGAAGTTGATGAAAGCCAACTTCACAGTGTGCCAAGATCACCTACATGCAAATAACTTACTGAAGAGAAATCGAAGGAGCAAGAGCTTGAAGCAATTCAACAAAGTGAGAGAAAATATTTCACAATAAGAAAATAAAATTGCTATGTGAATGATATGAATTTACAATGAGAGAGATTGAATATAAAGGCCTCAAGGAAGCTTGTAGAACAAGCTAGAAAGTGCTAGAAGATAAGAATGACAAATAAGCATACGTCCACAAAAGGTGGAATATCCTCGATCAAGGCGAGAGGATAAGTATGACTAGATAGGAACAAACTCCCATGTTGTCAACAACTCATCAACTACAACTATTAAATAAATGCACTAACCTAAGTAAACTTAAGGATGGATAAACATAGCAAGGAAAATTATAAATGCACTAACCTAAGATGTATAAATGTTTGTATGTAGATGAATGTAAGATGTAGAATGATTATATAGGATGCCTTCGCAAATTCAATATATCTACAAGTGCCAAACCATAGATTCATAAAGTGTAATATGCTCTTGAATGTTTGATTTCTTGTGCAACATAGATGAATGTCGATCTCCTTCCTTAATGACCAAATCCACTATCTCTAATGAAGAAAGAAACTAGACCTTGATAATGAAATGCATTGAAGACATGGAAATGAGGGACTTAAATGAATCTTTGTTTGATTGGCTTCAGCTCCTTGAATGTACCTTGAAATCTTACTTGAATAGATGATGACTTGAATGGATCTTTCTCTAGAAATCAATAGCATGAATGTGCAAAATGATGATTGATGACTTCCATTTGTAGTCTATGCCCAAATGAACTGACATTAATCCTCATATATAAATTTTAGAATTAAAATCAAAAGGGTTGACTACATTGATCAAGAAAACAAATTTAAAAACCCAAAATTGGGAGGAAAACACCTTGGGTAAGGGATGACCTCATACTTTACTAGGAGGAAAGAGATGATAACTTACCTTAGTTGAGCATAAGGGACAACCTTGACCCTTAATGAAGGGTTTATGAACCTTAGGATGGCCACCAAGATCTTTGGGATAGAAAAAGAAGGTCAAAAAATGGGTAGAAACTTGCGAAAAGACAACAATTTGAGCATAAATGCATCAATAGGCCTAGGAGATCTCTTAAAGGAGGGACAAAAGGTCTTACAAAATAAGTGTACACTTTTTAAGATGGAACATTTAGCCCCACTTTAGTGGGAGTATGAGCCAAACTCAAATTCACGATAAAATAAATCAAGTGCATAAGATGATCTTGTCAAAACCAAGGACACAAGAAATCAATCAAGCTCCCAACACACCTAATTCCTTGTCGAATCTAAAATTGTGATGAGAGAGAGAGTGTGTGTGATGTGCCTCCAAAAGACCATTGTTCCAAGTTCTTTTTATCTTGTTTTCAAACAGTTATTTTGCAAAACAGTCACGAATTTATGGTTTTAAGTAGATGAACTTATGTTTTTATGTATATGTGTTTTGTGTGTGTGTGTGTGTGTGTGTGTGTGTGTGTGTGTGTGTGTGTGTGTGTGTGTGTGTGTGTGTGTGTGAAGACATGAAGTAGAAGTATGGATAGTTTAAATATGCTATATTTGCTTGAATCCATGGACAAAAATGGTATAACGAAGTAGTATTACATGTTGATAAATGTTTCCTCATCTATGCTATGTTTTGGGTAGTTTTCCTCCTATAGTTGTAAAATTCACAAGAGTGGTAATATGAATTTTACACCTTTCTCTAATATTGATGATGAAATAAATATATGTGTATGGAGGTTGTGTGCACATTGATTATCTTGTAGGAATTTGTTGTGAATATTCAAAGATCAACATTTCAACACTAAAGAAGTCAAAGCCAACCAGATTGCTAGACCTTTGCAAGTGGAGTGAATCATTCACTACTTTTTGTTGTTGCAGCACACAAGTGTAGCTTCCACAACTTGCTACATTTTTGGAGGATTTATTCATGGTTAATGATGTTTTTGTTTTAAAATTTATGATTTTTTAATTGATCCTCATTAGTGGAGTGATCTTAGATTTAGGAAGTAGTTGTATTTTCCTATAAATAATGACTATTGTAACTTTGAAGCAAGTAGCCAAGAGAAATATATTTAGTTGATTTTCATAGCAGCAGAGTGTGAGACTATTTTTCAATCAAGTGTAACTTTCACCATGAATGAATATAATAGATAGTTCAAGTTTATATCTCTTATCTTGATTTTACTTTTTGTTCACTCATCCAAGGGGGGCCACTTGGTGAGTGAACTATTCTGTTAGAATAGATTTCATTTCCTTGTAAGGTAGAATTTTGTTGCTCCTGCAGCCATTGATAACAGAATCAATGAACTATTCCTACAGCATAAGTGCATGGATAGGTTTACCATTTGAAGCATTATTTAAGCTAAGTTAAGTTGTTGTTTCAATTTCTAGCATAGGTTTCCTTCAACATTGTCTTTTCCTTAGTTGTAATGACTTGAAGAAGAATTAGAGCATATACTTTACAATCACCATTTCAAGTTTATTCTCTCGGATTGATAAATTAAATGAAAGTCAGTATACTACTCTAAGTAAAAAACATGATGTTGTTTGACCATAGAATCATTGTGATAGGAAGGATGTCCAATCCTTCATTACTAAGGTATTAAACAAACTAGCTAGAGAGATTGCTGACAATATAAAAAATTTAGGAAGGGTGTGATTGCCTCACCCAATTAGATTTGTGTCTCTTACTATGAACCACTCAAAAGATAAAATTGAATAGTCTAACATGTTTGTGTGTTTGATTGTTAATCTTATAAAACTTTGTGCCTTCTAGTGGATTTGTCTATTTATGTATGTGTGCACCTCACAAATGGAATAGGGTCTATTATATCCACGAGGATTTATTTGTCTGCACACCCCATAGATTGATGAATTTGTCACACTATAAAATTTGGATATATATGTACTAGGACAAGTTGAATGGTCTAGTAAATTGTGTTATGGTAGTCAACTAGTTCTAAATATGTACAAAAGAAAGAGTAAATAGCCTTAACAAGTTTTGTTATGCTAGTGTACTCTATATATCATGCTTAAAATAAAATAAAATATATGCAATAAGGAGGCTATGTATGCCTCCCCCTCCGTCAAGATATAAATATATGTTCTTATTTTGGCATCTTAATAAGGTGATGAACAAGGAAAAAATAGTCTTCACATCAAGATAATATCCATAAGAAACATCCAATCCAAGACAAAAATTTGCATCTCCTATGAAGCCATGGAAGGGAAGAATGCAATGAGATACCATGCAAGACATGCAAAAGAAAATCCTTGTGAAGGATGACACATTTTTTAGGCTCCAACACAAGATATTTATTTACCATGGAAACTCAATTTCAAATGATATAAAATTGGATGTTACATGACAAATAAATAGCACTTAGCTAAGAGAAAAGTGGATCCTTGAGAGAATAAGAGAGATTGGTATGATATCCTTTCCCCCTGAGTGTAAGAACAAGGACCAAAAGGATCTATTATGTTAGTCACACTGTCAACCATGCATGATAATGTACTCCCAAGGAATATGCTAACAATGTCATATGGTGTGGAGAAATATGATGAGGATCTTGATCTTATCTTGAGAAATCATGATTGAAATATAACTCATTGTGACAAGATATGTGAATTACTATTTTAATAGTGAGTTGTTTAATTTTATATTGTAAAACTTGGAATTAATTAGTAGAGAGACCATGATACCTTTGATACATGCAAAAAGGAAGATTCATAAGATGTGGACCATTTTTCTTTTTTCAATTAGGTCTAGTAATTACCTTAACACGAACAAGTTTAGGAAAAATTCTTCATTGAAAGCGAATAGAGGAGAAGTGTTGTTTGATGAAGAGAAGGATGTGGAAAAAGAATGGGATTCAAAATGTTGTTGCCCACATCCTAATTTATGTTTTAAAAGTGTTATTTACCATGATGTTAACTATTTGTGGCTTCTTATAAGGATTGAATCCTAGTTTATAAGAATGCACATGTCCCCCATTTCCTAAGGGTATTTGAGTTCCTTGCTAATGCTTACCACAACTATTCCCATGAAATCCATATTTTTCTAATAAATGATAACCACTACCAAACCAAGAAACCATATAAAAAAGAGATAATGGAACTTCATCAGTCACCATGTCATCATAAATAGGTTTGGAAAATTCATTATGAGTGGAGGAAATGACAAAATTGTTTCTAAGATGATTAGAAAAATAGGTTTATTTGAATTGTGTTAGATTTAAATTGAAGGTTTGAAATTTTTTACTCTCTAATACAAGTTGGTGTGAAATCTAAGGATCCCTAATTGTCATTTGAGAGAGAGATAGAGGGAGGAGGATCACCATCAAATTATTGAGCTTGTATTTCCTTAATAGACTAAGGAGCATTACTTGTTTAAACATTCAAACTACTATTTGATCTATCATATGCATGAAGAGTATGCATCACACTATTGTAGATAAACTTGAATTTTCAAAAAAGAGTTGAAGGAGAAAAATGCATGGTATGTAACTAAGGTCTACCCAAAAAAAGGTTTTAATTAAGAGATCTAGGCATCACATGCATGTGAGTATCTAAAATAAGAAGATGTACTTTAATCTGTAAAGTAATGATGCCTAAGGTTTTCTTAAAAATATTTTAAAGCCATGAATAGGAATATTATTAAGTTGAATAATTAAAATATTGGCTTTAGTTTCTTTGGGCATGTCTATACTGCAAACATTAAGCCTGGATCCCATAGCGATTAAGGTCCTCCAAATGAGATTACCATTGATGAGTAAAAATACCATAAGAGCATTGTAGTGATCTTGAATTATAATAGGAGGTAAATCATCTTGAATAAACATGATTTTATGTGGGATAGAGATAACATGCATGCATTATAAAAGGGAAGTGATCTCATCTTGATTAGGTGTTAAAGTTGGAAGAGTAGTTAAAGAATTTTTCAAAGATTCATGATACGTAGGATATGTTTGAAGAAGATCACAAAGAGAAATCTTGGTAGGGGTATTACATAATTTCTCTACCAATTCATACTCCTTTCCAATATTTTCATGAAGATGAGGTGGAGGAGGAAGAACAGGCCGAGAAGGGGGGAGAGAAGTAGGAACAATGGATTCAAATCTATTGAGGATTATTTTGTGTATAATAGGTGTGATTCATCGCATGATAATACTTAATAATTTCCTAAGGAATCTAGGTTTTCCTTTCAAGATCATAATAGACTTTTTTGGAGTTTAGAAAGAACTTTAAGGATTATATCCTTTAAATGTAATCATATATGTAGTGACAAGTGAAGATTAAATTGTTTAGGATAATCCTTGATAGTGATGAGAATTTTATTAGGCTCTTGAGGGAATCCTATGAGATGTATCATAGGGTTGTTGACTATCAAAGGTTGAGCATGAACATTTACAACATTAACTTTATTAGGTTCTTAATTATTCATTGATTCACTACTAGAAGGGAGAACATGGAGGAGATTGATATTGTCCTCCTTTTCCAAGATATCATTAGAATAGGGAATATGAGTCTCCTTTAAGCCTTCATCTCTACTAAGTGAATCAAATGAAGGAAAAGTGATATTAAGAGAAGTATTTGTAATGCCCTCTTCTTTCTCTAAAATGTCATTGTAAAGGGAGTACATTTTATGAGAAGAAGAAGCATCAAGGATGAATGTGTCATCTATAGCAAAAGTAGAAGAAGTGAAATCCATTATATCATCTCCTTTTACCAACATTTTTTGACGAGGGAGACAATAGTCAATATTATTAGCTATTGGCTCATCCCAAATATTGAGATCATTTGAAAATTTAGGAGAAGTACTATTTCAGCTCAATAAAGCTTCATTTTGTCATGCCCAAAACTAGGGAAAAAATATACCAATATTTTTTAAAAATTACTAACAACTATGTTAAACACATACTAACATTAAATTCATACCAGAAGACAATGACATGATAAAGTTAGTTCAAGTCCCGAGGTTTAGGTAGCAATTAAATTTTGATTATATTACATGAGGATGTAGAGTTGGTATTCAAACATACTACATAGGTTTGAAAACCATAAGTTCTAGTGCTACATGAACACTTAGTTTGGGCTGATTAAGTCGATAGATTAGACCATAGTTTCATGTTTAATAAGGTATGGAATCATGTTTGAGAAAACATTTGATCAATAAAATAAGTTACATTAGGTTCAATTTGATAACTCTCACACTTATTTCATTACCCTAGTTCAATTATTGAGGTGTATTAATCTACACTTAAGGGTGACCAAATAATATACTATTACTCATTTCCAATTGATAATAAACTTATAGTAACTTAGGAAAAAAAGGATTTGTTTATAATTATATCTTCTTCAACATTTAATAAATATTTTGGCATAGTTCTAGACAACTTATCAAGTTATTTATCCAAGCCCCTTTTCCATAATGCCTACTAGCATTGTCACTATGTGAGCCCCGGTCAAAACCCCATTCCCAACATAATATAATTAATTCAAACATTATACTAACATCTCTAAAAGAATATATTATATGGAATCTAAAACATTCTAACACTACATCTAAAGACACTATAGCCAATAACATTTGAAGAAAACTTTATTTAAATATAAAATTATAGTTATAACATGAAATTCATTTCCCTATATTACCCCCAAATAATAAAGATTAAAGAACTAAACAATAACTATTATCCCCTAAGGCACCTTTAGTTAGAATATTTAATTAGTATAGGAATTTTTTTTGTAATGATAGTAATGTTTTATTAATTAGAAATTAGTAGGTTTGTAATTTTCCCTCGTTTTGGGTATGCTACATTCCTAAGAGGCAAGGTATCACAAAGGGAATATTGCAATTTAGAATAATGGAGGAACCATGTATGAAGAGAAGAGTTTATAGTATTCTTCAACACTTCTCTTGAAAGAGAGAGGTTGAAAGAAAGGTCAGATACATCTTCTTACATCAATGTGGTCTCATTGAGAGGGGGATCTTTATGAGAGGGATAAAGTGATAAAAAGGGAGCCAAAACTATTATCACCTTGAGAAAATAGATGCATTGCAAGATGTAGCTAAAAGAGAAACATCAATTTGTTTTTGTATTCTGAATGTAAATGCATCAACAATTAATGAATTGTAATGAGTACTAGTATTGCATGAAGTGAAGTGTGTGTGTGTGTGTGTGTGTGTGTGTGTGTGTGTGTGTGTTCGTTATTATGAAATGCAAGAATAAAATTAATGTAGCTATATTATATCTAAATACATGCAATATAAAGGAGATCTAAACATGTGATACAAAGGAGATCTAACTACCAAATGAGAAAGTATATGGCATGAAAGAGGCTAGTTACCAAAAATGTAACATAAAAATTAGGAAGCACCAATATGTATTTATAAGTTAAGAAATAATGAGGTGTATATTTAAATTGCCCTTGATTTTAAATGTCAGATTAGGGAAAGTGAAATATGGAACTTTAAGCATAACCTTTCAAAGGGCCCAAATTTGATTAACACTACCCAACATGAATGTAAGGGGTGAAGTTTATAATCTAATTCCTTTTAAAAAGATGTATACTTAGGATATCTCTTTTAATAATATTCTATTTCTCTTATTATTATGTTATTGATTAATTTTATTATGTGTTTATTTAGTGCAACTAGACTGACCAATTGAAATGCAAGTAATTTAAAGAACATTTGACAAAAAAGTAATTAAAATGACTAAATATGATACATCAAAATAAGCACTATAAAAGATAAATCAAACTCATCTTGAGGATCAATAGGAGAGACCATTTCAAATCTAAGGTTCATGTAGCAAACAATGATAGAAACTGGAATAGATAGGGATACAAGACTTGGAAATTGATATTTGTAGAATATGATATTCTAAAGACCTCTTGATAAGGATGACCTAAAGGTCAAGGATGAATTTAGAGTCAAGGATGAGGTTTTCCTTGATCTGTTTAACACAAAATTCTAGAATCTAAAGATGTGTTAGAGATTTGAACCTTAGTTTTGAGATTTGAAATTGTTGCTATGAAGAACCAGTAGATTTGTACTGCACATAAGAGAAATAAAATTTAATTAGGAGGAAGGGACTTTCCTTGGTCAATTCCCCATTTGGGAACTAAACTCAAAATGAAAAAGTATGTAAAAGTAAGAAAAGTGTAAATATTCACCTCATTTGTCAAATCTCAATGGATGGGTTGAGATATTCTATCCACAAAGATGTGTAAATGCCTTTATGTAGATGAATGTAAGATGTAGAATGATGATGTAGGGTGTCTCACAAATGCAATCAATCTACAAGTGACAAATCATCAATGTGTGAAGTCTAAGCATACTCTTGAATGCTCAAAGGGTTAATTTCTTGAATGCTTGTGCAAGGTAGACGAATGATGATCTCCTTCCTTGATAACAAACTTGACTATCCTCAATGAATAAAGATACTAGATCCTAAGAAGGAAATGCATGATTTATGACATAGAAATGAGGATCTCCAATGAATCTTTCTTTCTTGTCTTAAACTCCTTGAATGCACCTTGAAATCTTGCTTGAATAGATCTTTCTCTTAAATTTGATAACATAAGTGTGCATAATGATGATCAATAGTGTGTGTGTAGTGTATGCCCAAATTAAGTGAGTAATCCTCCTTTTAAAGTAGTTTTCAAATCAAAATCAAAAGGTTAGACTACACTAGGTGGGTGATGCAAGAGCATCGTAGGTGTAAGAGCAATCTCGCATCACCCAATTTTTTTTATTTTCAATTTCAGTCTTTTCTATTTTAATAAGGACTAGTAGACAGGGTGGTTACTATTTATGAGAACTTTCTATTTTTAGCAAGATTTTCATATGAGCTTGAAATGTTCTCTCTTTCTACAGGAAGGTTCATTTTAGAGTTGTAAGCCTACCATAAAAATCTCATTGCTCCAAGTATAAGTGTCAGAGAAGTTATTATGGATTTTCAATTAAAAAAATTGAAGAAAAATCTTTAGGCTCACCATTGGAGATCTTAAAGTGCTCAGATCAAGTTCAAAAACTCAATGGAAGGGTGCTAGTATAGTTTTGAGCCTATAGATCAGGAGCTGGCATTTATGAAAGTGGTTATAATAGCCAATTAGAGCAACGGTTCATGAGTTATGGCCTTTTAAAGTTGGGCTACTTGAAATATCTAAAATAATTGTCAAAGATGTATTTGGCCAACTCTATATGTATTGTTAGGGTCTATCAGCTCTAGGTATTAAGTTTCATTATCTAGAACCTTCTTAGGCGGCATAAAATTGCCTATTTAAGAAAGGCTTGAACATTGTCTAGGGTTGCTCTAGGGTGATAGTTGGAAACTTGTCTTGCAGATTATTGTAATGAAGGCACTCATGTGGGTTAGCATATTGTACTTGTGAATTCTGTAATACCATATTTGTGGCACAAATAAGAAGTCCATATTTTGTTCTTGCATTTGTTGTTATTTCTTTGTTTCTGTTATGAGTTTATGGTATTAAGAGAAGAACCCTTCATCAAGTGGTATAAGAGCTAGAGTTCTTGAGTGTGTGGATAGATCACTGATTGTGAGGTAGTTCACACCAAGACCATGGTTTGGGTTGAGTATGTAGATAGATCATTGATTGTAGACAAATGTGTAGAGAAATGAATCTTCATGTAAGAGATGAAAGCGAGGATGAGGATGAAGTAGAAGAAAATGTCGAAGTAGAGGCAGTTCTAAACCCAAAGGAAGAGAGACTTTTTAGGGTCATCTCTAATATTGGAAAAAACCTAAGTTTGAGGTCCCCACATGTTTAGGAAATCTTAACCCAGATGAGCTGATCGATTGGATCAGTGAACTAGAGGAGTACTTTGAGTATGAAGATATTGATGATCTTTATATGGTCAAGTTTGTGAAGGCAAAACTGAAGGGAAATGAGAAGATATGGTGGCAAGAGGTTCAGTTAGATAAAAATAGAAAGGCAAAGGAAAAAGTGTAACATCTCGATTTCCAGGGTCTAAACTAACATCTAACATACTCAAAGAATACAGTTTCCACTTTGTTTCACAGGAAGATAGTTATTTCATTCATGCTCATGTGAATAAGATTTACTGTAAAAATAGTTATACATTTTTTCTTAACTAAAAACTTGAATTACCATTAAAAAAATTTACTACATAAATTGAAAACCATATACCTCAGAAAACTAAGTTTGAATTAAACTAGGGTTGCTTCTACAACCAGCCAAGTTAGTATTGGTCAAAAGAATAGTCTTGCCAATTGAGTGTCAACACACTTAACCATTTTCACTATATATGTCGAGTACACAATTTATGTCAAGCTAGATTTTCAATAGGTCTCGAGTCATAGTTGGTGTCAAGAAAGTTAGAATGTAGTATGTGCTGAGTGATCCAGGAAATGTTCATGTGTCGAGTAATCTAGAAATGTTCAGATGTCGAGCAATACAAAACATACATGTGCTGAGCAATACAATGTTTAACAGGTGCCGAGCAAACCAAGAAAATAATAGATGCCAAGCAAACTAGGAATTAGTTCATGACGAGCATCAGTAATGTAATGAGTGTCGAGTAAGTCAGGATCAACATAAGAGTTTGTGCTTGCACAAACTAAGATGTAAATCATTTTTGGAGTTGACTAAGAGAGATTTTGAAGGAGAAAAAGAATAAGGATGAATCATTTACATTCCCTATGTAATCTACATGCAACCAATCAGAAAAATGGAGAAGGCATGCAACCAATGAGAAAAATGCAAGGTATGAGTGGGAATTTGAGATTCAATATGGATTGTAGATCCATACCTAACCCTAAGTCTTCACATTCTTTATAAGGAGGTTGAAAACCCATTGCATGTGTGGAAGAGAATAGTATAAGGGGAGATTATAGTGAAATTTTAGTGTGAAAGAGGAAAGACTTAGAGGAACAGAGAAATAATTTCATATCCAGTTGATTAGAATAGCACAAGGGATAAGGAACAAATACAGAGATAAGATCAAGCAAGGATCAGAACAGGAAGAGCAGACCCAGCAATTTGAGATTGCATTCAATCAGGTCAAATGTTCTAATACTCTCTCACAATTGTATTAGAGGTTGAAATCTTATGTTGATAGGTTAGCTTAACAGCTAGGTAGGAGAACCTTTGGAGAAGGTCATGAAAATCCTATGTATTAGGTGGGTTTAACAACCTATTGTAAATCCTTTAACAGGTTGACACTTCATGTAAGTGTTTGTAAATCCTCTAACTAGGTCACTATTGACATAGTGTAAAGCCTTTAACAAGGCAGGCCTTTCATAGGGTAGACCAACAGAAGTGGTTGAACATTGATTGTTGAAGTGATTTTTTTGTGGGTGTCATCCCCAACCCATTTTTACCTTCTTATTCCTAGAGGGTTGATGGGTTATCAATTATGGTGTCATGTGTTATTGTGTGTGATTGATTTTATGTTCTTTTATATGTTTACATGCATGCAAATTTTTTTTTAGTTATATGTTTAAAGGATAGAGAAAGGTGATGAAGGTGTGGTACTTTTGATTCACCCCCCCTCTCAGAAGTACTTTTCCCATTTTGAACATTCCAACAATTGGTATCAAAGCACTGGTTCTCACAAGGAGAAGCCTAACAGCTTGGAGAAAAAGGTCAGAAGATGGAAGTCTTCAAACTTGGGAAGATCATTGACAATTAGGTGAATATGTGCAACTAGCTCTACACAAAGTAGAGGAAGCCAGGGAGGAACTGAGAAAATCCTTGAAAAGAAGAAAGGAGATAGCCATAGCTGAAAATGACATACACTACAAGGAGATTGACACCACACAAGTGCTTTCCAATGGAGATTCCAAAGAATTTGATGCAACAATAGTAGAATTAATGGAGAAAAATAGAGCACAAGCTGAAGAAATCATATTACTCAAGCTTGAACAAGAATCACAAGCCACAATGCTTTGTGAAGTGACTAAACAAAAAAAAGAGCTATTGAAGACAAGGCCATGATAGAAGATGACAAGAGAAATATCATCAATAGGTTGGAAGAGAAGACAATTGAATTTGAAAAGATCTCAAACATGTAGCTAGACACCTTAAGCCAAATGATGAATGCTCATCATGAGCTAAACATGAAGGACATTGAGATCTCCACCTTGAAGATGCAGAATGGACATTTGTAGAATGAATTGAAGAGAGAAAAGGAAATAGCAAAAAGTTACAACAAACCCAATGACACCATCAAGTACTTTGAGCAATTGCTGAAATCATCAAGGGCTAGTAATGATACTTCAAGACTTGGCTACATTAGCACTGAACAAGGAGAATCATCCAAGGCTATAGAAGAAAGAAGCAACAACGATAAGAAAACTAAACCTACTTTTCATTTCTATGGTAAAAAGGGACATACCTCTAATGTGTGTAGAAGCAAGAATAGTCATCAGCATGATAAGCCTACAAATGCAAATTTTTGTCATAAGTGCAAAAAGAAAGAACATTCAACACAAGACTGTACAACCAAGACCATAAGGACACCAAGATTTGAGGTCACTGCTACAACTACAAAAAGTATGGACATAGATCATTTGAATGCAAATCAAAGCCTATGTGGACACCTATCAGCCTATAAGAGGAATAATCATGCACATCACTACAATTGGGATTATAATACTAGGTATAGTTGTCACTATTGTCAAGAGTATGGTCACAATCCTAAAAATTGCATAAGGACACATTTCAAGGGAAGTTACAATAGGTGGCTAAACCAAACTACATGTTTTATTTGTTTAAAGACTGGTCATATCAGCAAAAACTATCCTACAAAGTCAAGAGCACCAAAGACTGAAGTCAACAAAGGAAAATAGAAGATTGATGTTGAACAAATAAGAGGAGAAATGAACAAGACATGGAAAAAGAAAGGTGAATACAACACATCAAATGGAAAGATCACTTCATGCAAGAGGTCAAGTGATCAGACCTCCAATTAAGCACAAGACAGATATATGGGGCTGATACATGTAAAGATGTATCATACATCAGCCCAAGAAAACTTAAAAGTATTGTAAAGAAGAAATATGCTTGAGAAAAGATGTCAAGTTAAAAGTTAAAAGATGATGTTGAGCTACCTTTGGTTGTCGAGTGAAACCCTAGTACATATTGAGTTGAATAGTTTAGTGGATGCTGAGTAAGAGATGTTAGTGATTGCCGAGCAATTGAAAAGTTCAGTTGATGACGAGTGAAATTAGACAGTAGTTGCCGAGTAAATGAACTTCAGTGGAAGTTGAGTTGATAAAATATTTGGAAGCTGAGTGTATAGCTATAAGCACAAATGCAATAAATGCTAGGTTTTTGAACCTAATAAATTTGAAAATCATTCATTTTTGAATTATTCAAACACAAAGCAAAATTGAGCAAAGTGAAGAGGCAATTCTATAGCAATTTGCAGTGATCCCAACAATGATTCAACTTGATTTCATCGTTTCATAGGTATTTCATTCAAATGTCGAGCTACACAGAGTTTGAAAGCTTATTTAATTTTAAACCCTAGTTCAAAAAAGATGGCATCTAGGTCAAAACCTACCAAGGGAAAGGAAAGTCATGAAATTCAACTAGTCAGTAATGAAGTCAAACAGCTTGAGTTTAGACCCATCCCTGAAGTTGCTTATAAGAATGATCTCGTTGGTGCCCTATCCATAATACCTAATAAATTTGTTATGGTTCAAGACATTCAGAAGTGTTATAACTGTAAAGTTGGAACCATAGGAGATTTGGAAATTTTTAATGCATTTGATAAACTGTGTGATAATGGAAAACTTAAAGATGAATTCTCCATAGTTGAGAAGCAGGGTTTGACCAAAGCCCTAGTTTTCCCTATTGTTTTCAAAATGGAATGGATACATATAGTGTTGAGCAGAATCCACGATGGAGCCTTTTGGTTAGAAATAGGGCTAGTAAAGTTTACAAAGAAAATTGTTCATAGGGTTACGGGTATTCCAACCCGAGATCGGCCAAAGACCCTAAGAAGTGACAAAAAGGAAGCCATAGAGAAGAATACAGGTGCAAAATGGAATACTAGGGGAATGACAATAGACACCATTACAAAACCCCTAATAGATTTTGTTGTGAGAGTCATATCCCACAAATTCTACTAGTCAAGTAGACTAAATAGTGTACCATGTATTGCAGTAGATGTGGCTTATAAATTGGTGAAGAAAGATCATACATATGATCTTGTAGAGCTCATAAGTCTAAGGGAGCTCACTGCAAAATTTGGCTCAGTTTTGGTTTGTATGTTTTTCTATATTATGAAAGAATTCCCTTTAGTAGGCAAGGTGAAATGGGATCAAAATAAGACTATTGTTGAGAAAATAAATGGATTCATTGAGCAGATGGGTGAGAATTTTGATGCCCAAATGACTAGCTACTTTAAGGACTTCAAGAAGTCCATGAAACAAAGAATGAGGATACTAGTCTCACTGGTTGAGCAACATGAAAAGGACATTTTCTTTCTTGTGGATATTGATTACACTTATATACAAGTAGTTATACCTAGAGTGAGAGGCTTAGGCCACTAGGTTATGAACTTGATGTTGATCAAGCCTTAGTAGCAATAACAACTCTACTTGTAGAGGAAATTGACAAGACTGCAAAACATTTTGGAACTTGTGACATTGTCAAATCAAGGGTGATGACAGACCTTAAGATAGCCACATCAATGAAAAAGAAGGACAAATTGATCAAGAAGATCAATAAGAAATTTGGTGTTGAAGAAGAGGAAGTAGATGAAGAAGAGGATGCCAATGAAAATGAAGAAGAAGAGCCTCTACAACTAACACAAGGTCTAGGTGAGGATAAAGAGGAAGATGTCGAGGAAGAGGAAGCTAAGGAAGCACCTATTAGAACTAAATTCACCAAGAGGAAGGCTAAAAATCCACCTGCTCCTCAACCCAAAGCAAAGAAAGTGGTAAAACTTGCACTAAAGAAGCCTACTACCAGAGCCACCACTAGAGCTACAACACAAAAGGCCAAAGAAGAGGCAGAAAAGAAGAAGAAAACCACCAAGAAGACTGATGAGGAGCCAAGAAAGAGAAGAAAATATGTAGCTCAACCTGACTTAGACAAAGAAAAGATAGAGATAGATGGTAATAGTTAGTTCAAAGTGGTAAGTCATCCACCTAAGTCTTCAATTGATAAATTGGGTACAAAGATTAGAAATGATGACTTAAGAGATTTAAAGAATTTAGATTTTTATAAGCTCACAAAGGAACATCAAAATAAAATAGAGGAATCTATGTATGCTATGATGGCCAAGTACAAGCACACATCTCTAGAGCTAGATGGCTCAATGCCCAAGGAATTGTATAAAATAATAGAAGATAAATGGTATTTTTGCTTACAAATAGAAAAGGAAATAAGGGAGTCTACTTTAGCTAGATTGTTGCTTGATTTGACTAAAAGTCAAATAACCAATGCAATCAAGAGGCACAATAGTAGATTTACTCCAAAGCATAGGGAATTTAGTATTTTGTAGAATAAAATTGAACATGTTGTAAGCAAATCCACACAATTGTGGAGAATAATTTATAAGAAAATTGATGATGTTTTTGATGAGGAATACAAGGCAGAAGCAAGTGCCAAGATAAGAGAAATAAAAACATCATAAAAGAAGGGAGAAGAGAAGAAGGTTGAGGAAGAGAAGAAAGTGGAAGAAGAAAAGAAAGATGGAGAGGAGAATTAAGAGGAGAAAGAGGATGAAAAGGGTACCGATGAGCACTAAGAACAAAGTGTGCAAGACACACAACTATCACCTCCTAGCCCTCCTCATGCCACCATCACACCTGAAAAGATTATCAAGATTAAGGATGTTATTGACACATCTGGTCAAAAAATCAATCCATTAACTATAGAGAATCTAGAAAAAATCCTTGACCAATCAACACAAGCAACTAGACTATGTTCAAGCCCAATACTAGTTAGTGTTGATGAGTTACAAAAGCCAGTAGTAAAATCAAAGGAAGTCAAGGTGCAAACATGATAACCTCCTTCGACCATTCAAACTACTAGAATCCTATTCCTTCCTCCACTACCTCCACCAAAAGAAGTCACAGATGCACTTCAAGTGCTAAGTGTAGTAGCAAGGGAAGACAAAGAGAAAATAGAACAGCCAACAAGCACACCCCCAACCAGTGATAGCGAAAAGGAGAAACAAGCTAAAGAGAAGGAAGAGACAAGAGATGAGGAGCAATCTGAAATACAAACCTTGGTTGAATTACCAAAAATAGGTACTCCCAATCAAAATCTTCAGAAGAAGAGCACTGAAATGCTAGCATTGCAAGTTAGAACACCAGGCTCGAGCTCAACAAAAGTATCCAGGAAACTTCAGTATGGAATTCCTGAGCTTGATGAGGAAATCACAATACCTTACTATGAATCCAACACTCTCACTAAGGACAAGATTAATGAAATATAGAATGCACTGGATAGAAGAAGAAGACAAGAGGTATTGAGAAAAGAATATAAATATAGGCAAGAATTGAATGACATCAAGGAAATATTTATGGATGCCTTCAGTTTGCAGACACTTGATGAGTCAAGGCCAATAGTAGAGCAACTATCTGACATAGTTGATCAGGTGACAAATGAAGACCATGATAGAAATGCAAAATTAATGGAATGGTCAGAAAGGAAATTCCAAGGAAAGGTAAATGAGAAAATATTTGGTGATATAGCACTATCTCAAGTTGAGCTGGCTAAGAAATTGGATAAAGTAAAAATTGTACTTGGGAATAGATTTTCCCTGTACAACAAGTTGTGTGATTTTTTCAACTTCACATAGGAGACCAACCAAAGAATAATGAGCTTGGAGAGAAATCTAAAGATTTCTAGTATGCAACTCCCCACCAATCCAACTTAGAGTGAGAAGCATTTTGCTCAAATGCTTCATACACAAAGAGAATTAGCTATATTAATAGTAGAGGCAAATACAAAAGCTAAGTTGATGCAAATTTAGTCCTCTATAACCCCTCACTTGGAGGTACTCCATAAGGAGTAGATGTATGTAGAAACAGTCATCAAGAAAGATTCAAATCTTTCTACCTCTAATGGACTTGTACATCTAGCAACAGAGGTTGCCATCCAGCATAAGTCATTGGACATTGCATTAGCAAATTGGGATGTAGCTCTGAAAATACTCCTGGAGGTAAATAGCTCATTTTTGACTAAGCATGGTATTACTCCATAGAACCCTTTGACATCAGTGTCAAAAAGGGGGAGATATATGTATAAAGGGAGATATGTATATATGTAGATACTATGGGAGAATACCAAATTTTGAAGAATACCAAATTTTGAACCATTTTTTATTACATTCTTTCATTCATTTTTGAGAATAAAGTGTAAAGTTTGTATGGAAAGTTTGCAAATAGCCAAAAAGGGGGAGACTACTAATAAAGAAGAAAGGGGGAGATGCAAAATTTTGAACTTCACATTGATCAGATATAGCATACAAGCTCAGAATGCAAAAATAGGACAAAGGACAGAGAGAATCAAGCACATTAGCACAAAATTTCAGTCTCAAGAATGGACAAGGCATAATCAACTCAAAGGGGAGTCATAAGGTATATTGTTACTCACAATATTTTGAAATTTTGCATGAACGACAAGTAAATAAAGAATGTACTCAATAAGGTTAAGTTCATAAATGTTTAGTTAAGTGTTTTTGACACTCATGTCAAAGGGGGAGATTGTTACTCAAAAGAATAGTCTTGACAATTGAGTGTCAACACACTTAACCATTTTCACTATATATGCCAAGTACATAATGTATGCCAAGCCAGAATTTCAATAGGTGTTGAGTCACAGTTGGTGCGGAGCAAGTCAGAACATAGTATATGCTGAGTGATCTAGGAAATGTTCATGTGTCGAGTAATCCAGAAATGTTCAGATGCCAAGCAATACAAAAGATACATGTGCCGAGTAATACAATGTTTAATAGGTGCCAAGCAAACCAAGAAAGTAATAGATGTTGAGAAAACCAAGAATCAGTTCATGTCGAGCATCACTAATGTAATGAGTGCCAAGTAACTCATGATCAACATAAGAGTTTTTGCTTGCACAAACTAAGATGTAAATCATTTTTGGAGCCGACTAAGAGAGATTTCGAAGGAGAAAAATAATAAGGATGAATCATTTAATTCCCTATATAATCTACATGCAACCAATCAAAAAAATGGAGAAGGCATGCAACCAATGAGAAAAATGCAAGGTATGAGTGAGAATTTGAGATTCAATATGGATCATAGATCCATACTTAACCCTAAGTCTTCATATTCTTTATAAGGAGGTTGAAACCCCATTGCATGTGTGGAAGAGAACAATATAAGGGGAGATTATAGCAAAATTTTAGTGTGAAAGAGGAAAGACCTAGAGGAATGTGCAAGAGGAAAGACTTAGAGGAATAGAGTAGCAATTTCATATCTAGTTGATCAGAATAGCACAAGGGACAAGGAACACATACAAAGATCAGATCAAGCAAGGATCAGAATAGGAAGAGCATATCTACTACCTGAACCCAGCAAATTGAGATTGCATTCAATCAAGTCAAATGTTCTAATACTCTCTCACAATTATATTAGAGGTTGAAATCCTATGTTGATAGGTTAGCTTAACAACTAGGTAGGAGAACCTTTGGAGGAGGTCATGAAAATCCTATGTATTAGGTGGGTTTAACAACCTATTGTAAATCCTTTAACAGGGTGACACTTCATGTAAGTGTTTGTAAATCCTCTAACTAGGTTGCCATTGACATAGTGTAAAGTCTTTAACAGGGCAGACCATCAGAAGTGGTTGAACATTGATTGCTGAAATGATTTTTTTGTGGGTGTCATCCTTACCCCAGTTTTACCTTCTTATTCATGGAGGGTTTCTGGGTTATCGATTTTGGTGTCATGTGTTATTGCATGTGATTGATTTTATGTTCTTTTATATGTTTGCATGCATGCACATTATTTTTCAGTTATATGTTTAAAGGATAGAGAAAGGTGATGAAGATGTGGTACTTCTGATTCACCCCCCCCCCCCACACACACTCTCAGAAATACTCTTCCCATTTTGAACATTCCAATAGTTAGTCCACAAATACTCTATAACAATTTTATATGATGGTTACCATCTACAAACTATTATCTTAAAATAAAATGATAATTAAAATTAAATACCACTATATTTTAAATTAGGGCATCACATAACACTATTTCAATTAGGGCATCATTTACCATTGGTTCATTTAGGGCTTCTGATACCACTATATCACTTAGGGCTTTCGCTACCATGGATTCAATTTAGGGCTTCAGATCCCTTTCCTTCTGATTGCTTAACTGTGACAGTAACTCAAGGTTAGAAATATACTTATATTTGATATGAAAAACAATCCATGATACTATAATGGTAACAATAAATTAACTGAATTTAATCTTACCTCCAAATAACTAAAAATGATAATACCTATTTTCGATAAACAATTGAATGCATAGCTTATATCTATCTAACACAAATTCAACATCTTAAGAGAGGTGAAACATTGTTAGGGGCTTAACCACCCAACCTTGGACCACAACATATCCTCACACGATCTCTAATGAGAAAGGCCTTCCCTACCCAGAACAGATAGGGGTCATCTTGTCATTCACTGGGCTTCTTGGTAATTAAATCACCATACAACTTGGCAATAGGAGATCACAATTTTAGGAATATGCATGAGCTATTAATTTAATTCTTATAAACATTGTTCAGTTAATTTGGTACTGATTCATATTATTAATGGTTCATTTCTCTCACCGTCTCACCCATCTTCTTGGCTACACAGTCGGGTGTATCCCAAGTATTCAAAATTCTTAGAGTAGACAACTCTATCATTTATTCACAAATATTACTTACATCCAACATTTCACACTCTGTGATTACATAATTATGTTCTTTAAGATTTCAAGATTGAATGTTTAATTTATTTATTTTATCATAATTGATTCTCTTCTGTGTTCTTGCAGATTAACTCTACCTCTTCACCTTTTCATGGCTTCTCTTTTGGTGAATTCCTTGGTGTTAATAGTATTCTAGATTTGTTCAAAAAATTGTGATAGCATGCGCATGGTGTGGTTTCATATAATCAATCAATTTATTATAATTACCAATAGATATCATAAATGATATAACTCGAGATTATTTGGTGAATGATCATATAAATCTCATATTACCAACAACTACTATTATGAATTGATCTATATTCAACATGCCTAGCTGACTATGGAAGGATACTCAATCAAAGTGAAAAGGATTTGAAAAAAAATATTAATCTATTCTTAGCTCTATCAATATGTAGCTGACAATAAACAAGAAAGAAGAAATTGTGAAACACAAACACAATTATTGTATTCAGATAGGTACATTAATCTAAGGCTGAGATAATCCCAAATGAACAACATAAGCTCTGATACATGACCCATTGAATTCCATATAGGAAACTTATGATTATGTATAGATGCATTCACCATTCAAACTGAATATATTTTCAGCATCAAAATCTATTTAAATATGGTAAGGAAATGATAACAAGACACCGATTAGCATGGTATAAAAATTGAAAGGAAAGAATGGATTCAAAAATGTTTTAACTGTACACAACACCAAATGTGAGATTGACTACCACATAACCTGTATAATTCTAGATTCTCTGGAGTCAATTTGTATTAATTCTTCTTTGGTTTGCTTGTAGGAAACTCCAACGTATAAATACTATGTAAATCTTCAATAAGATCAGAACTTGTATGGCATGCTAGATTGGAAAGGCGCTGCTATAGATTTCAAAATGGACCCATAGAAATACAACAGTGCATACATTCATCACACCAAGGCATATATTAAATCGTAGGTATACAAGAGTATGGGATGCTTAAGGAAATTTTCCAAAGGCCCAAATGTTATTGCCGTGATTAATAATGGAAGTCGGGTACCAAAAAGAAATTTTTTTTTTAAAAAGCAATCACCAAAACTCTAATAAAAGGATGGCTTTGGCTCTTCGGCTACCTTCAGTTATAAGAAGCTATTCAAATTCCATTTAAATCAAAATTTTAAATGAAATCAAGTTTAAAATAATTATACGATTCAATTTGTCAAACATTAAATCGATCTCCATGCCAAGTATTATCGTTAAAAAAGATAAAGAAATCAAAAAGAATAGAGTTGGAAAGTTATAATTCAAGAATTATAATAATTGAAATGTTATTATAATTTGAATGTTATTAAAATCTCATATGTACAAGAAACATTACTTTATTATTTATTAAATTATAATGGTGCCAAATTATTTATAATTATGACCGTTTATAAATAAATAATTAAAATAATATGATGAAAGATATATTAAAATCCTTTGAGATATGTCTATATTTAATCCAATTAATTTAATTAAATTATTAAATAACTCATGCAAGTCTCGCAGATGTATTCTGGCTAGGTCCTTTACCCGCCTGCCTAGTGATGGTTATGCCCTGCCTAATTCTTTTCTGACAATGCTTTCACCCCTTCGACATGCTTCCTGCAAGGAAATTCTTTGTAATTAATTTATATATTATTTAATCATAAATAATCATAATATTTAAACTTTCATCTTAATTCCATGAATTTGTGATTAACGATCAACTAACATGTCATCTTCACTTGAAATCATAATGACCAACTATCTTACCATTTTGCCAGATTATTTCAAATTAAACTACTAACTGACTTCATGCGAACCTCAATGGCTATATTTCAAGCTAGGTCAAAAATTGGGATGTAACACAAAGTCACTAGATGGGATAAGATGATAGCTAAACTAAAGAGACAATTCATTCTTGTGGATTGTGAGCTTGATCTGTTGAAGAAGTTGCAAGGGTTGAAGCAAGCAGGAAAATTTGTTAAAGAGTATACTGAAGAGTTCTACCAAGTTCACATCAGAACTAGCCATGTAGAAGCTAATAAGGAGAAAGTCACCCATTATCTTAATGGACTAAGGCCAAGTATTCAGGATGAGCTGAGTCTAGTTCAAATGAACAGTGTTGAGGAGGCATACCAGTTTTCCCTAAGAGTTGAGGAGAAATTGAATAAGAAGTTTGACAACAAGAAAAGTAGAAGAGGTCATGGCAGAAGATGTAGCGGATGATCTTATGGTGGCCATAATGATGATTAGAAGAACAAGGATGAGGCTGGAAGTAGAAGTTAGAACCAGAGGGAAAATAATTCCAATCATTTCCATGATCAAAACAATAGAGATCAGAGAGGAAGAGGTAGAGGACAAGGATCTAGAAGAGGAGGCTTTCATGGGAAATGTTTTCACTACGATGAAGAAGGGCATAGAGCATTTGAATGTACCCAACACCAAGGAAGGACAAATCAAAGAATAGAAGGCCAGGCCAAAGTTACACGTGTTGATGAAGATGCTAGATCATTGCATTCTAAAGATGCTGAAAGAGGAGAAGTTCTAGTTAATAGAAGAGTCCTACTGAGTGGTGAGAATGAACCTGATCAAACAAGAAACTTGTTTCACACAAGGTGCAAATGTGAAGATAAGTCTTGTGATGTGATCATTGATGGTGGAAGTACTGACAATCTGATGTTAGAAATGATGGTCACCAAGTTTAAGCTGAAGAGGCAGAAACACCCGCATCCATACCATATTGCTTGGGTGCAAGATGACCACAAGATCACGGTCAATGAGTAGTGCCCAATGAAGTTCAAGATTGGAAGTTACCAGGATGAGGTACTATGTGATATCATACATATGGACATATGTCATATGTTTTTGGGTAGGCCATGGCAGTTTGATAGGCATGCTATACATGATGGGCGAGCAAATACCTACACTCTAAAGAAGGATGGAGTGAAACACAAGTTGAAGCCATTGAAGGACAAAGAAGAAAAGGTATGTAGTGCTTCCAAAACATGTTCTGTTGAAGGAAAAGAGTTCATTAAAGGTATGAAGCATGAGCATCTATGTTTTTCTATAACTCCTAAAGATAGTAAAGAAGAAGTAGAGGAGGTGCTTGTAGAAGTTGTAGATATGTTGGGAGAGTTTTTTGATATTGTGTCAGATAATGTACCTGATGGATTTCTCCCAATGAGGAAGATTAGTCACCAGATGGATTTGGTTTCAGAAGCCAATTTTCCAAACAAGACAACACATAGAATGACACCAAATGAAAGTGAAGAGTTGAACAGGGAAGTTCATGAGTTGTTGCATAAGGGGTTGATTTGAGAGAGTCTAAGTCCATGTGCAATACCAGTTGTATTAGCACCAAAGAAGAATGGAGAGTGGAGGATGTGCACAGATTCTTGTGCTATCAACAAGATCACAATCAAGTGCAAATTTCCTTTGCCGAGGATAGATGATATTATGGACTATTTGAGCAGAGTTGAGTATTTCACAAAGATAGATCTGAAGAGTGGGTACCATCAATTCGTATTAGAGAAGGTGGTGAGTGGAAGACTACTTTCAAGGCAAGGAAAGGACTGTATGAGTGGTTATTCGTGGCTTTTGGGCTAACCAATGCACCGAGCACTTTCACAAGGCTCATGAATGCGATACTGAAGGAGTTCCTGGATAACTTTGTCATTGTTTACTTAGATGATATATTGATTTTTAGTAAGACATTGGAGGAGCATTTGATTCATATTCGCAAGGTGTTTGATAAGTTGAGGGAAGAAAAGATGCTAATAAACCTGAAGAACTGCAATTTTGTAAAGGAGTTGGTGTACCTGGGATTTGTACTATCCACAAAAGGTCTGAAAATGGAGCCAAAGAAAGTGAAGGCTATCCTTAAGTGGTCTACTCTAAGGAGTGCGACAGAGCTAAGATCTTTTCATGGAATGGCTAGTTTTTATAAAAATTTCATAAGAGGTTTTAGCAATATTTGTGGACCCTTGATTGAAACAATGAAAGGGGATGGGAAAGAATTTAAGTGGATTGTAGGAGCAGATATGAGTTTTAATCTATTGAAATAGAAAGTTACCGAGTAGCCCATTTTAGCACTTCCAAATTTTAACAAGGTGTTTCAAGTAGACTGTAATGCTAGTGGTACTACAATAGGAGCTGTTTTGAGCCAAGGAGGTAGACCTGTTGCTTATTTCAATGAGAAATTGAATGATGTAAAAAGAAAATATTATGTTTATGATCAGGAATTTTATGCTATAGTTCAAGAATTGAAGAAGTGGAGACATTATCTTCTTCCTAAGGAGTTTTTTTTGTATACTAATCATCAAGCTTTGCAATATTTGAATAGTCAAGGAAAATTGAACAAAAGGCATTTGAAGTGGGTTGAGCTTTTACAGAGTTATACATTTTTTTTGAAACACAGGAGTGGAAAGTCTAACAGAGTTGCAGATGCTCTTAGTAGAAGACAACGGTTGCTGACACAAATGCAGATAGAGGTGGTTGGGTTCAAGGACTTAGTACTTTGTATCTAGATGATCCTAATTTTGGTGAAGCATGGAAGGCTTGTACATAATTTGTTACAGCTGATAGGATAAAGTGGTTGGATTTTATGATCCACGATAGTATGTTGTTCAAAGGAAGCTAGTCGTGCATTCCCAAATGTTCAATGAGAGAGAATCTCATTAAAGAGAAGCATAGTGGAGGGTTGGCTAGACATTTTGGCAGAGATAAAATCATAGCTTTGGTTGTTGAGCATTATTACTGGCCATAGTTGCATGAAGATGTGAAGAAGTTTGTACAGAGTTCGAGAGTATGTCAAATGTTGAAAGGAGTGAAGCAAAATATAGGATTGTATAAGCCATTACATATACCAGAGAAGTTGTGGGAGGATTTCAGCATGGATATTGTTCTAAGATTATTGAGGACATAACGCAGGCATGATTTTATTTTTGTGGTGGTTGATAGGTTTTCAAAGATGGCACATTTTATTCCTTGCAAGAAGACTAGTGATGTTGTTCATGTGGCAGAGTTGTTTTTCAAAGAAGTGGTGAGACTACATGGTCTGCCAAAGAGTATAGTTTCATATCAAGATACCATTTATGGTGTACATTGTGGAAGAAGTTGAATATAGATTTGAAGTTCAGTTCATCACATCATCCACAGACTGATGGATAGATATAAGCTATGAATCACAGTTTGGGAAACTTGTTGAGATGCTTGGTTGGAGATAAACCAAATGGATGGGATATGATTTAACCAAAGGCAAAATTTACATATAATAATTTTGTCAATAGGAGTACTGGTAAATCACCATTCTAGATTGTATATGGAAGTAGTCCTAGAAATGCTTCTGAATTGAGGTAGTTGGATAAAGGTGAGATAAGTAGTGCTAAAGCAGAAGATTTTGTTGAACATTTGAAGAACATCCATGAGGAGGTGAGAAAGCACATCATAAAGATGAATACATAGTATAAGGCTAAGGCAGATGTGAAAAGTTGGTATAAGGGATTTCAGATTAGAGATGAAGTCATGGTTCATTTAAGAAAGGAGTGATTTCCTATGGGTACATATAATAAGTTGAAGATGAAGAAGTTTGGACTGTGCAAGATAATGAAAAGGCATAATTCTGGAAATGCATGTGAAGTGGAGTTGTCTACTGAATTGAATATTTCACCAGTGTTTAACATTTCAAATTTGATAGAGTATTATGAAGGAGGTGATGAAGATGAAGTTGCAGAAGTGCAGTGAAGTATTCCAACATCTAGTTTGGCTACAAAGGAGATTGAGGAGATACTGGACAGTCTTGTTGGAAAAAAAACTAGGAACAAAACTTATGAGGAATATTTGGTCAAATGGAAAGGGAGACTAGTTGAGGATTCATCATGGCTAGCAAAGGAGAAGGTTAACTATCTTGGTTTTCCTCTGAAAACTTGAGACGTGACAAGGCCACTTCTCAAATTACCCAAGGTGTTTGATGCAAGAGAATCCTAGGTGTAAGAGCAATGTCACATCACCCAAAAAATAAAAATAAATTATTTCAATCTTTTCTATTTTAATAAGGGCTAGTAGACAGGGTGTTTACTATTTATGGGAATTTTCTATTTTTAGTAAGTTTGTCATATGAATTCAGAATGCTCTCATTTTCTATAGGAAGTGTCATTTAGAATTGTAAGCCTACCATAAAAATCTCATTGCTCAAGCATAAGTATCAAAGAAGTTAGTGCGGATTTTTGATGAAAAAATTTGCAGAAAAATCTTTAGGCTCATCGTTGGAGGCCTTAGAGTGCCTGAATGAGGTCTAAAAACTTGACAGAAGGGTGCTAGCATGATTCCAAACCTATAGATTAGGAGCTGGCATTTCCAAAAGTGGTTATAATAGCCAATCAGAGCAACAGTTTGTGAGTTATGGCCTTTCAAAGCTAGGCTACACAAAATATCTAAAATAATTGTCAAAGATGTATTTGGCTAACTCCATATGTATCGTTAGGGTCTATCGGCCCTAGGTATCAAGTTTCATTGTCTAGAACCTTCCTAGGTGGCATAAAATTGCCTATTTAAGAAAGGTCCAAACATTATCTAAGGGAGCTCTGGGGTGATAGTTGGCAACTTGTCTTGCAAATTATTGTAATGAATGCGCCCATGTGGGTTAATATATTTTACTTGTGAATTCTGTAATACCGCATTTGTGGCACAAATAAGAAGTCCATGTGTTGTTGTTTCTTTGTTTTTGTTATGAGTTTATAGTATAAAAGAAGCACCCTTCATCAGTGGGAAAAATAAATGAAAACACCAAATTGGTCTAGAATGCGAGAGAAAATAACTCAGGCAAGGGACAACCTCATCTTTTACTAGGGGGTAAGAAACAAGATCATCACTTACTATAGGGTCAGGAATGACCTCAACCCTTATCAAAAGGTTTCTAAGCCTCAGGATGGCCATTGAGCTCTCATGGATGGAAAAAAAGGGTAAAAATGGACATAAACCCAAGGAAACACAATAGTTTGAGCATAAATGCATCCATTAACCTAGGATATTGCTAAAAGGAGGGCTAAAAGGTCTTACAAACAAGTGTATACTTTTTGAAATGGTACCAAAATTAACTTTAACTTTATTTTGTTTTCTTACATAATATACTTTTTTATTGGTTATAATACTGATCTTATGAAAAATAAAGTAAAATTTTTTTAAAAAATTATATAGAACACTTTAACAGTTTCAACCATCTCAAAAACTACCATTTTCAACCCAAAATGATGGATTAAAATAATTATACTAGACCACAAAACACTAAGAGGAAGACAAACAAAATCTCACATAAATTTTTTTAACATTGAAAGCTAGATAGTTACTTGAACTAAGTAACAAACAAAATACTTTCAACTATAGGTTGATAAATTTAACATTAACACCCAATACTAAAATACTTACCTAACCTCTCAACAACAATAATGTTATAAAAAATCATAGAAAAAGAGTGAAACTAGAAGAAGGAGAAACAATCACTCACCCTTTGGGTGAGGCTTGCCCTGTTGAGGTTGAATTGGGTCATTTATCTAATCCTATTGTTCACAAAAATAATCTTTCAAAATATCCATTAACTTAATATCTTCACCAAATACTCCTTTCTAGTTGAATTCACACTATAGATAATAAATGGATGAAAGTTGTCATTATTTCCTTTAACATCACAACTATTTCCCACTTCAAATTTTAAAACCTTGTTTCAAAATTCCATCTAAAACCATATTCATCAAACCAAATAGTCAATCTTTATCCACACAACTATGCATGAACTACACATATCCTCATCATCCCTAGTTGTAGAGCCTACACTAGAAATATATAGACTACATCCATATTTACACAATAATAGTGCTCTGCATTCATAAACTCTTCAACCAAGATTAAATCCACAATCTACAAAATAAAGGCTCATGAAACTTGGAAAAACCTTTAAGCTACATTTAGGTTTTATGACTTAAAAATGTTTTTTGGTTTTATTAGTAAATATTTTCAAGTTTCTTTCTTTATTATAAAGTTCATTTATTTCATCCACAACACTACTAGAGAGGACCAAATTGAAAGATAACCAAAATCACCATTGCCAATTATGAAGAGTCTCAACATCTAGAACTCCACTTGTCATGTTGATTTTTTACACCATATTTCACCTCGAGAGCATGTGATATAATATAGCACTTACAACCATTGAAGGGGTGACGACATACAATGAAGAGCTTCCTCTAAGACTAGATTCATGAAATCTTCCTATAGGCCACCCAATACATCATCTTTTGGATTGACTGTCCCTTTTGCCAAAATACCCACAAGCCCATTTGCAGTACATGTAACATGTGAAATTTTGGATTATGTAAGGTATTAGCAATACTAATAATGGGTTTGATAAAGAGTTCATATACTAAGTTGAGGCTTTAGCTTTTGTCAAAGCATTGACAAAAACTTGAGAATCACTCTCTAAATGAATCTTTTTCAACAAAAGTCTTTTAGCCATATTCATTGCATGCCAAATTGCTTAAACATCTACTGAACTATTCGATACATCTTGATGTTTCTTGTCTCTAAGAGCCACATTGTTCCTTCATGTCCCCACACCACAAAGTTAGCCCCAAAAGGACCAACATTCCCCTAGAGGCACTATCAAAGTCAACTTTCATCCATCTAGGCTCACGATTCCTCCATTATGTAATTTTATCTTTTGAATAAATTTGATGAACCTAATTGAGCTCATGAACTAGCTCAAAGAAAACCTTACATAATATTTCTATAATTATTTTATTTATTATTAAATATAATGATAATATTACATCCTCAAAATAAATTTGGATAAAAAATATCAATAAAAAGTTTGTACACAATCTAATCCAAAAATAATTGTATTATTTAAATGTGAAAATTAAAGTAATTAATATTGATCACACTCATTTCATCATTAGAAAATATAAACCTACCCATTAATGAGTGTATGTCAGCTGATCTTCAAAAGGGGCATTTAGAAGAACTGCAATGAAAATCTTTGGATGAAGGATGGATCAAGTGAACTTTGATGGAGATGCTATGGGAAATCTAGGACCATTGAGCACAAAATGTCTGACAAGGGATTCCACTAGTAACATTATGGCCACCAAGAAGAAAACACTAGGAATATAGACCAGTAGTGAAGCATAAGTAGATGCAACCTTGTCAAGGGTTGATTTGGCACGTATGATTCATATAGAATTAACAATATGAGGTTCATTGTTAGATAATTGTAAATGCCATTGTGATTGTTAAATCATACACATGACAATTAAAGATGGTTGCTGAAATCATAAGGGAAAAACTTATATTATTTTAAATTCCAAAGTCTCATAATGTCTATTGAGACGGAAACTCACTTGTTGACTCACTAACGAAATCAATGAGTGACGTGGAAACAACATAGCAATTGGAGGATGGTGACACGACAATGATTGAGTGAAGTGATGTGATGAGACACTTTAAGCTAGCAGACACATCAAAGAATGAAGATATACATGGTTGTAATCAATATATTGAAAGGTGGTGCAAGAAAAATTTACTTGTAGTGCCTTCACACATTCTCTTGTGGGTGCAATCAATGCAAAGTACATAGTACCCATTATACATTCTATTTCTAGCATTTCCAAAATCATTTTGAGTGGGTCATGAAAATGGTTGAGTTGGAGTGTGAGGAGAGCTTTAAAGAAATGGAAGCAAATTTCACGTTTGGTGCCATGAAGTAGAAAATGGTCTTTAAAGGGCTTGTCATAGAGAAATGTTTAATATTTTTTTAAGCTCAACCTACCCATTCTTGATCGTGTGGGCTCTGTTAGGTGGTTGAATATATAGTCTCAATTTTTTAGGTGGAGAATCAACTCATACATGGCTTCACTATTTTGTGCATGGGTGTTTGCAATTTGGCTCCAAAGAAGAGGTGAAGCATATTATTGAGGGTATGTGTGGCCTGAGTGAAGAGTGTGGCTCAACAAAATCTTGAATTTCATAATGCATGATTGAGGGTTTGTTGCATCTTAAGGATATTGGTTTGGGATCCCTAGGTTCTTATAGTTTATGCACCTATTTCGCTTCTATCAAAATTTGAGGGTCATATTGGCAAAAAGGAAAGATGCAAGGAGGGGATGAGCCTTGTTGGTAGATTTTGTACATGATTGGGAGCTTGAGTTGGTGGTAGGAATGCCCTAGAGCCACATAAGACCTAAATTATTTTGTTTGCATTTGACAGGTGCTTGAGAAGAAATGAAGTGATAAAGGTGGGAGAGGTGAAGAGATGACAAGGAATGCAACCATAAAGGAGCCAATGGAGAAAGGCAAAGACAATGTGGGGTAGTTGGGTGAGGGAGATTTTATAGGTTTGGACATGTACACTACATATAAATTGTGCTCAGACATGATGTCTACGTGCTGGTGCTTGTGGCGACCTTTCAAAGGTGGATGAAGCTATTGGGTTCCCCTTGTTTGTGTGGATATGGGTGGTGCTACTTTTAAGGTCGGTGAATTATCGAGTTATGGAGGTGTGAGTGAAATGGGTGGTTCATCGTCCTCTATGTTGTTGTCTCACTCTTCTCCCTAAGAATGACTACATGTTTGTGGTTTTGAACAAATAGATAGGTGTAGCTAGTTTGAACAACAATGACAAATTTTGGTTATATTAGATTTGTGTGTATTGTTTTGGAGGTAGAAGGGCAATTTTGTAAAACTTACCCCCACATCAACTATATACCGTTGTTGTGAATGTCTTTAGGTACTCAATTTTTTGGCACTATTAGGAAGGATGTGTAGATTTTAGGTGAAACAATTGTAATGTTTCATTTATTTTACAATAGTCATAAAATAAAATTTTATCAATCAAAAAAAGAAGACAAATCTTTATTGTATCTGTCGGAGGCACATACTATTGTAATCACTTATGTATAACGAGTGATTAATTTTTCCTACTTCAACCAATGAAATGTAAGTATTTTTATAATTAATTTAATCCTTTGATTTTTTCTAATGTTTATATGTCAAATCTTAATTTCTCAAATAATTAAAAATATTTTACTTTAGTTTGATTGGCTCATATATTATTTGAGTCTTATAGAAGTGGATTTCAAGAACCACTACCCTATATTTAAGGATGAAATATATATAAAATATGAAACACATAAGACTTATATCAAACTCATAAAATTTATCAAATAATTTGTTAGCTATAATAGTTACATATTATAAATTCAAAAATATTTTTATGTTAGAAATATATGTAGTTTGAATGATAATCATTTTTAATCTTAATAATTTAAAAAGAATAAGCAAATTCTAACATTATACTTATATGACAATTTTTTTTAGAAATTACTATTTTCAAATATTTAAATATGTATGAAGATAGTTTTTTTAATCTTAAATAAATATTGATTAAATTATATGAAATTAATATTAGTATATTTGAATATTAAATTTTTATTCTTAAATTATTATAACTTACCTCAACTCACTATTGTCTAACTATTAAATTTTTAATCTTAAATTATTACAATTTTCGGTAGGTACAAGCCACTAGGTGGCACTTGTTAGTACTTGTCCATAGATTACTATTACATCATTTTTTGAAAATATTATGTTAACTTGTGATTAAATTGAACTCTCTCAACTAATTAATTATTTTATAATTTTTAAAGTGATGCCACTTCTAAGGTTGGTGAATCATGGAGTTGTGGAGGTGTGGGTGAATTGGGCGGCTCATCATCCTCTGCCTTGATGTCCCACCCTTCTCCCTAAGACTAGCTACGTTTCTCTGGTTTCCAACATGTAGATAGGTGTAGGTAGTTTGAACAATAACAAATTTTGATTTTGATATATCAGATATGTATGTATTGCTTTGGAGGTAAAAAGGTAACTTTGTAAAACTTAGAGTTATATGATTTCCACAATTCATTAGTAATATCATAACTTTATTTCTGGAATTTGATCGTGTCTAAATTTTTAGCATCAACATTTTAGATCACTGCGTGTGATCCATCATCAGGATGAAGAGCAAGAGAATAGGAATATATATATATATATTCCTATTCTCTTGCTCTTCATCCTGATGATGGATCATTGTGTGTGATCCAAAACGCTGATGCTAAAAATTTAGACACAATCAAATTCCAGAAGTAAAGTTTTGATATTTGTAAAACTTACCCACACATCAACTATATAAAATCATGGTGAATGTCACCATGTAATAAGATTGTTGACACTATTAGGATGTGTAGATTTTGGGTGAAAGAGTTAACAATATTTGATTGTAATGTTTCATTTATTTTATAATATTTATTACCAATAAAAAAAGAAGACAAATCTTTATTAGTGCACTGAGTGATTAAATTGAACTCTGTCAACCAATTTTAATTTTATTTTATAATTTTGTATTTCTTTTTAGTTTTACATTCTCTATAATAGAATTGTAATATTTATGAATTTATAAATTGCAAAATTTATTTTTAAATGAAATGAATGAATTTTTTAAATTTAAGACATCAATTTTTTTATTGTACTTCTTTACATCATACAACACATAAATATGAAGAGTTAAGGGAGGATTGGGGTGAAATTTAGGTCCTTTTCTAGGGCATGTCATTACAACACAAAAGTATATAATTGTTGTAGCAAGAAGGAATCATTTCCTTTCTATCTTATGCAACTACACTAACATGATGTAAAATATTTTTAAAATAATAATTTAATAAAATAGAATATTATAAATTTATAAAAACATAATCAAATAATAATGAAAATATCAAATTATAATTGTTTATATAAAAATTATAATATTTATATATTCATAATCATTAATTCTTTTTATTTATTTGATAATCTTTTTATTTATTGATTGTCTATTTGATAATCTTATTTAATAATCAATAAATTAATTTTTGCATTATGTATATAAACAAAATATAATTTAAACTTTTTATTTTCAAATTATGATAATTTATCATTATAATAAATTATATTATACCTTAGTTTTAACTAATTATCTTCCTAATTTATACTTATTAAAAAATTAACCAAATAATTATTAATTATGACTCTTATAATGGAAATATTGATTTTAACAAAATTTACTATAACATTTAAATTATAGTTATTGTAGAATTATTATTATTATTATTTATTTATATTTTTTTGCCAAAGGTGGACAAGCCACCAAATATATCATTAATAAACTGATTCAAAGGGCTCCCCTATGGAAGAACCAGAAAGAAACCTCGAGATCGTAGCCCTATACGAAAAATACAATATAGGATATTTTTACATAATTAGGAATCTTAAAATGATTCTATAAAATCTTGATTTCCCAAAGACCCAGTAGAACGGTTAATAAACGTTGCTTTAGAATATACCATAATTCAAAGTAATACATTTTAGAATGAGCATGCTTTCACATCTTGTGTACCCTTCCCACATATCTACTCCCATTTACACCATGATCATCCTCTGTCCAATTTTCCTTCCACTCGATAGCTAAATTACCCAAAAAACATCAAAACATATGGCAATTATTCCTCAAAATCTGCACAATCAGCAACACCAGGGAGAATAGGATCACATGAAAATGGAGACCCACTTTCCCAACCAAAGGTTTGGGGGAGAGGTTTTGCAGACTCCCACCCCAAACCACTATTTCTTCTATCTAAAGCCAGATCCCCATTGACTGGTTGAGCATAGAGATTCAACATATTCCAACCATGTCCAACTACCCTAGCATCTAGAACAATTAGCACACCTTGTGCGCAATCCCAAACATTAGAACATTCAGCCTCATCTGTGCCCATAGTCACCACATGAGATGTACAATTTTGAACCAAAGACGAGGGACCAAGCCTCACATGCAGATTATAGTTTTTATTTGAAAGAGCCAGCATATCCAAAAGGGCACACCCTGTGCACTTCACCCTTTCCTCTAACTGAATACCCAAAACCCACACCGTGGCTTTCAAACTAGATTTCATGTGAACCATGTGAATGGATCAAATCATCATTCCATTAATTCAAACTTAATCAATACTTGTAAAGCCTCATGGTGCTCAATGAATAACATTTGTTGGTGCATGTTAACTATGACGCAAAAACTTTTGAGGCAAAGTCCACACCTATACCTCAAGCCAGTGGAGCAAGTACGTAGCACACAAGTCTCGTAAGGGAAACTGGCCCAACGCCATTCTCTAAACTTTTGAGGCAAAGTCTGTAGAATTAATATTATTAATCTTATAAAAAATATTTCTACATATCATACTCCAAATCAATGTTAAATTTTAGTAAACTAGACTATATATTTAAATAAATCTATCTTAAGAAATGTTGATTAAATTTAATTTACTACACCCAAAACTATTTATATTTCCTATAAATTATTTTTATAAAAAAATAATTAAATTTAAAATCTTAATATGTAATTGTCAAATTTAATGTAGAAAGCTAAAAGTTACACTCGCATCATCCCATAGAAATATTTTTAAGTTGATAGGCTTATATGTGGGAGCTTTACTCTTGATTTTTACAATTTCTCACTGGAAAATTGTCAGCCTTCTTGGAAAATTGTCAGTCCAGTTCTCAAAAATTATTTATGGTTATTCTGAGTTGTTTTCCAGTTGTTTTATAATTATTATAAATTATTTTTATTTCCTATAATTCCTTTCTATTCTTATCTATTTGTTTCTCTAATTTTTCCCTCTTGTATTGATTGATTGTATCAAAACATTTCCTTTGAACTTGTGTTTTCCTTTTTTATGCAAACCATTTTAGGTTGCATGTCTTTAAATTTGTTTTCTACTCAATGTGGGGTTTATTAGACTTGTGCATTTTCTCATATTTGTAGGTGTTTAGAACACTTACATTTTGATAAGTGGGTTTAGATCAATTTATTTTAATAGTTTTTAATCTTTAGATATTTTTGTGTTCTCTATAAGAAATAATGAAATCCTCTTTGTCATGGATGTGACTTGTTAATGTGGAGCTCCATTTTTGCAAAATCTTTGAACATTGCAATTTATGTTGGGATTCACTATTAACAAAAGCATGGCTCTACAGGTTG
The DNA here is from genome assembly GCA_028749045.1 of Cupressus sempervirens. NCBI lineage: Eukaryota > Viridiplantae > Streptophyta > Pinopsida > Cupressales > Cupressaceae > Cupressus > Cupressus sempervirens. The sequence continues at coordinate 536,084,957 of CM053791.1, forward strand.
CACATATTAAAACTAAAGAAACACACTTTCTATCTTTGCTATTGGGTTTGAATCTTATATTAAGAATGTTTGTATCTTGCTACATGAGTAAATAGATAACTATCAACAATATCATCTTATTGTAGTAAGAAACAATGTATTTTGACCAATGTGTCATTGTATTTATCAGAAATAGTTTTACATGTTGCATCCTCCACATTAATTTCTCTTACTCCATCTTTTTGACACATTAAAAATTTCTGATCATGATGGTTTCTCTTTTACCTCTAATAGCAATGGCTATTGTGATACACTTTGCCAATTTTGAACAGTAGCATTCAACTCAAAGTCTAATCATAGTCATCTTAAAAATCTTCCATATTCTTGTTAGTTTAAAATTGCATATGTACAAAATGTAAGTAAAATAAGAACATGCAATATTACCTAGAATTGATCAAACGATTTAAAACACCATAGACCATATGTTAGTTTATTCATATTTGAATTTCTCACTCGTGTTTATTGTTATGCAAATGAGATTATACATCATAGACGTTCAATTCAAAGGGAACTTTTTGAATGCCAATTAATAAGGTAGAATTGTAATTTAATAAGAAAAGTGTGGACTTTTGTTGGTCCTTTTTAGATTTTGTTTGCAACATTATTTTTATTAGATGTTGAAAGAACGTTGACAAAGGTTGTTGAACAAAAATTTACATGCAAAAGGAAAGAACAAGATTTTTGATAATATATTTAAAAATATATAAATGTTCTATTTCTATATAATCTTAGTTACAAATTAATTCTCAAATTATTCATTTAAATTTTTTTAAAATCATGATTTATTTTAATTTTGAAATATGTAAAAGTTTGAATAAAAATCAAATAGAAATATTCTTTATACATATCAAAAAAAATTAGAAAGATTTTATGTCTACATTTTTTTAAGAAAGATTCTTTATACATATCAAAAAAATTAGAAAGATTTTATGTCTACATTTTTTAAGAAAGATTCTCCATATATATAGATTTTACTTTTAGATTTATAGACTAATTAATATTTTAAAAATAGAATGTAATATAATTTTGAAAGTTGAATTGATTTTACATTCAAAAAGGAAAATAGAATAAAAAGAGTATTTATATATGTAGATTAATTTCTATATTTAAACTTTCACAACTAAAAAGATATTGTATCCATTTAGAGCATGTCCCCATGCTGCTGCTTAGCTTATTTTTGTTAGCCTCATTATTTTGTGGCAGAATTTGAGGAGCTAGTGGCCCTATAGATCATAATATTTGCTGCTTAATTTTAAGAAGTGTTCTAAATATTATTTTTAAATCATTTCTCTTGCAATTAATTCTGAAAACTAAAATATAGGCAAATAAAAAGGTTATAAAAAAATGTGATGAAGACATGTGTCACTTTTTTCAATAAGCAATCACTGCTTATTTCTAGCCACCCCCCCTTTTTAACAGCTTATTTTTATTTGCTAAAAAATAGCCGCTCCACAAAACTAGGAAAAGATTCTAAATTTTTCTTTTCCTACAATTTTTATTTTACATGGGAACACTATACTGCTTAAATTTAAGCACAAAAAATTGATTTAAGCAACAACATGGGGACATGGTGTTAAAGTCACTAAAATTCTACCATTGTATAGTATACATTTCATTTTATTAAAAAATATATACAAAAAATATTTAACATAAATGTATTAGTATAAATAAATATAATAAAAAAATGCTAAATCACTATTTGATAATTTTTATTTTTCAGTGTTATTTATTTAATATTTTTACTATAAAATATAATAGATATTAAAAATTTCCATTTGAATAACCTTAACTAAATGAATTATAAGAAAAAAATAAATATGTTGAATCTACCTTACAATTTGAAATAAAGTAGTGTTATATATAAACTGGACAAGTTATAAACTAAATACCAAAGTTAGATATAGTTACAGTGTCAATTTGGGTTGTGGATTTTAGAGGGAGGATTATGGATAGGGTCAAGGTTTAGAGTTATGGTTATGATTAGCTATGGCTAGGGTTGGGGTTTACATCATGGTGAGGGTTAGTATTAGGTTTATGGTTAAGGTCAAGTTAGAGTTATGCTTAGGATCAAGGGTTAAGATTATGATTAGCATTTACATAATGCTTAAAACTAAAACTATGGTAAATGTTAACATTAGATTTATTGTTACTCTTAGGATTAGGAGTATCTTCATATGCCTATTTTTAGGTAAAGCTTATGATAAGGGTCAATATTATAGTTAGAAATAGTATTAGAGATAGAATAAAAATTATCATAGCTTTTTTTTCTCAAGATTGTAATTAGGATTTTTATGTTAGAATGATAATTACACTCAAGTTATCAGGTTTAGGTTGTGCTTAGGATCAAAGTTAGGTATTATGATTAGCAAATTTGCATCATGCTTGTGACTAGGGATAGGGTCAAGGTTAACCTTAGGGTTATTTTTGCTCTTAGGATTAGGACTAGATTTTTAGTTATAGATGTGGATATCTTTATGTTTATTATTAGGTAAAGCTTAGGATAAGGGTTAATATTATAGTTAAAAATAATATTAGAAGGGTAAATTTAAAATAATCACATTTTTTTCTCAAGATTGTAGTTAGTTTTTGTTAGTGTTGAATGATAATTATAGAACTTAAGTTATGAGTCGGCTTAGACTAATAGTTATGGTAAAGGTTATGGTTAGAGATTGAGATAGGAATAGTATTATGGGAAGTGTTAGATTTTGGACCATAATTATAATTATAATTATAATCGAGTACTTGGTTTAATGTTAGGGTTAGTAGTACTATTAAGATTAGGGTTATGATTAGAAATATATTTAAACCTAAAACCTAATTATAATACTAACCCTTAGCCTAAAATAATGATTAAAACCTTAAAACTATCTATAGTGCTAATAATAGTCTAATAATAATGACATTCCTAACTCATACACAACCTAATCCAAACCATAAAACCGTAACACTAAATATTATGTATGTCCTAAAGTTTACCATTATTTAATTGTAACCCAACCCTTACCATTATCTTAATCTATATGTTCAGTGTAAAGATTCAAGTAAGGTTAAGATTAGCCCGTTCCATTAGGATTGGGTTTCTATCATAGTTACAAGAGAAATATTATATTCATGGTTACAGTTAAAATATAATTAAGTTTGAAGCAATGTGTGTAATGATATAATTAGTTTAGGTTTTAGTTAAGGTTAATGTTTAATTAAGGTTACAATTCAATTAAGGCTAACATTTTTCTACTATTTTTGTATTAGTACACATTTATGTATCCATGATAAGACATGAGTGTTCATCTAAGCTCTTGACAATTGCCACATTTCCATCACCCAAGACATCCAAACTAGCAAGCTGCCCAGTTTCTTTAGTAAACTTGACATTATCATCTATAGGATACAGTACTAGAAGCTTATATTTCATGCCAGTCAAAAAATCTTCTTGGCCATAGCCTGGGGCAATATGAACCAGCCAGATGAATGCAACATTCATCTAGCTCAATACAATATCCCCTCTAAGAATTGAGTGAGGTAGGAGTCATAGAAAACTAATGGAGGAATTGAATCATAACATCCAACATGCTACAATTTACAAGCCATTGAGGCTGGTAAGCTTTCCTCCTACATTAAAGCCATAGAGAACTGATTCTTGGAAAATAGTCCTTTGATTCCTTGTCAGATGAATTTGAACCAATGGTATCATTTGAGGAACATCCACAAAACTTCTAACAAACAAAAACCTTGATGATGGATCACAACGTGTGATCCAAAATGTTGATGAGAAAAAGTTATACAATTAGATTTAGAAATCATAGTGATTGATTTCATCAACGGCCTTCATCTTTGTTGTGGGCTATGGAATGGGAAATTCTTCATTTGGAGAGAAGGTTTTCATCATGGCAATAGCACATAAAATATCTCAAGGTAAAACTGATATAAGTTGCTTGAGCTCAAAGTTCTATAGTGCATAGATGAAGAGGCAAGGAAAGAGCTCACATCCTTAGAACTAAGAAAGAAAGCTACTCAATTTGCTAAGAAAACTATTGATGCTCAAATGAAATCATTTAGGAGATATGGAATATGGGGAGAGTGGGACAATCCCTATCTAACGCTTGCTCCAAAGTATGAAGCTACACAGATTGAATTATTTGGGAAAATGTTTTTTCAAGGCAAATTTTGATCAACACGGTAAATTGTGATGGCACTCAAAGCACCAAGGAGGTCTATCACACCCATGTGCATTTCTCCAACTTATCATATCAATAAGTGCATGCTTTTAAGGTTCAGCTTGCCTCACATTTTAGATAGTGCCCAATGCAACCCCTCATTTATAATGATAAAATGGGAGAGAATAAACTTTCACATTCAAATCAAGAATAATTTCTCGAAACAATTGGTATATTCATCTGTTATGCGTTCTTTATTCTAAATCAAAAAACACTATTTTCAATTTTTTGAACCCTCTATTCAAAATGTTAAATAAGTAGATGTGACAAACTAGCTTCCTAGTAGGTTAAAGGTACATTTTCTAAGGTCTTTTAGGTAAAGGTGAAGCTTTCCAAAGTTTTTCCAACATTTCTCAGAACTGCCAATTATTAAGCTAGAATTCTAAAAAATGCATAGTTTTAAATGCAATCCCTATTCCATAACCATTTTTTGTACCCAATGTCTCCCATCTTAGGTAACTATGATAATTACCAAGTAGAAGGCTCAAAATAAATAGATAGACATCTCTGAAGGCATTATATGTAGATACAAGACGTTGACATTTAAATGGTGCATATCCACATTGCAGAGCTGATCTCTCAGCATAGCTCATCTTTGTAAGGTTACTCTAAAAATTCACAATAACTGGTAGTGATTGAATAAGGAAATATCCAGTAAGAATAAAAAATCAAAATGAGTAGTTCTTTAAGATTTAAGTGGTACTATGTAAAAATTATACCTAATCCACCAGTTACTGGAACAAAATAAGCTTCACATTTAGAGAGATATTCCTATTCTAAGGTACACAATCCCAGTGAGCTGATGTCATTATTTCTTGTTAGAGATTTTGAAAAGGTAACCAAAGTATCAACTTTATCAAGATTATACAAAGATTAATAATGTCATTAATTCTTGGTCATTTCATCTAATGTTCTCCACAACTTACAGAGGCCTTGATAACTAACAACATAAAATTAGAGATAGCGTCAACATACATTTCTCAGTAAACATTACATTTGTCTTTAAAATAACATAGTTGGAAGTCAGACTACCATACAAAAGGCAACCAACAAACCTTTAATAGGATACCATCTCAAAAAAATCTGTAGCATTACAAAACATCCTGGCTACATATTTCATTAACTACTTTCCTTGAATATCAAGCATCCCCTAATCCTTTAGTCACGTTCCTAGTTTGGCATAGCAACTCGATGAAGGCGTTGAACACATCCATCTACAACAATATTAACAAGAGGTTGAAATCATAAAGTCCAAAATAATGGTATCATTCACCTGAACAAAAATGAAAGAAAAATGTTAATACTTTAACATTTTCATCTCTCTCTTTGAACCTCTCTATTAGCCTTGGGCAAGCCTGGAAAATAGATTCCATGCAACCTTAGAACTCATTCGCATGCCAAATAAGACTATTAATCTCTCTGAGAAATTAATTGAATGAAAAAGATTCATCTCAATACTGTTAACATATTCGAAGGGATATCAAAAAAAATTTGTGTTCAATAATTGAAGCAAAGAAAAATTTGGTGTATTGTGAAAGTCTAAATAATGCTATCATTTTATATTTATAAAAACACTTACTAGGAAAAATAACGAAGTGTTCTCCCCTTAGATTACTTCCCATTTAACAAACCAAGGAAAATGCAATAGATATATTTATCAACAAAGAAATAATATCAGCAAGAGTAGCCATGCCATCTCTTAGCATTCTTAGTATTGCCATTGGCACATAAAGAACTGGGCTAGACTTCACAATGCCAAAACCTTGAGCAGAATTCACTGTGGGAAGAAGCAAATTATGTTTCCTTGGCAGGTGTTAGCTAGTAATCATTTCATATAACATCTTGTAAAAGAATTCCTAAAGCTAACCAAATGAGATAACAAATGATATATATCATTTCAAACTCAATTTACTCCTATTTTTGCATAACATTAGTAGGTTAGTGTTATGCCAAGAGAATGGAATTTATGTATCATCTTGACTCTAACAACGAAAAAGGGCCATTCTTGTCACTCTTTGGAGGTAAACCATAAACTCTGAAGAGACACTAAGCCAAAATTATTGAGCACACAAAGGTCAAAAAACATTGCAAATGTATAGGAAAAATAAAGTCAACTTTTATGAAAATGATAAATATTTTCCAACAACAATTGAGAAAAGTTCAAAGCACATGCCTCCTCATACAACTTTAATATCATTTCTAGACGAGATGTTATCATAGCAGATAAATACTTAGCTGTTGCCCTCTGAACCATCCAGCTGATATCATCATCATTGTTATATTCATTAGCACTCTCTCTACATCAACATAATAGTATTCACATGTTGGTAATAATATTCATAATTACATGAAAATAAAAGACACCATTGTGCAAAAATTAAATTTTCTCAAGCAAATAATTCTCTTAAGCAATTTTAACATACTCATCCCCCTCCTCTTCTAAGAAACCATTTGACATAAGGAAAAATGGAGTAAACCTAAAAAAATATTTCCACAAAAATTCATATAGACAATATTTCATACAAAATATTCAATCTATATTAAAGCTCAATTAGTGTACTCCCAATGAATCACCTACCTGAAGTGCATACATATATAAACCAACTTTCTCACACAACTGTGCTATATGAGGATGGTCATAGTGACTGAAAATTCCATTTGCTAAGATAGCATCAACAACATTAGGGAAAGTGACCAAATTAATTTCAAGAACTTGCAAGGAAAATAAAATTAGAAAAGACAAAACCATAATAATTTCTACAATCAACAATGTATAAATAGTTATATTTTCACTCTTTCCAAACTTTACATTTTAGTGTACTTTTAAACTAGGTTTAAAAGCTAGTTGATTCATGATCATATTAACAACTTTCCATTGCTAAAGTGGACCTCAACAAGTGTGAGCCTCAGGAAGGGTTCAATTCCCTCCTTTATTGTTCAATGTGTGTATAATCCCACACACCCATTTGATCTCAAATGATGATATGTACTAAATGTTGAGTGTTTGTGCTAAGTGCTCCAAAACTATCCATTTCATGCCTTATCTATACACAATGTCTTTCTAGTTTCTTTCTACTCGCACACCCATTTCATTTCATATGATCATCTGAAAATTGTGTCACTCAAAGCTCTCAACTATTTCCTCTTAATCGATCATCTCATAACTGTTGATTTCCCTAACATAATTAGTTTTTTCTTGACATGTCACCTACTAATATAGAGATTAATAGTAAATACTATGATTTATCTCGATCCTAGTTTCAGTATTTGCTATGGTATTGTTATTATTCTGAGCCATTTTGTTAGAGAAAATACTAAAATATTATGCTTGTGTCTTAACATTACCATTATGAAAGATGTAACAGTTTGGTAGCTCAAACCATCTCATCTAAAGATCATTTTTGGCATATTGAGGCAGTATCCCAAAACGTGCTTTCATTATAGTATCATAAGAAATAATGAATTTTCCATCCTTCACCATATCCTAAGATAGAAACAAGTAAAATTGAGAAATTTAATTTATTCTGGAGAGATGTATAGACAACCTCTATCCTATATTTTCTTTATGAAGAACAAAAAGGATCTAAAGTTCTAAGGCTTTACGTACATTATTCATACAACTGAATTATTTGAGTTCAGATAGTTTCCAATAACTTCTTCATACTCTTCAAACAACAAGGCAATGATATACAACTACTCTAAAATAAAAATACCTTTGGGGCAAAATAGAGAGGAAGATCGATGAAAATTGCATAGTTATCAGTTATTGCAAAGTCATGCATCATGACAGGCTTTGAAAGCGTTATGGGAACTGGATCAAGCATTATTCCCTCCTTTGTGACAACTCAATAAGTAGCATAGGGAGGAGTATGTTGGTAGCCAAATGTAAACATTTCTCCTGCACATAATGAAAAAAGTGATCAGGCACATAAATCTATATTTTAAAGCAGTCTATAGCTTTCTCAAACATCCTTTATGAGTAATTACATTAACTATAAAATTTGAATGTATTCTGCTATTATGATTAGATCAAAATTTGGTTGTGCATTACAGTTATTTGATTCTTCTTTTTTGTTCTAAAATACCCTATAGCTTACTTGAACATTCTTAACTGCATTAAGTTTTAACTATCAAAATAGAACTTGTGCTACTACCTGTATTTGGATCAATCTTTGGGTGTACAATGAATGAATGAGTTAATTTCTCATCATAATCCATCAATCCAAGAGTCTACAAATCTCCATCTTCAAAGACTCGAAGAGCATCTGCAAAGGAGAAAATAAGAAATAAGTTCAATATAGGATTACTTTTCCTTCCATCAAACACTAAATAGTTTCTTATCTATTGTATCCTATTGCAAAATGAGAAAAAGAAAAAAAATCAATAGGGTAGCAAATATGCTAACAAACAAGCTATTGATGAAGAATTCCATTCATGTTAGCAGTTTCTTGGTACTTCACTATTAAAGTTTTAGGTTAGATAGGAACCTATGCACAAGTCAGTGTGAATGTGTTTGAGTTTTAAGTGCTTTGACTTAATCTATCTTGTATGTCATTGTAGTGATTAAGTGAAATCTTTTACTTAGCCAAATAAGTCTTACCTATAATTTTTTACTAGTCAGTTGGCCTAATCTTCGATCTCATCCTTATAAGTGATAAAGATGCTTTTAAGTATAGCTAGTTTTCTAGAATATTTGATTTTTGGTTAAATTAGTATAAAGATAGGAACAAAATAGAAAGATTATTACATACTACTCTAAATTTTTGTGCAGCTATGAATGGCATCAGTTGTGGAGATTAAGGAATTAAAAATAGATTTCAAGCTATATCCATATATGCTTTCAAATTTTGAAGATTTCACCATTATGAGTTTTATGCACTGTTATATGGTAATAAGAATTAGCACTAGGTAATAAAATTTTATTCAATCACTTTTATTATATTCAGAGGATCACCAAATCAAATAGGTTCTATTCCCTAGCTTAACCAATCAAAAATACTATAACGACAGAGGGAAGAAAGAGAAAGTATTACAAGGCTTATCTGCCTTTGAAAGTGCAACTAGGTTCGCATGATGATATATAAGTGTTGTGTTGGTTGCATAATATGAAAAATTCAGATTAGTTGAGTAAAGAAATATATAGAAGAGCCAAGATTGCAGATGCCAAAATATTAGCTCTTACCAACATAACAAATTTCTCTCACAACAAGCAATATATAACTAATGACACATTTATAAAATATTAAAAGAAAGAATATCACTATGCATTAAGAAAATTCCACCCACAGCATGGTTCCTAATTTAAAGAACTTGCTTATTCCACCTCCATATGACATGTTTAAGACACAAAATTTTGTACGTAACACATGTATCTGGACCATTAAAAGTCCAAATATTCCTTTAAGATCTCCAAACTATAGATTAAATGTAGACTAATCATTATAAATATTTTCTTCAAAAAAAATCTTTCTACTTTGACAATATTATGTTCACCTTGACTTTGGTTAGAGAAGGTAGAAGTTAGATGGGGCTCAGGAATGAAGGATAGATAAACCTTTTCTGGCAGTAGCATGCGCTTTGATGGAATGCAGTAGCCATGGCAACCTCAAAGGTTATCACTAAATGATAGTTGATGGAATTTCTCAAGTGGGAATTCTCTCTCATGAGCGTTGAAGGCAGACATGTCTAGAATGTTTCAAAATGAAGTGCACCATAGTTTAGAAGGCAGGATAAATGTTTTTCTGCCTCCTACCATAGGCTCTAATAGAATACCATTAGGTGGGTGGCAAAAAGAGGTCACTCTCATAGGGTCAAAACAATAAAAAAGTGCATAAAGTTGCAAACACTACCCTAGCGAGAGACAGTATTCAAAGAAGTACATATTATAAATGACATGCATTGATGGAAGTAGAGCCAGAGTATTGTGAACTATCTCAAGTGCTTCAATATTGGTTTCTCCCACATGGCCTCATCCAATCTTCTTTCTATTTATCCCCCCACATTATTTCATATAGCTTTTGAGATAAAGAGTTTAATGGTGGTATAGCTAATATAGTAATAAGATGCTATCATCCCCAGGTTCAAAGGAGAAAGATACATATCATCTTCATTTTGCAAAGCCACCTTAGGAAGAAAGGAATTTGACATCTTGAAAGAAATTTATCCATAGAAAAGTCCTACAAAGAGAACATGTGGATTTTGTGACTAGAATATCAAAACTGGAAAACAATAGTGAAACCAAACATTTGTATGAGAAATTGCACCACAGGAAGTTTTTTCTGGTATGCTAAATGCTCAACATGTAACTTCACATTTGATGCAACTGCAATCCACGTGGTATAATTCACATCTATATATTCTTTTGAAACAACTTCATACATAGTCCTTGCACTATCTTCAACAACTTTCAGTACTTTTGCCTCCCTTTATTTCCTATGTCTGAAAAAATTAATTTTGTTGTCTTAAAGATCTAGTGGACAAACTTATTAAAATGTAAAAAAATATTTGCAGTGAAATTTTCCTACATAGAGAAAACTAATTAAATCAAATAACCACCAAAGAAATGATTCCACGAGGCTAGCTTTTTCTATGTTTGTAAGAGGAAGAAATGTTTTGCTAATCATTTCGTTAGAGAAGTCCAAGGCTTGAGTTGGAATCCAAAACAAAGGATATAGGAGCTTCAGTCAATATGTAGTTTGTCTATGCTTTTGAGGATATCCCTAATATAGGTGAGATAATGAATAAGAGTGTGTGGAGTGCTTACATAGACCATTTTACTAATTTTCTACCATAGACCAAAATACATAGGCATTCTAGTAACTAGATTTTGATGCTCATCAATAACCATATAAGCCATTACATGCATAAAAAGGCTTTACCTATTTGGATTGATGCTTATAGGTGAAAGTCCATGGATTAATTTGTTAGTATCCTCTTGAATACCAAGATCATTTAGAGGCATTTGTACATGGAGAATCATACTTTGACCCATGATACTCCTATCATGTGTGTTCCCATCTCAAAGATTAATTCAAAGATGTCTCCATACACAAGGATACTTCAAATTAAGTTTCTCAACACCTTTTTGGCATTCTAAGTTATATTTAATGAAACAACACAAAATAGAACAACGCACATGAATAAGATTATGTTCAAATTAGAAAGGATGGTTCTTAAGAACTAAATATTACTCAACCTAAAGCTATGAATATATAACTATGCACACTTTGGAAGATCGTCAATGGGATTTGCATAAGAGAGATAATTGAAAATAAACTTGACCTACCATTTTTAGTCTCATAGGTTGAGCACAAGACCTGAAAGGTTTTTATCTCACACTCAAGGATTTTAGTATCTAAAAGTTGCAACTACATTGAATCACGAATAACTAGCTGGCTGAAAATAGAGACCAATTGATATATATGTACATGCATTGAATAAAAAAAACTAGTTCTTGAATAAACCACAGTGCAAGATTAAAAAAAATGAATCATAGAAGTACACACATTTACTAAGATGAAAGACCAAAAACCTCAACATTGTTCTTCACTACAATCCCCTTATTAAACCCTTTCACAACACATAAAACTCAAAAAAATGTGCAAATAAATCAATCTCTAGAACATAAGCTCACTTTCAACTCCCATCGAGAATATCTTGTGCTAAAGACATTTATATTTAGGTTAAAATTAATATTCTTTTAGATATTTGAAAGCGATAATTAAATACCACAAAATAAGTCTTACAAAGAAAGGCTATCCAAAAGCTTCAAGAAAAGTGGATAGTAACTTAGAAGAAAATTTATCTTAGAGGAGTGAAAAAATAAAACAATCTAAATGTAGGTGGCTCCTCAATGGCCCAACAATAGGAATTGACCAAAAATTCCACCAGAGACAATTAAAGATAGTAATTAGAATTTTAAAAAAATATTGTTACTCACCAAGTACTCCAGGTCCTCCATGGTCAAATTAATAGATGAAAATGTGGTCATTGGGGCCACTATCCACCACTTTACCAAGGAGGAGATCTTTCATGCACTCCAATGCCCACTCTCTAGAAAGGGTCCCAAAGAACTCGAGAAGGGCCTGAAAAGTTTTGGAATCGATAGTTTCTATTCAATTTCAAGAGCACAGGATGTTTCATAGATAAGTAGCTCAACAACGTGGGTGTTGATAATGACAAGTTTGATATTAGGCAACTCTATATAGTGTTGTAACCAAACTTAAAATATTAGTGATGCATAAATATTTCCTGAGAAACTATTTGACATAAGGAAAAATAGAGTAAACCTAAAAAATATTTCCACAAAAATTCATATAGACAATATTTCATAAAAAATATTCAATCTATATTAAAGATCAAGTGTACTCCCAACAAATCACCTACGTGAAGTGCACACATATATAAACCAACTTTATCTCACAAATGTGCTATACGAGGATGGTCATAGTGTCTAAAAATTCCATTTGGCAAGATAGAATAACCAACATTAGGGAAAGTGACCATATTTGAATCAAAGGTTAAGTGGTAGAGTTCTTGTATTTGTATTTAATAAAAACTAAGTTATATAGGACTAGGAATGACAAAACCAATCTTTGTTTGAAGCCTTAAAAGAATTTTGCCTAATTTTCCATATTTGGCCTAATTGAGGGATATTGTCCCTAAAGCCTTAATTTGACCCAAGTTTTCTAAGAGCCCTAGAAAGGTGGTAAGACCTTAGAGAAGTGAAGTCCACTTGGAGAGACAGAGGTCAACATTGGGTAAAAGCTAATAACCTTGCTTGGCATCTTGCAATGGGTTGGGTGCTACTAGGAACTTAAGAAGATTTTGGTGGATTAAGGCTGTAGACTTTGCATCAGTTGAGGCAAGATATGAGCACATATTTTGGGCAGCTTGCAAGTTACACTACCTCAACTTGGTGATACAAGCAATTGGCATCCAAATAAAGTGGGTGAAAGAAATAGTGTGCATTATTCAAGCACATCATTCTTTTCTTTGGAGCATTATGATTTTAGGATATGCAGATGATGAATTGATCAGGCTTTAGACCCTTCCAAATAAAAGTGGCAGAAAAGATGACTTATTGGGATGAGAAGATGAGAGGTAGATGGATTTGGGTTTTTTTATTCCTTGGTATGTTAGTTTGAGCTTCACTTGGTTTCAAGAATACTATAATATTCTCTACTTAACAAGGCCAACCACGTGAAGGTGGAAACTCATCTAGCCTCACCCCCCTCCCCCTAACATCAATCTAAATTCTCCATTAACATCTAATTACACACTTCATTCATTTCATTCATCCATTTATGAACTATAAAATTCAATTAATACAATCACATAATATTCATTAATATGATATAAAATTCATTAATACGCAATAGTAATCAATACTTTATATTATATTATCAGAAGATTTTACAAAATTTTTGCCTTGTTCAACTACAGGCACCGGGGGAAAAAGAATAGGGAAAAGAAAACCCCCGATATAGCTCGAGATCAAAGTCTTGTATACATTACAGATGCCCTTTATAAGGGTCTTTAAGAAGGCATACCTCCTTTTATACAAGGGGAGGATTTTTGATAGAAGAACCTCCAAAAAAAAATACAAGGTTGGATCAAAATCTGTCTTAGCCAGATTCCCTTCCCAACATATTGGGGATTACAAATAACAACGACTGAGAGGGTTACAAATATTAATATTGGAGGAAATTAGAGCAACAAAATTTTGAGATCTCTGGTCTGGTTAAAGAAATGATGGACACTGGAGGTAAATGTTGCAATAATCCTTGAATAACCTGCAATAAAAAACCAATATTCCATGGCAATGAAAAGAAGGGGGGTAAGGGGTTAATAGGTCTTACCCCCCTAAAATAAATATTTTACAAGTCACCTATTTTCAAAATAGGAATCCGTAAAACTATTTAGCACCTTACACTTCTAGCTTTGGTCACAAATAGAAATATACACATACAGAGGAGAGCGTATGAATGATTCAAATCTGCATATGAAGGCTAATAGGCACATCGTGACTATCTTCGACATTCTCCTATGGCTCTTGTGGTTCTAATCTTATAATATGAGGCTTCCTCTTCTTTTTTTGAGCATAAGGCTAATGTGCTCCTGTAATATTAAGAAATAAATGGGTTTAATTCTAAACATTTTTTTTAATGTTATAAGTATTTCATTAATCTAAAGAACATAATAGGGATTTTTTTACTTGATAGTGCCACATCATCTACCACATTTTGTTCAACCCCAACCTCAACATGCTCAACACTAACATCACGCTCGACTCCATTACCATGATGTTCTCCATACTAAAAATTTATCACATAAAGGTTACACCAATTGCAATTTAAGATGCCAAATTTTATTAATAATTACATAATTAATTTTCAATAAAAATTGAATATGTACCTCTATCACTGTAATGCACATTAGGGCCTTTGTCATGTGTAGGATATGTGCCTTCATAATCATGAGTAGGATCTATACCGAGAGATTTACATATTGGGCATGCCTTGAACAAGATACTGAAAGATTTCATCAACAGATATATGTTGCTTGAAGGATATAATGTGCACTATATGCCTAGTTGGGATTGCCATGGGCTGCCCATTGAGCTCAACGTTTTGCAGTCCATAGACCAAGAGGCAAAGAAAGAGCTCACACCATTGAAACTAAGAACGAAAGATGCTCAATTTGCCAAGAAACCTATGTGTTTATATATGTTTAAACACATATATAGCATGTGTGTTTATATTCAAGAAAATGCAATTGGCAAGTATAAAGCTAAATCACACAACCTTTGCAAGCATTATTGATGCCTATGCAAAAACAAGAGCTTTGGAAAAAGCTATGGACATGCATTAAAGCATAAAGAATTTTTGTTAGATGTTTTAGTCACAATTTCCATGGTAGACATGTTTGAAAAATGGAAGCATAGACAAGGCATGTGAATTTTTTGACAATATTTATTTATAAAACTATATGTTGAATGAGGAAGGGAAACAACAAGAAGCAAATGACCTCTTGAACTAAAAACTAGACATAGTGTTTCAATTCAATTATTTCACATGTAGTAATCTTATTAATTTTTACTGATGCAATTATGGATAATACTTGGAATCTTTGTAACAATATTTTGAGTAATGGGATATCTCTTGACATGTTTACTTAAATGCACTTATCCAAGAATTGTGTTAAACAAGGGATAGTATGAAGAAAAGTAGAACCCAATTAAATAATGGTAAAAGGATCCACACTCAATAGAAGAATTGGTGGTGTATCTTCTAACAAATCAAAAATGTTGTCGGTAGTATTACTAAGCCCCATATTTGGATCTATGTGGTGTCAGCATTCATTCCAAATTCTAGTGCAACTCTTCGATAATTTAGAGTTATTCATGCAAAATAATATTGAAGAGATTTTCAAGATGAATGAAAAATTTGAAGATGCGTTCATGATAATGTTCATCTCCATAGCAAGAGCTTTGGAAGATTGTGATAGCAAGACAAACTTAAGAGTTCCCAAAAAGAACAGGGGCTATCAGAAACAAATGCAAATTCATTTCCACCTAGTGGGATTTTTTTAAAGCTTTCTAGTCCACAATAAGGACTTAGAAGAGAAGGATTTATTTTTTCATTCTTTTAATATACACAATCAACAGGGCATTGGCCTTTTACCGATCCAAAATAATAATAAAAAGCAAAGGATTGGGTAAATATTCTCTGAAGGGGATGCATTTTAGTTGTGCAATGAATTCAAGATTTAAAGGGAAATGATAAATCAGGTAATAGGAGGTGACTTTGGCCCAATGGACAAACATTAGTCTTAGCTAAAGTTTCTAAAGTCCTCTACATTCTGCCAAATAATGCAACCCCCATCAAATCTATTTATTTTTCACTAATTTGACCATATAATTTTTTTAGTTCTATCCCCAATTCTCACACTCTCAATTAAGATTTCTAGATAAAGCAGGTACAAGAGGTACCAAATCTTTGGTAGAACACGTAAAAGTGGCCACTTTATAGAGTACAACATTAGAATAGTTAGTTGTGAAGGAAATGCCTGAGAGTATGTAGTGTTTAGGCACAAGATTAAGGAATGGTACAAAAATCATAAACTTCAGAAGTAAACAGATGGACAAAATCACAATCCTAACATATCAATGTGTTATTTAATAATGTTCCTGCAATATCTATGGTGGTGAGTTCAACAATTGATAATGTTGAATATCACCGGTAGCTTGTCTTCCATACACACCAATGATGTCAATCATTGTGCTATGAAGACTTGGTTTGCTATGAATAGCTACAAGGGAGAAACAACAAAAGTGTAGAATGCAAATGGATTTACTTGGCACAATGCATCATATGCTCTACTATGAAGCAACTACAAGATGTGTAAACACATAGCTATTACTTTGAAGGTTCTTAGAATATGAAGAGTGTTGTTAAGATTTAGAACCCAAAGTACCACTCAATACTGAAACATTTAAGTTTTCATATTCCTTAGCCATACCTTGTAGTTGGAAGCAATCTTCCTAGATGATGATTTTATGAGTAAAAAAGAAACACCGTGTTGATGGTGATTCTGCCAATGGGATACATGATGATAATAATGATGATAATGATGACGGTGATCATCCAGATGGGTTAGGAAAAAAAGGAAGTTAGAATTTGTTATCATTTTTGCTATCTTTCATTGCAAAATCTGATGAACTAGACAACTCTATGTAATGAGCTTTGGTGTTGAAATGAAGATCAAGAAGAAAAAAGAAGGGTGGTGGAGATGAAAGGAGTGGTGGAAGTGAAACACAACCAACCATCCCAGAGTAAGGCAACTTTGCAACTCTCTTGCTTGTGGATTTTTCATAAGTTAATGACTAACATTAGCCAATTCTATTGATTTGTATGAATGAAAAGAAGAGAAGCAATAGAAGATATGGATATTGACTCAACAACTATGCCAACTATGATGGACATTTCATCTGAAAGGTCTCTTGTTTTCACCTATTCTACCAACATTTTTTCATTTTTGTTTTCAATGTCTATAGTTGTAAACTAAGATTGTTGGACTGCATAAAAAAGCATGCTGATTTAATCTGCTCTTAGACACAACCTAACAATTCCTATTTCTAAAATAGTTTTCCTTTTATATAAGGATTTTCAGTTTTCTACACTTGAAAGTAAAATAGAACTAGTATGCATTATGGATTTTCTTAGATTTTTGAATGTGATATTGCCACTGGTTCTTACTAGGACAATATGCATATCTTGTAATATTGGCTTGCCATTAGATGACATTACATGGAGGCAGTTAATAAAATAGTTCAAATGCCTTACCTATGATTCCACATTTTGCATGCATGTCTACTAGGGCAGTTGCAACTTAAACAAATATATTCTCTCGATATATCTATTTTGTGCATATCCAACAACCATGGCTTTTGACTTTTGATGATCACATTACATTCAAGCATCCTATCAAATAGTTCACATGACTTATCTATGCTTCCATTTTGCAAGCATGTCTCCCAAGGAAAATGCTACTACTTCATCTACACCATTTGACAAAATCCTTTATGCTTTGATGGATGCCTATAGCTTATCCCAAAGCTCTCATCCAACAATGATGAGATGATCAATTGGGTGTACTCCCCTCTGAGTGAAACTTGGAATATGGTTATTGACACATGACATTGTTTAGATGTCTCTTCTCTAGATATGATCATAAGAAGTTTTCAAGATGTAGAACATTGTTATTATAAACTTGAAGCACTTATAAGGAAAAGGGACCAAAAAAAAAAGATGGCAAAGAATCATTATCAAATTGGGAAGTCATTATTCAAAATTTATGAATCAAAGGGAATCGCAATGTACAAGATATTATAGAGGTGAATTCAAAAGCTTTATAAGAGTCTAGCAATCATGACCATGATACACTACAAGGATAATATCTAATAAATGCTATTCACAGTCAGTTTCAAGACAGAGAATTTAGGAAAGAATAGGGATTGTTTGAAATAACAGGGTGAACAATCAATGGGATATTAATGGAAATAAAAAAACATGTTGAAAGACAGATACCCACATTCATCTCCGTGCATGCATCCAAATGAACTAGTTAATGGAATTTGGTGAGGTCTCTACATACAAGGTACATTGAACTAAAAGCTTGAGTCAATTGACTAAGCATCGATGACTTGGAAATCATTGTTGGAAAGGTTCACCACAATTTATAACAGGTCAATAGAAAAGATTGATATTTTTTTATCAAAGGAAAAATATGTATGAAAACCTAGAACCATACTTTTTTCTGAGATGTAAAATATCATATATGGTACTCTAATTTGATGAAAAAACTTGAGTTTTGTGCATGCAAGACAAAGTAGGCAGAGCAGCAGATGAGCATGACAATGCTAGTGGTGTCGATAGAAACGATATGCCACATTTCAAAAGTGGCCTTCTTCTCTCCTCTCCTCCACAAAAATGGCCTAGCATTGTCCCGTTCTTCTACCCTTGGTCATTAGCCAAACCGCTTAACACATTAACAATGAATTAGGGTGCATGAAAAATAGAACTTTTTTTCATTTTAACATAACAAGCATGTGTTGGTCGAAATTGTTGGTCAAAATTTCAACCAACACGGGCATGGATTTTTAAAAAAAGACATTTTTCCTTGCTTATTCTAACCAATTTGACCCTATTTTAATAGATGGTCAAAAAAATTGATCTAAAAATGGGGTCAAATGTACTAGTGATTATACTTATGCTTTTATATCTTAATTCCCTTTAGTGTATATTATCTTTAGTTTTACTTGTGCTATCTTTCTAGAGTATTTGTTTCTTGATTACATAGTTAACTACTTTAAAGTTCCAATTTCCATCTACTCATTCTCTTTTTGTTGGTATTTAATTTAGCCAATATTTCAATTGATCTTGGTGTTTAGGACATATTTTCAAGTATATTGAGTTGGCTTATTCGAAAAAGTTTTAATTTTCCTTTGAAATGATTAGAGATAACTGTGATGATCAAATTTCATTTCTACCATCCATTATGTATTTATACCACATGCTATATATAGCCTTGTAAATTCATATTAATCAAAGATTGAGGGGAGTAACTCTGATTTTAAGGTATACAACTCTTATGTATTTTTTTTGTTATATTTATGTTCATATTTTATTCTAATGGAATTCTAGATATAGTACAGGATAAACCTAATATTAGTTTTCCAACCAGCCTTCCCCCATTGTGAGTGAATCTACTCAATATTAGTAACTTATTAAAACAATGATTGAAAATGAAAAAATCTGGACTCAAGAATCTCATTCTTTCAAAGAACTTACTAGCCCAACATGGAAAGTAAATGAAGATAAACACATGAGAAGCTAGAAATAAAATGGGGAGATTGAAAAAACAATAAAACATAATCTTTTCTATTCTAATTTTGATGTTATTTTGAATCATGAGATATACTTACACTTAATGAAGCAAATGAATGCATTCCATAGTAAATATTCTATTTTAAATCATAATCTTCCATTCACCTACCTTAAAGTTCTAAATGTTAAAACCCAAATCTAAAATGTTAACAAAGCAAAATAAGTTGAAAGTTATATGAAACAAGTTAAGAATGCAAATTCCTGTCTAAGAAAGAGAAAGATTAAACATATACGCATTAAAGACTAATTGTTGCAGACTCAAGAGAGATATATAATATATTATTCTTTCATTTATATTTGTATATTTATAATCTAAGAACATATTATGGAGGTGTATAGTGTGAACAGAGGAGAAACTAGACACCAGGAAAGAGGAGAGGAATTGTAGAAGGAAAGAAACAACCAAGCATAGAGCCAAGAATATAAACATATAAACATAGAATGCCAAGAGTAAAAAAAATACACTAAGTCCCTTATAGAAATGAAGAGGCTCGAAGTGCCTAATGAACAAAAATAAGAAGCAAAGGGTCGAGAGTAAGAAAATGCTTATAGAAGAAAAAGAAAAACCCAAAAAACCTAAAAAGAGAGCCCTTAAAAAGTCATCTTTGCATATTGTTAGAGAAAAGGTTAATTTAATTTAATTTATTAAATTACTTTTTCTCCCTTCTTAAGATTTCACTTTATGCACTTATGCATTCACTTTTAATAATTAGTTAGTAATTATTAAATGACTTTTCCCTTTTACGTTACCCTTTTTTCAAGTTTCGATCTCCTTCTATAAGAACTAATCTTTTGTAATTATCTCTTATCTTTTTCATTTTTGAGAATACAATTTATATATTTTCAGAGAAAACCATTGCCTCTTCTTATCTTTTTCTTCTTTGTGATAAGTTTTTACATGCAGGTATTCTTCGGGCTTTGTGGATTTGTATTGCTCAAATCCTTCATGGTATTGGAGCCACATCTATTGTAGCTTGTTTGGTACTTGGAGAAAAAGGAGAAAGAGGGTTTGACATAATAGATTGGATGTTTGTTGAGCATTTTCTTTAATTTTTGGAGGCGTGATGGCTATGATTCAGAAAAAATAATTACATAGGTGATTTCCAAACAATGATATCTCACTCATATGGACTCCTTTTTTCGAGCAATTTTTTTTTGTTTTGGGGTAGAATTTTTTGATCTACACATTGCTATAGGTTTTTTGTAATCTATTTTCCTAAATTTTTCTCAAAAAATGTAAATCTCAATTTATGCAACTTCAAAGGCTTTGTTTAGGCTCATATTGAACACATATTCAAGTGTTATAATTTTTTGTCTACTTTCTAGATGTAGTATTAGTTTGGAGTAATATTGAGTGGACATAGTACTTTAAGAATTTGGTCAATTTTTGCTTGCAAAAAATAATCCAACACCTTCTAAAACAATGATCGAGACATCTTCTTGTCTAGAAGTTTTGATCCCTCATAACTATCACACATGGAAGACCTTGATGACACAACTTCTCTAGTAAAAAGGGTTGTGGTCTTGTTTAGATGTTGTGTAACCAATTTTATAGAGGCCTTTTTAGGTCATAAAACACAAAAACAAGATGGATGAGGCAATGGGATTGATTGCTTTATAGGTATTTGATAGTCTACAATTTTATCTCGATGGGTGCAATACCCCTCTAGCTATGTGGACCAAGCTTGAAGGTTTGTTTGGTACAGTGAATGAGTTTAGGGCACTTCAGATTGAGGCAAAGCTTACCTTTCTTATACCATATTCTTTTCCTTCCATTGAGGACTTCTTGACAAAGTTCAATCAACAGAGATCTTTATTACAAGTTTGTGGGAAGACCAAGACTATTATTGAGTGCATCTACCTGATTATTTCTAAGCTTCATAAAAAATTTATAATTTTTGCTTCTACCTTCTATTCCACCAAAGATTTTTTTGGTAATAGATTTACCATGCCATCCTTTGAGGTTTTTTGTGATCATTTGACTCAAGAGAAAGCTAAGCTCTCTCAATTGGATTCTCTCACAGGCTCATAGACTTATGCAGTAGTAGCTCGACCATCTTCAGGGATGAAGGAGAAGACACATAAATCTCATTCTACAAACTCTCAAATTGATTCTAGTAGTCATGATTCATTATGACCACCTCCTCCTAATGAGGGTAAACCAAAGCTAGAAAAATTAAATTGTGCTTATTGTAATAAGCCTAATTATGATGAGTCACATTTCTATGAGAAGAAGTTAGATGGCTATGCCAAATAGGTTTTAGATTTGATAGCTCTCCTTCAAAAGAGAAACATTGATATTCCTTTTACTTCTCTTAGATCTTCATCATCATCATCATCATCATTTTAGTCAAATGATAAAGATATAGAAAAGGGTCATGCACTATGTGCAACTACTATTCCTCATTATTCTAGATGGTTACTGGATTGAAGTGCTTCACACCATATGGCATCTTGTCATGATTTGTTCTCTTCTTTTGAGGCTTCTCCTAATCCACACATTTTGATGGGGAACAGCATGTTATGAATGAATGTGGGAAAGGTTCTATTGAAATTGATGATGATACATTTTATGATGTAATTTTTGTTTTTTCTTTGTCCTCTAACCTTCTCTCTATTTATCAGATTACACACAGTGGGATTGGGAAGATAGTTGAGTTTACACAAGATTTAGTGCACATCAAGATAGTGAGAAATGCAAGATTATTTCTATAGGGACTGTTGATCATTCTTCCTACCTATATTCCTTCTCAAATTTTGGTCCATCATCTCCACTATCAAAGAATCACTTTCTTTTTTCACGAGAGTCTACTGAAGTGAAGTCAAGTCGCTTGAACTTATGTGTTTTTCTAGAGACCAGTGTTGTGACTTCTACACCTCCACCTTCTATTCAGATTCCATCTCTTACACAGGATTACTCTTCAGTATTGCCTAATATTGTAGCTCCGTCATCAAGCCACCTACTGTAGTTGTTGAGGATATATCAAAGGACACACATCTCCTCTCAGATGACATGTTCAACACACTTGTTATCCCACCTCCATTGAAGATTATATATCAAGATTCTCGTGCTTTCTCCTTTGAGCATCAGCTAGGACTTCCAGCTGCACCTTACATACATGGGTTTTATCATCCTTGTCCACTACCTTTTTTTCCTTTAGATTGGAGCCACATTGGTATGTTCATCGAGACATGAGTTTTTCCATTTTGGGGGGCTATGGAGTCTCAAGATTCTATCATGGAGGCTTTCATTGTACTTATGGTCTTGATAGATTCTCTTGAGATGATTCATTTATGCATTATTTTCTATCTCTTTTTGGAGTAAGGTTTTTCCCACTAGGTTTTCTCTATTTCTCTATTTCATAGAGATTTGATTATGATTGGGTACCCCATTAGGCCTTATTGCTAGGACCCAAGATTACTTTATGCATTGTTGCTCATACTAAGGGGGGGTGTTAGAGAAAAAAGGTTGATTTAATTTCATTTATTAAATTACCTTTTATCCCTTCTTAATATTTCACTTAATGTGCTTATGCATTCACATTTAATAATTAATTAGTAATTATTAAATGACTTTTCCCTTTTAGGTTACCCTTTTTTTTCTTAGTTTTGATCTCCTTCTATAAAGATTGGTCTTTTGTAATTATCTCTTATCTTTTTCATTTTTGAGAATACAATTTGCATACTTTTCAGAGAAAAACCTTGCCTCTTCTTATCTTTTTCTTCTCTGTGACAAGTTTTTACATGCGGGTATTTTTTGGCATTTTTGGATTTCTATTACTCAAATTTTACACATATATGAAGCCACTAGTACATTTTGATTCATTTTTCGATGAAAATTGGTCAATTTTTCAACCCATGTTGGTCAAATTGTTGACCAATGATTGTGTCGCTATTTTTGCCATCAAAATTTTGATTAACTCTTGTATGTGTCGAAAGTTTGACCAAGCATTTGGTTGAAAATGAATTCTATTATTTTGAGAACCATTGGTCAAAATTTTGACCAATCGTGGTCAAACTTTCCACCAAAGTATGGTCAAAAGTTTGACCAATGTTGGCCCTTCACTAGCCAACATGCCAAACCCATGACCAATGAATTGGTCAAAATTTCCACCAAAGTATGGTTGAAAGTTCAACCAATGCTGGTCCTTGATTGACCAACATGCCAAACCCATGACCAATGCATTGGTAAAAATTTTGACTAAAATTTGGTGGAAATGTCAACCAAGATTGGTCAAAATTTAGACCAAAATGATTTGTTTAAAAAAGAATTTAGTGGAAGATAAATATCCAAAGTAATCACCAACAATAGCCTAGTCAATGTTTAGTTTTGATATTTAGCTTCAAGTCTTTGGTGGGTCTACCACCACCTTGAGATGAGATTTCACAGACCTATATTGATAGCACTATAAGTGGCTACAGATGGATGAGGTTCTCTGATATTTTTTGCATATACAAGTCCAAATGTAATTGTACCTTGATCATTCCCCTCTCACACCCTTGAAAATCAAGCCACTTCAACTAGGAAATATAATCCTCAATATTAACACACCCATGATACACAAAAGACTCCTCAATTGCCTTGGAAATAATCTCCTCTAAGACCCTTGACTCCTCTCCAAAATGCTTCTCATTAAAGATCATAGACATGAGTATCTTGAACTTCAAGAAGGAGAAGAACATCTTCATTTTAACACTATTTTGCAGCTTAGCTTGCTCAAATAGAGAAGTGACTCCTTTGCAAAGTTGTTGGGATCTCTTGGGAGCAAAAGATTGGATTCTCTTGGGAGAGAGAAGCTCAAAAACATAAATCCTTTGAGTAATTCTCTAGAAGGGGCCATATATAGCCCAAGAAACCATGAATAATTTTACTCCAAATGCTTTCCTTATGAAAGTTGAGGCTTCAATACCAAAGCCTTCTCATTCACTATGAAACACTCTCTTGCTAACTCTACAAAGCTTATTATCAAAACTGGGTGGCTACCAAATTTGACATGCATAATTGGCCCATAGCTTTTAGTAAGAGAAGATAAGATCTGGTGAATTGACCTTTTATTATCAAAAAGAATATGAAAGTTCCCAATTAGGGGAAGCCCACTTAGGCTTGGAGGAAGATGATTCTTGTTATTAGAACTTGCAAGCCTTTTCAATAGAAAAAGAACAACATAAATTGTAGCAACTCCTACCACAATAAGAGGTTATGTCATTGTTAGCTCCATCTCAGATCTCTAATTTTATTTGTGAATAATATTGAAAGTGCATTGGGTTACAACACTTATATAATCACATCAATAAAAATTGTGCCTTGGTCATTTTCAGACATCTAAGCATCTTTAGTATGGGAAGATAATTGAACAAATTTCATATTTTGAATTTAATTTATCTATCAGCCTCTATATCTCTGAAAATTGAGATTCTCACATCATGCAACTTAGTTTACACAATATACTATAACATGATATTAATGCTTATAACAAGTGAAACATTTCAAACCAAGTCACAATTAGAGATAATAATGAAACATTTCTTCTTGCAATGACCTAGTCCACAATCAAGTCTATGTAATTATCTTTTTTAAAAGTATCATATAGACTAAAAAAGAAGTTCAACTCTCATCTTCCATTGGTTTTACGAAATATGAGAACTTTTTCTAATAACCAAGTAAATGTAGCTATCTCAAATTAAGATACTATCAATGATTGCTAACTTAAGGTGGCTCTTTAGCATTGCTACAACCATACATCAAAAACAAGTTATGCAGAAAAAGAGTATTTTTCAAACGATTTTTTTGTACAAAGAAGAAAAAAAGACAACCCATTGTAACACATACCTTTTCTCAATAAATTCTAATTGCTCCTCCTTTTGGCTCCCACCTATTAGCTCCCCAACCTGTGAAATAGTGCAAATATCATCAAGTTTAGATCAATCCCAGAGGATTACATCATGTTTAATGTGCATTTTATTTCTTTCATCTAGGCTCACTGCCTAAACATATCAGGAGATAAGGAACCTACCTTTGGTAAAAGTATATCCATGGCAGCAAAAATCTTGTTATCCTCATTGAGTCACATGTAAAATGCCTTGATCATTTTTGGATAGTTGTACACAATAATTGGATTTTTAAATATCACCTCAATTAAATATCTGCATCAATTGGGTAGTAAAAATATCATACATTTTCCCAAAAGCTGAATCCAATACTCCCATGAAAGTGGATATTGCATGTATAATCATATTGTTTGTTAATGATTCTAGCATATTCCAAAAAAACATATGGGAATCTTATTCTTTGCATACCTTTCATGCTCTGATGCTAAATCAATGCCCCATTCTACCTTGTTCTCAAATTTCTTATACGTGATCTACTTATTTTCAAATAGGTACAAAATTCTCAAGTCCTTATTGTCTTTAAATTTTGATAAGTCAAGAAATGTAAATGATAATATATGCCTATAACTACTTGCAAATAAGTATAACCTTCTCTAATAGTTGAACATCCTCTGTGTAGGTAATACACTCGAATGGAGTTGAAACTAATTTGTGAAGATGATCTATGACAGTCTGGTTGATTCTTTGGTTTATGAATTTCATATCATCAAAGCAATTATCAAGCAACCATTGACAAAGGAATTTCACATAATCTTTTGCATAGTTCATGTCATCCTGCAAATGATATTACAAAATATTCTACAGTCAAATCAACCATACAATATTTGTAAGATTTTATCAATCTTCATCATCCTAATATCATTTAGGATCTACACTAGTTATTTAAATCAAATTAAAAGATCTCATTTTGTTCATAGTATTTTTTCTCTGGGCATCAACTGTGAGAATCCAATTTATTGTAAATCACATTAGATAACATAAAAAAAAATGAGTAGAATAAACCATCGACATGCTCCCCAAGCCATGCATCTATAAATTTAATTAGTGAAAAAGAATACTACCGACATAGACATACTAAATGCATATATCTATAAATTCATAACATAAATAATCTGAAAAAGACAACATTCATTAACTTGCATTCAAATCTCTCTTCTTCCAATGTGGGTGAGCATCCCCTTAAGAGGATCACTTTTCAAACAAGTTCAAGGAATTAAATGAGGATTGGACTAACTTTGATTAGTATTATCTCTCTTCATAATTGTTTATTTTCTCACACTACTCCCCACATAATCTGATCACTCTTGACTCTCATAGACAAAGAAATTGATAAAAGAGATTTATGGATGCATAATGATAACACTCACCAACACAAAATTCTCTAAGTTGATCCTCATATATGTTGCACATGGCTACTTCTATTTGTGTCATACAGTCATAAATTTGGGATTCCAAGTTAGACTTAATTGAATAAATGTTAAAAGTATAAATTTTGAAACAATAGGTCATGTGCAAGAAATTAAAAGTAGAAAG
Source organism: Cupressus sempervirens (assembly GCA_028749045.1). Taxonomy (NCBI): domain Eukaryota; kingdom Viridiplantae; phylum Streptophyta; class Pinopsida; order Cupressales; family Cupressaceae; genus Cupressus; species Cupressus sempervirens. Next base: position 536,112,081 of record CM053791.1, read on the forward strand.
CATAACATACCAACTTTGCATATGTTGGTTCACTCATTACTATAATAGTATTACATGTTATGCATGAGACTCAAAATTATATGTATGAACATAGTTTAATTGAATTTCGATTATCTCTTTATCTGTGTGTGATGTTCTTGATAGAGTACATTGGTGTAGGAGTACCCTGACTATTCCCATAGAATTTTGGATCATAGTTAGTATGTTTTGGAGTCATGATAGGTTAGTGAAATAGTTATTTCAATTCATGTAATTAGGTGTTCAGTTAAGGTCATGTTGACCATGGTTATGTTTGAGTCAATGTTGGTCAAAGTGAGTCAAAGACCCTAAAAGTGGAAAATGCCATGCAAGGCCATAGTTGGAGTAAAACATAGTGTTAAAATGTCATTAAAAACCTTTGGACCTATTTAAGGTGCCAAGTACGTGTTGGATACAATTTTCTAATTGTGTGTGGTCTTTGATGTCACACAAATGTCATATCAGTTGTCAAATAATGCTTATCGAGCTCATTTGGTCAGCAAGAAAATTTTCCTTGTCTACCAAGCATTCTTGAAGTTTACTCTATGAAGACAGTGTCTACCAAGCTCACTCGAGTGTCGAAAGAAATTATGGCAAAAATAGTGTTAACCGAGTTCACATGGTTAACAAAGGAAAGTAGGATAGAGTTAGTGCTAACCGAGTTCACTCAATTACAAAAGGATTTTTGCAAGTTCGTAGTGTTAACCGAGCTTCTGTTGGTTAATACAAGAAATTGTCTCAAAACCAGTGTTTATCGAGAAGGGTCAGCTAATGAAGGATTTTGTTATTTTGGCATATGAAGCTTAACTATTTCAAGTATTGGTCACTCTGATTTATAATGAGCCAACTTGACTAACTGGATGATATAAATATAAGGTCAAGTTGTGATTTTCAAGTGTGTGCAAGTGTGTTGATTGAGTTGAAAAAGGAAAGAGAGGGAGTGAACTTGAAGGATAATCCTTGTGGAGTAGAAAAGTAATATTTGATCAGGAAGGATCAAATTTTAAGCATAATAGAGATTTGGATTCAGCAATTTAGTTGCATCAGAATCATGTCATTTCATTTTTTCTTTCTAACCATTGTAGTAGTGATCTAAAATCTCTTAACAGAGTTGGTTTAACAGCTAGTTGTAAATCCTCTAACAAGGTGGCAATTCCATTGAATTGTTTTAAGACCTCTTGCAAGGCCACTCCTAGCAAGGTGATTAAATCCTCTAACAAGGTCACACCTAACAGTGTGTTTTGTAACCTTTAATAGGGTTGGCTCCTAATAGGGCTCACTTCAGAAGAGTGAAAAACAATAACTAGTTACATTAGTGGTTTTTCCCAAATTGGATTTCCACGTTAAATCCTAGAGTCTCATGTGTTCATGTTATTTCTCTTATGCTTGCAAGATAATTGTGTTAATGTTTTAAGATATGCTAAAGGTAATTCACACTTTGCATTTACCAAGTTACAACATTTTCTGTGTGTTTACCGAGTAACAACAGTAATCAGTTTTCTCAGTCTAAAATTTATTATTGACATCCAAGGGGTCTAGGATATATTTTAGTGGTAATTGATTTAACCTCACCCCCCCCCCCCCCCCCCTTCTTATTTAGTCCTTCTATATTTCAAAAAATTGGTATCAAAGCTTTTGGCGCTTGTAGGAAAGGTTTCAAGGACCTAAGCTAAAGATCAAGATGTCTTACAAGAGAGAAATTTCAAAGCTTAACAGAGATAACTTTACAGCATGGCAGGGATGCATGAGACTTCATCTAGCCACCATTAGTGATTCAGGCTACAAATACCTTGATGAAGAATACAAAACTCCTACTGGTGCATTATCTATTGGAGATCTTGCTGAGAAAAAGAACCATAACATCATGATGATTGATATTGCATTTGCTCTCAGCTATGATCAATTTGATGAGATCAAAGACTGTAAAACTACTTTTGATATGTGGAACAAGATAAAGAACATCTATAGTAGTGATGAAAATGTAAGGAGAGCCAAAGCAGAAAGCCTTAGAGGACAGTTTGATCATATGAGAATGAGAGAAGATGAAAATGTTGCCAAATATGTGGAAAGAATCAAAGCTAGTGTTAGTGCAATCAGAGCTTCTAAGGAGAAATCAATGAAGAAATTGTTGTAAGTTCTCATAACATTGCTTCCTATCTATGTAATTAGAGTATCTGCTATTCAAGAAAAGAGATGTGACCCAAATCACAAATTAAGTTTGGATGCCTTAGTAGGAATATTGATAGCTTTTGAGCTAGACAACTTTGACAATTATGTTCCAACTTCCAAAAATGTTGAGTCTACATTTGAAGCTAAACTTTCACTCAAAGAGAAAGGCAAGAAGAGAAAAAAAATTCAGTCAGAAAGTGAACAGGAAACAAAGGAAAGTTCTGATAGTGATCTTGAAGTTGTTGAAGCTTTACTTGCAAAGAAATATTCTAGAGGGAGAGGAAAGTACAAAGGTAAAGTTTCTTTAATCTGATTTTCATATGAAGAAATTGGTCATATTGTTGCCAGGTGGCCAAACAAAGAAAGAAAGGATGAGAAGAAGAGCCACAAGTACAAAGGCAAGAAGGAATTCAAAAATCACAAATCCTTCAAAAAAAAAGGTAAGAAGACTTGTTTTATGGCCACAGTGAAGATGAGATACTATATATTGTTGTAAAAGATGAATCTAATGATGAAGAAGATAAGATGGCACTTACCTCTCATGTTAGTAAAAATGACATATGGATCATAGACAGTGGATTTTCACATCATATGACTGAAGAAAAAACAAAATTTCAACACTTTGAACACTATGATGGAGGTAGTGTAAGGTTTGGAAACAATGAAGCTTGTTGCAAAAAAGGGAAAGGCTGAATCTCATTAACCAATGAACTTGTATGTGACAATGCCTATTGGGTTGAAGGATTGAAACATAATCTTCTAAGTGTGGCACAACTAATCAACTTTGGATTCAAGGTAGAATTCATGCATGGAAAGGCAAGACTATTGGATGACAAAGGAAATTAGATTGGATTAGGCAAACAAGCAAGAGGTAACCTATTTTATCTTAATCTTGGTGATTGCTCATGTTTTATTGCTCAATGGAAGAAAGTTGGTTATGGCATAGAAGACTATGTCATGTAAACTTTGATAATATGGTCAAGATAAGAAAATTAAAAAAAGTAAGAGGTATCCCTAGTTTGAAGAAACCAGATGTTGGATTATGCAAAAATTGTTAAATTGGCAAAATGGGAAAGATTAGTTTTAAGAGAAAAAACTATCAATTTGAAGATGTCTTGGAAATTATGCATACTGACCTATGTAGACCCATTGGAATAGAAAGTTATAGTGGAGAAAAATTCTTTATTCTTTTTGTTGATGACTATTCCAGAATGATGACTATTATGTATCTTTGAGAAAAGTCAAAAGCATTTGAGATACTCAAATGGCATCTAGTAAGAGTAGAAAAAGAAATTGGAAAAAGATTGAAATGCTTAAGCTCAAACAGAGGTGATGAATTCATCTCCAATGAATTCAATAATTTTTGCATTGAAAGATGAATCAAAAGGCAAGTATTAGCCCCTGGTACTCCTAAGTAGAATGGAATAGCTGAAAGAAGAAACAGATCCATCATGGATTGTGCATGGACTGTAATAATTGAAAAAAATGTTGCTATCAAATATTGGAAGGAAGCCAACATCACTACAACTCATACTTTGAACCAAGTTCAGTTGAAGAAGGACTCACATAAAACTCCCTATGAATTATGGCGTGGCTACAAACCCAATATAAGTTACTTGAAAGTATTTGGCAGTCAATGTTATATCTTGAAAGAGTCTAGAAAAGTTAAGTTTGATGTGAAAGGTGATGAAGGTATATTCTTAGGATATTCCTACAGAAGTAAGGCATATAAATGCTTGAATTTGTCTACTCATAAAATCATAGAAAGTACACATGTGAGAATTGATGAGTTTGCAGAAAAGACTGAAGAAGAAAGCAAAAGGAAACCAAAAGATTACAAAAGATTTGTTTACTTTGAACCTGATACATTGCCAGGCACATCTAACAATAAGGAGACTTCACCTCCTGAGTCCTCCATAGCTACTGAGTTGCAAAAAGTACAAAATGAGTCACAAGAACCTGAGTCACATTCTAAAACTACCAAGCCAATGCCTACCTAGTCTAAATGACCCAAGCCTACAGTTGAAATTCAAAATGAAGACATTACTATTCATTCAAAAGGAAAAGAACCTATATTGGACAAGTATGTTAGAAGGCATTATGCACCTAATCAGATTATTGGAGATAAATTAGGAGGTACTATGACAAGAAGCAAATTGAAAGGTACATATTTACTTGCTAATTTTGAACCTAGAAGTGTTAAAGATGCTATAGAAAATTAAAGTTGGATTGAGGCAATGAAAAAATAAATAGAACAGATAGAAAAGAACAAAACTTGGACTCTTGTTCCTAGGCCTAAAGATAAAAATGTAATTGGAACAAAATGGGTATTCAAAAATAAGCTGAATGAAGATGGACAAGTATCAAGAAATAAAGCCAACTTAGTATGTAAAGGCTATTCTGAAGAAGAAGGAATTGATTATGGTGAAACTTTTTCTCCTATTGCAAGATTAGAAGGTGTTAGGACCCTACTCTCACATGTAGCTCACAAAAGATTCAAAGTATATCAAATGGATGTTAAATCTGCATTTCTGAATGGAATTCTTGATGAAGAAGTCTACATTGAACAGCCAGAAGGTTTTGTTGATCCTGACAAAAGAGACATGGTATGTAAATTACACAAAGCACTATGTGGTCTCAAACAAGCTCCTAGAGCATGGTATGAAAGATTACATAACTACTTGATATAGATTGGTTTTTAGAGAACAAATGATAGCAGTAGTTTGTATATCAAGGAAGGACTAGATAACAAAACTGTGTTGGCAGAGATATTTGTAGATGATACTCTACTTATAGGAAATGATGATCTATGCAAAGCATTTTTAGAATAATGAATAGAGAGTTTGAGATGTTCATGTTTGGTGAAATAAAAAAAAATTTTGGATTACAGATACAATAGAACAAAAATGGTATCTATATCACCCAATCCAAGTATGTAAAAGAGGTACTCAAGAAGTTTGGTATAGATGATTCTAAACTAGTTGGTACCCCCATGTGTACTAGACTCAAGCTTACCAAAGATGATGAATCCAAAGAAGAAGATCAAACCTTATACAAATCAATGATTAGAAAATTACACTATGTAGTTCACACAAGGCCTGATATTGCCTTAGCAAATGGAATAGTGGCAAGATTCTTAGCTAAGCTTAGAGAAAATCATATGATGGAAATAAAAAGAATCTTGAAATATTTGAAAGGTACTGAGGACTATGGCTTATGGTACAAACTTGGAGGAAAGCTAGACCTAAAGCTATTCATTGATATTGATTGGGCAAGAAATCTTGATGATAGAAAAAACACAAGTGGTGGAGCTATCTTTCTTGAAAAAAGGTTGGTATCTTGGACAACCAAGAAGCAAAACTACACATCCCAATCCATAATAGAAGTAGAGTATGTAGCAGTAGTAGTGAATTGTTCTAACATTGTTTGGTTCAAATAATTGCTAGAAGGAATGAAGGTTGAAATCAAAGAGCCAGTAGTCATGTTTTGTGATAATACCAACACAATTAACATATCAAAGAACCCAGTGATGCACTCCAAAACTAAGCACATTTCTATAAAATATCATTTTGTCAGAGAATTGGTACAAGATAAAGAAATTAGATTGGAATATGTCCATACAAAAGAACATATTGTAGACATATTTACCAAGCCATTACCTAAGGATGCATTCCTATATCTAAGAGGTAAGTTAGGGGTCATTCCCTATCTGAAGCTCATTAAATGAAGTTTTAGTGATGCATCAACAGGAACTAAGTTGAAGATCAATTAGTTGATGCAGCATAGTCAAGAGAATATTGCATATGAATCAATACTCAAGGTACATTGATACTAATTTGGTATGTGTTGTCTTTGGCATGTGTTTTCAAAGAGGGAGAAGATTACTGTCATATATTTCTAAAATTTGTTTTTGTCATTTTAAGAGGGAGAAGTTATGTAATTCCTTAACAGAGAGAAATTACTACATGAAAGAAGAATTTCTTGTGTAAAATCAAAGAGGGAGAAATATTCTATCAAAAGAATCTTGTTCTCAAATTTCATTGTGCTATGACATGTTGTGTTGCCATCAATGCCAATGAGGGAGATTGTTGGATACAATTGTCTAATTGTGTGTTGCCTTTGATGTCACACCAATGTCATATTAGTTGTCAGATAGTGCTTACTGAGCTCACTTGGTCAACAAGATAGCTTTCCTTGTCTACCAAGTGTTCTTGAAGGTTACTCTATGAAGACAATGTCTACTGAGCTCACTTAGGCATCAAAGGAAATTATGGTGAAAACATTATTAACCAAGTTCACATGGTTAACAAATAAAAGTTGGACAGAGTTAGTGCTAACCTAGTTCACTTGGTTACCAAAGGATTTTTGCAAGTTTGTAGTGTTAACCGAGCTTCTGTTGGTTAACACAAGAAATTGTCTCAGAACCAGTGTTTACCAAGCATGGTCAGCTAATGAGGGATTTTTTTATTTTGGCATATGAAGCTTAACTATTTCAAGTATTGGTTCTAGCTGACTATGGTAATGATTATTGGTCACTCTAATTTGTAATGATCCAACTTGACAATTTGGATGATATAAATATAAGGTCAAGTTGTGATTTTCAAGTATGTGCAAGTGTGTTGATTAAATTGAAAAAGGAAAGAAAGGGAGCAAACTTGAAAGATAAGAAAGTATCTTTGTGGAGCAGAAAAGTAATATTCGATTAGGAAGGATCAAATTTTAAGTAGAACAAAGCTCTAGATTTAGCAATTCAGTTACATCACAATTAGGTCATTTCATTGTTATTTTTTAACCATTGTAGCAGTGATCTAAAATCTCTTAACAGAGTCAGTTTAACAGCTAGTTGTAAATCCTCTAACAAGGTGGCAATTCCATTGAATTATTTTAAGAACTCTTGTAAGGGCACTCCTAGCAGGGTGATTAAATCCTCTAAAAAGGTCACACCTAACAGTGTGTTTTGTAATCTTTAACAAGGTTGGCTCCTAACAAGGCTCACCTCAGAAGAGTGAAAAATAGTAACTAGTTACATTAGCAATTTTTTCTGAATTGGGTTTCCACATTAAATCCTAGTGTCTCATGTGTTCATGTTATTTCTCTTATTCTTGCAAGATAATTACTGTTAATTGTTTTAAGATTTTCTAAAAGTAATTCACACTCTGCATTTACCGAGTTACAACATTTTCTATGTGTTTATTGAGTAACAATAGTAATCAATTTTTCCAGTCTAAAATTTATTATTGACATCCAAAGGATCTTAAATATATTTTAGTGGTAACTGATTCAAACTTCACCCCCCCAACCCCCCCCCCCCCAAGCATAAAATGAAAAAATACAAAAAAAAAGTGTAAAACGTTGCTATGTTGTCAAAAGTGTTGCTGACAACATTTTGTAACATGACAAGTTTTTGGAAGATGGAAGGTCAACCATCTTGGACAAGCTCTTTAGGGATGTGAAAGGTCATGCTATTACATAAATAATGCAATGTCATGTAGAAGATAGATAATGAGATGTGGAGAAGAAAGGTGAAGGGTATGGTGTGTGGTTTTGTATAATAAAATTTTTTTTTTTTTGTGAAATCTACTAGTGTACTAGTATTTGACTGCATTCCTGGTATCTTCTTCTTTATCTCATGAATGTGATGATTCACAAGCTTCCTATATAGTGGAATGTAATCTACAATTAATCTTGATGCTAAATATGTGCCTAGTATCATTGGATTATTACCAAGATCTTGTTACTCATTATTTTAGACAATAAATTTTATACACTTTTAGAGTGCAGTACCACATTGGTTGCATGTTTTCATTGTGTAAAGATTAGGGAAGGTTTAAAGGTTTTTGTTGTTGTGTGAGGAATCCCTCTCATGGGTCTACATCATAACCCTGATTCCTATAAAGGAATGGACCAAGAATTAATGAGTATCTACTATTGCATAGAAAATACAGTAAATCATCACTCAAGAAACATGAAAAAGGCTTGTGCATAAGTTGCATGGTGTTTGGAGGGTTAAAATCATTCATGGAATGCTGAAGAATCCATTGGAAGAGTTGGGCAGGAGAAATAATGGAGGTTTGAAGTAGTTTCTTAAAATAACAATGAAATGTTAGGATTAAACCACAGACATAAATAACAATTACATGCAAATATAACCAATATCAGAAAATAATAAATCACACAAAAAGAACACAAGACACCAACATTTAACATGGTTCACCCAATCCCTGGGCTACGTCCACCAAAAAGCAAGTCTGATATTAGTAGTTACAACCTTATTACAATCTGTAATCCCTTACAACTCAATACTGCCACAAGAACCAAATTTTGCATCACCACTATGAAACAATCCCTAACCCTAAGACCTTTTATACAAGTATTTTTACCACTTTATGGTTACAATTAATAACTACATGTCAGCCCAAAATCTTGATAAAATAGGGCCCAAAAAAAATTCTAGACAGTCGTGGCCTATTGGCCCTAGCTGTATTGTGGGCTACCGCCCCCAAACCCCTACTCGAGGCCTTGCCTAACCCCAAACTCTGATGAGGAATTATGAAGTATGTATAGTACTTCCTTGATCAGTCACCATAATCTAACAATCTCCCACTTGGAGACTGATCTTGTAGCTATGTCGCTACTCCATGAGACTCCCACTGGATCAAATTACCCTAGACTCTACTATTCTTTTAATCATGTTCAGTCTAGAAGACCAATTGAAGTTGAAGAGGAGTTCAACTTCTCCCTTTTTACTACCTTTATCAACATATCTACTAGATTTTTAGTTGTATGTATCTTATCTAGCTTTAATTATCCATCCTCCAAAACTAACTGAATGAAATGGTACTGCAACTATATGTGTTTGATCTTTGAATGCAAAGCTAAATTCTTGGCAAGATGAATGGCACTCTAACTATATATAAAAAAATAATCATCCTTCTAATGATGTCCCAATTCTTCTAAGAATAATTGAAGCCATATCATCTCCTTGTTTGCCTCTATAGCAGCAACATACTCTGCCTCTGTAGTGGATAACTCATTAATATTCTGTAACCTAGAAACCTAGCTCATGGTTACCCCACCAACACTAAAGACATAACTTGTAGTACTTTTCTTGGTATAAATATCCCTTGCAAAATATGAGTCAACATAGCCCTATAAATTAGTAGTAGAGCCTCCAAAGTGTAAACATTTATTGGATGTTCCTCTCAAATATTTGAGAATCTATTTGATTGCATTCCAATGCTCAATTCCTAGATGACTCATATATCTACTAACAACTCCCACTTCATGTGCAATATCTGGCCTGGTAATTACCATAGCATTCATCAAGCTTCCTATAGTTGAAGCATAGGGTATCTTGGACATCTTCTCCTCCTCTTCTTGTGTCTTGGGACACATGTCCTTAGTCAACTTCAAATGACCAGATAAAGTTATGTTGATAGCTTTAGCATTCTCCATAGAGAAATGTTGCAACACATTCTCCACATAATCAGCCTGAGATAACATCAATGTTCTATTCTTCCTATCTCTACAAATCTTTATAGCAAGGATTTGTTTTGCTGCCCCCAAATCCTTCATAGGAAATGCATGTGCTAACTAGCATTTTAGCTCCTTAGTATGATCCATGTTAGACCTAGCTACAAGCATATCATTAACATATAAACATAAAATAATGTATTTGTCATCTTTCAACCTCTTAAAATGAACATGATGATCTGAATGACACTTGCGATACCCATGCTCATGCATAAAACTATCAAATTTCAGATACCATTGTTGAGGTGCTTGTTTCAAGCCATATAAACTTTTTTTCAATTTGCACACTAAATTATCTTTACCTTTGACCTCAAATCCCTGTGGTTGAGCCATATGTATCTCTTCATTCAAATCACCATGAAAGAAGGTTGTTTTAACATCAAGCTACTCTAAATGCAAATCTTTAGAAGCCACAATACTTAAAACAATACAAATAGAAGTCATCTTAACAATAGGAGAAAATATCTCATCAAAATCAATGCCCTTTTTCTATGCAAATCCTTTTACAAGTAACCTAGCTTTGAATCTTTGCTTACCTCCATCCTCTTCTTTTAATTGATAAACCCACTTATTTTGTAAAGCCCTTTTACCTACAGGAAATTAGCATAAATCTCATGTCTTATTCTTCAACAAAGAGTCCATTTCATCTTTGATTGTAGACTCCCACTAAATCTTAGTATCCACCTATACAGCTTCATCATAACATTCAGGTTCACCAACATCAGTAAGTAAAATTGAATACAAAGAGTGAGAATCTTTATAGAGGTCTAATTTGCCTTGTTGACCATCTAACATTCACTGGTGTGTGTGGTATTTGTTTTTGCGATTGTTGCACATCATGAGGAATGGTTGGAACATTAGCTTTTGGAGTATCATCCAACACTACATAATCATCTTTTTTCTTCTCATGTTGCTGCAACATATCTTTGTATAACACTTTCTCATTGAATATGACATCTCTGCTTCTTACAATTTTATGATTTTCAAAATCCCAAAGCCTATAAACAAATTCATTAATGTCATATCCAACAAATACACATTTCTTTGACTTAGCTTCTGGCTTGGTTTTTCTTTCAGAATCTATGTGAGCAAATGATTCACAACTAAAGGTTTTGAAAAAAGAATAACTCGCCTTTTTACCAGTCCATGCTTACTCTAGAATACCACAACCCAAAGGAGTAGAGGGACCTCTATTAATCAAATATACATCAATATTGATAGCCTCCACCCACATGTGTAAGGGTAACCCAACATGCAACCTTATGCTCCTTGCGCACTCCATTATAGTCTTGTTCATGTGTTTAGCCACTCCATTTTCCTATAGAGTTCTTGGAATAGTTTTTAGTCTATGAATACCATTAGTGGAGCAATAATCTTCAAATTCATGACTGCAATACTCACCACCATTATCAGATCTGAAATATTTAATTTCTTACTAGTCTCATTTTCAACCAAGTATTTCCATTTCTTAAAAGTTTGAAATACATCAAATTTTTGTCTAAGGAAATAAACCCATACTTTTCTAGTTTTTTCATCAATATATGTAGCATAATAATGAGAGCCACCAAGAGAAGATACCTGAGCCGGTCCCCATACATCGATATGCACAAGCTCTAATTTCTTTTTTCTGTTTTCCTTCCTAGTCTTCACAAAACTCACTCTCTTTTGTTTTCCATACCCACAACTTTAATAGAAATTCATATTAACACATTTGAGACCTGGTAAAACTTTCTTTGAATGAAGTAATTTCATACCTTTCTCAGTCATGTGCCCAAGTTTGTTGTGCCATAATGTTATATCAAAATTTATAGTAGCTATTTGTTCTCCCTGCTCAATTGCAGCAACTATTCCTAAACATTCATTTTTCTCTGAAACAATTAAAGTAGAAGGAACAATATGACCTATACAAAGATATAAAGTGCCTACTTTCACACCTTTTGCTACTACAAGGGAACCTTTTGAAACCTTCCAATTTTTATCATTAAAAGTAACTACACAACTCTCATCACTGAGTTGCCCTACTGAAATTAAATTCCTACTCAACCTTGAAACATGCCTTACCTCATGTAGTTTCCAATGATTCCCATTCTTCAACTTAATCTTAACTTTCCCCTTTCCAAAAATATGACAAGGTTCATTATCCACCAAATAAACAAGTCCAAAATCCCCTTCGACATAATCAATGAAATAACTTCTATGAGGTGTAGCATGAAATGAAGCACCAGAATCTAAAACTCATGAATCATCAACACTTTCTAAAGACAGAAGCAAAGCATCCTCTTCAAATTTTTTAGTTACCACATTTGTCTCCTTGTCTCCATCTGGTTTATCTCCTTCATTTTTCTTTCGATTCCAACAATCTTTCATTTTGTGCCCTAGTTTCCCACAGTACTAGCAGTCATTCATTCCTCTCAATTGAGACCTACTACCCTTTGACTTTCTTCTTGATTTCCCATATTTCTGAAATTACTTCCTCTCTCAATCATTCTGCCCCTGTAAAGCACCTTCTGATGTAGATCCACCTGAGGTTTTCCTACAATTTTCCTCACTCAAAATAACATTGATCACATCATCATATTTTAGGGTACTAGATCCAGAAACAGAATTACTCACAGCCATTACCAAGCCATTCCATCTTTTAGGCAAACAACACAAAATCAAGAGAGCCCTAATTTCTTCATCAAAATTTATACCCACAAAAGATAACTAACTAGTAATAGTATTAAACTCATTTAAATGATCTTCAATAGATCCACCTTCTGTCATTTTTATATTGAATAAAATCTCCATGAAAAATACCTTGTTTGAAGCGGAGGGCTTTTCATATAGTTTCGCTAGGGTTTGCATCAATTCTTCTATCATCTTCACTTTTATAATATTAAATGCCACTAATGGTGTCAAGCATAATTGAATGCTTTTAAGTGCCTTTTTGTCTAAAAGATCCCATTCATCATTTGACATAGATCCTTGATTCTTGGCTTTGCCTTCCAATGGCCTCCATAAATCTTTCTGATAAAGATAGTCTTCCATTTGCATCTTCCATAACTAGAAGTACTTCTACCCATTAAACTTGTCAACCCTTAGCTTACCCTCATTTGCCATCACTCCCACTCAACCATGAGACTTTTCTATAGAGGATAACTAAAAAATAGCCTCACTCTGATACCACTTGTTAGAATTAAACCATAGACAGAAATAACAATTACATGCAAATATAATCAATATCAGAAAATATAGATCACACAGAAAAGAACACAAGACACCAAGATTTAACGTGGTTCACCCAATCCCTGGGCTACATCCACCAAATAGCAAGTTTGATATTATTATGATCCAGTAGTTACAACTTGATTACAATCTGTAATCCCTTACAACTCAATATCGTCGTAAGAACCAATTTTTGCATCATCGCTATGAAACAATCCCTAACCCTAAGCCCTTTTATACAAGTATTTTTTTTGCTTTAGGTTTATAATTAATAATTACATGTTGGCCCAAAATACTAATAAAATAGGGCCCAAACCTCGAAGAGGAATTATGAAGTATGTACAGTACTTCCCTAATCGATCACCACAATCTAACATGAAATAGTTAACTATACTACTATGACCAAAGCAGGCCATCCAGAACAATAAAGAGAAAAAAAAATGCTAAATAGGGAAAATGGAGAAGAATATATATGACTCGGAGTGGAGATTATTTTAGAATAATATTAGCATTTGGGAAAATTTGGAGGAGGACGTTCTATGTTTTTCAATTTACTTGGCCCATTCTCTACAAAAAAAAAAAAAAACCATCACCAATCCCCAAGTTATATGGACATCAAGGTGGCAATGCATCAACCAAGCTCCTGCCCATCCAAAATAAAAATATTTAGAGTTCCAAATGTTATGAAATGTTGATTACATTAATAAAATAGATGTATAACATAGGGATAGATTGTTATTTTTGAAAAAATATAGAATTCATTATTCATATATATTAATCTAGCAAAAAAAAAAAAAAAATTTATTTTTAAATTTAAATAAGGAAGACCACCAGGATCACTGATGGATCCTTAGGTAGAATTGAAGACAAATGGCCTTCTAAGGTAATTAAAAATTGTAATGAAAATGTTCATGGTCATTAATACTATTTTGATCATAAATTGATCTTATTGTAATCACAATCCTAAATGTAAGCCTAATGGCAATGCTAAGCTACACAGGGGTCACTAGGAAGGGATTATGCTTTGATCCTAGGTTAGGGGATTGGGAAATGATCAATAATGGTTTTAAATGATGTTATAAGGATATTAGAGCCTCTAAGTGGTGTAAAAGCACTAAGAGCGCAATAAGTTGTAAAATACCTATATTGGCCATATGAGCCTAAAAAGTATTAATTAGAGTTAGTAGGGGTTAGTAGTAAGGGTTTATGAGTTAGTTTGGTTTTAAAGGTTATCCTTAAACATTTTAGAAGTTTTTTTAGATGGATTGGAATGGTGTTTTGTCGAGTTGACAAATTTTTTGTCAACTTGACAACAAATTACTTGTTTTAGTTGGTAATAGTCAATTTAGTCTGGTACTGATGTAGAGGGGGTATGGTGGGATGAAGGCCCATTTTGTAAGAGTAAAGGAATTTCACAAATCAAAAAGTTTCAATGCAAGTAAATGACCCTAATTCCTCCAATACATGAATGATTTTTCAAGACCTTTCCTAAAAAGGGTAAGTAGGATCACTTTGAGAAACTGTCTCTGTTTTAGTAATTTTCCTAGCAAATTAGGCCTCCTAGGTGATGGATTTACAAAGAGACTATAAAAAAATCTTACTCCAAGACTCTCCACAGTCTCATTAAATGGGTTGAATTAAAGGACTCCTCGATCAATTTGAGCCTAGTGATCCTACAAGTACAAAAGCCCCAAATTGTGCTTGAAAAACCCTTAAAACTAGGGCTTCAAAATCTACACTTTCCCAACATGTTTTCCAACCAATGGTAGGTTAAACACTTTTTATTCAACCTATATAAACACAATCCAACATAAAATCTACCCCTCCTTAAGGCCAATGTGTCACTGTTATAACTGACCTAGCAAATGCAATGCAAAAAGCTTGAAATTAGTATGGTGATCACCAAAATACTTCACCTTGTTGGATACAATTGATTAATTGTGTGTTATCTTTGATGTTACACAAATTTCATATCAGTTGACATTTAGTGCATGCTGAGCTCACATGATCAATGAAGACAATTTTCCTAATCTACCAAGCATTCTTGAGTTTACTCTGTGCAGAAGGTAGTTTCTGTCGAGCTCACTCAGGCATCGAAGGAAGCTAAGTAGAAAAGAGTGTTAACCAAGCTCACTCGGTTACCAAAGAAAAATCTAAACAGAGTCAGTGTTAACTTAGCTCACTTGGTTACCAAAGGAATTTTGTAAGTTCATAGTGTTAACTGAGCTTTTGTTGGTTAACACAGGAAATCGCTTCAGAATCTTTCTACCGAGCTAGGTCGGCTACCAAAGGATTTTCTTATTTTGGCATATAAAGCTGAATTATTTTTCCTATTGATTCTAGCTAACTAAGGTGATGAATATTGATTATTCTAAGTTGTATTTGAGCTGACTTGACAATCTGAAAGGTATTAGTAAAAGGTCAAGTTGTGATTTCAAAGTGTGTGAGATGCAAGTTGAATAAGTTGAAAGAGATAAGAAAAGGAAGCAAACTTGAAGGATAAGAAGATGTCCTTATGGAGCAGAAAAGTATTATTCAATCAGGAAGGATCAAGTATGAACCATAGTAGAGATCTGTAATTAGCAATTTAGTTGCATCACAATCAAGTCATTTCATTGTTATTCTCTAACCATTGTAGTAGTGAACTAAAATCTCTTAATAGAGTTGGTTTAACAACCATTTGTAAATCCTCTAACAAGGTGGCAATTCCATTGAATTGTTTCAAGACCTTTTGCAAGGCCACTCCTAACAAGGTGATTCAATCCTTTAACAGGGTTGGCTCCTAACAGGGCTCACTTCATAAGAGTGAAAAATATTAACTAGTTACATTGGTGGTTTTTTTCTAAATTGGATTTCCATGTTAAATCTTGGTGTCTCATGCATTCATGTTATTTCTTTCATGCTTGTAAATAATTACTAATAACATCTTAAGATTTGCTAAAGTAATTCACATTCTTCATTTATTGAGTTACAACAATTTATGTGTGTTTACCGAGTATCAATAGTAATCAATCTTATTAGTTTGAATTTTATAGTTGACATCTAAGGGATCTAGGATTTATTTTAGTAGTAACTGATTCACCATCCCCCCCCCCCCCCCCTCTCTTAATTACTCATCTTATATTTCCAAAAATTGGTATTAGAGCTTTTGGTGCTTGCAAAGAAGGTTTCAAGGACCTAAGCTAAAGATCAGGATGTCTTACAAGAGAGAGATTCCAAAGCTTCATCTGGCTACCATCAATGATTCAGGATGCAAATATCTTGATGAAGAATATAAAACTCCCACTGGAACATTATCAATTAATGATATTTCTAAGAAAAACAACCATAACATCATGATGATTGACATTGCATCTGCTCTCAATTATGTTGAATTTGATGAGGTCAAAGGCTGTAAAACTACTTTTGATATGTGGAACAAACTAAAAGAAATCTATGGAGGTGATGAGAAATCTATGGAGGTGATGAAAATGTAAGAAGAGCCAAAGTAGAAAGCCTTAGAGGACAATTTGATCAAATGAGGATGAGTGAAGATGAAAATGTTGCAAAATATGTGGAAAGAATCAAGGATAGTGTTAGTGCAATCAGAGCGTCTGGAGGAGAAATCAAAGAAGAAACTATTGTAAGTAAAGTACTCAGAACTTTGCTTCCCATCCATGCAATTAGAGTGTCTTCTATTCAAGAAAAGTGATGTGATCCAAATAACAAGATAGGTTTGGATGCTCTAGTAGGAAGATTGACAACTTTTGAACTAGACAACTTTGACAACTATGTTCCCGTTTCCAAGAATATTGAGTTTGCATTTGAAGTAAACTCTCACTCAAAGAAAATGGCAATAAAATAAATGATAATCAATTAGAAACAAAGGAAAGTATAATGTTAAAATCCCTGTAATATATTTTTCTTGTGAAAAAATTAGTCATATTGTTGCTAGGTGTCCAAACAAAGAAAGAAAGGAAGAGAAGAAAAGTCACAAGTACAAAGGAAAGAAGGAATTCAAAGGTCACAAATCCTACAAAGAAAAAGGTAAGAAAACTTGTTTTATGGCTAAAGATTCTAATAATAGTGAAGATGAAATAGTGTATATTGTTGTAAAAGATGAATCTGATGATGAAGTAGATAAGATGGCACTTGTCTCTCATGTTAGAAAAAATGACACATGGATCATAGATAGTGGATGTTCTCACTATATGACTAGAGACAGAACTAAGTTTGAACATTTTGAACACTATGGAGGTAGTGTAAGGCTTAAAAATAATGAACCTTGCTGCATAAAAGGGAAAGGCCAAATCTCATTAACCAATGAACTTGTATGTGACAATGCCTATTGGCTTGGAGGACTAAAACATAATTTTTTGAGTGTGGCACAGCTGAACAACATTGGATTCAAGGTAGAATTCATGAATGTCAAGGCAAGACTACTAGATAACCAAGAAAATGTGATTGGATCAGGCAGACAAACAAAAGGTAACCTATTTTATCTTGATCTTGGTGATTGTTCATGTTTTATTGCTCAAGGAATAGAAGACTATATCATGTAAACTTTGATAATATGGTCAAGATTAGCAAATTTAGAAGAGTGAGAGGTCTTCCTAGTTTGGAGAAACTTGATGTTGGATTGTGCAAGAATTGATAAATTGATAAAATGGAAAATACTAGTTTTAAAAGCAAAAACTATTAGTCAGAAGATGTCTTGGAAATTGTGCATACTAATTTATGTGGACCCATTGGAATAGAAACTTATAGTGGAGAAAAAAATTTCATTCTTTTTGTTGATGATTATTCTGGAATGATGATTGTTATGTATCTGAAAAAAATTAAAATCTTTTGAGAAATTCAAATGGTATCTAGCTAGAGTAGAAAAAGAAACTAGAAAAATATTGAAGTGCTTAAGATCAGATAGAGATGGTGAATTCATCTCAACTGAATTCAACAATTTTTGCATTGAAAGAGGAATCAAAAAACAAATATCAGCCCTTGGTACTCCTGAGCAGAATGGAATAGCTGAAAGAAGAAATAGATCCATTATGGATTATGCAAGGACACTAATGATTGAGAAAATTGTTGCTATCAAAGGAAGCTATCAGCACTGTAGTTCATACTTTGAACCAACTTCAGTTGAAGAAGGACTCAAACAAAACTCCCTATGAACTATGGTATGGCTATAAACCCAATGTAAGTTACTTGAAGGTATCTGGCAGCAAATGTTATATCCTTAAAGAATTTAAAAAAGGAAAATTTGATGTAAAAAGTGATGAAGGCATATTTCTAGGATATTCCTACAGAAGGAAAGCATACACATGTCTGAATTTGTCCACTCACAAAATCATAGAAAGTGCACATGTGAGAATTAATGAATTTGTAGAAAAGATTGAAGAAGAAAGCTAAAAGGAACCAGAAGATTATAGAAGATTTGTCTACTATGAACTTGATACATTGCCAAGCACATTTGACAAAAAGGAGACTTCATCTCCTGAGCTCTCCAAATCTCAATTAGCTACCGAGCTGAGTCACAGGGACCCAACTCACATTTAGAGGCTACCAAGTTAGTGCATACCGAGTTTGAAGAACCCAAGCCATAGACAGAAGGACCCGAGCTACAAGTTGAAATTCAAAATGAAGACAGTGCAGTTCATTCAAAAGTCAAAGAACCTGTATTGACTAAATATGTCAAAAGGCATCATGCACCTAATTAGATTATTGGAGACAAACTAGATGGAACAATGACAAGAAGCAATTTAAAAGGTACATATTTACTTATTGAATTTGAACCTAGAAGTGTTAAAGATGCACTGAAAAATGAAATTTGGATTGACGCTATGAATGAAGAAATAGAACATATAGAAAAGAATAAAACTTGGACTCTTGTACCTAGGCCCAAAGATTAAAATGTGATTGGTATAAAATGGATATTCAAAAATAAGCTGAATGAAGATGGAAAAGTGTCAAGAAATAAAGCAAGATGGGTATGTAAAGATTATTCTCAAGAAGAAGGTATTGATTATGGTGAAACTTTTGCCCCTGTTGTAAGATTAGAAGGTATTAGGACTCTACTAGCTTATGCAGCTCACAAAGGATTCAAAGTATATTAGATGGATATCAAATCTGCATTTTTGAATGGAATTCTTGATGAGGAAGTCTACATTGAAAAATAAAAAGTTTTGTTGATCCAGACAAAAGAGATATGGTCTGTAGATTACACAAAGCCCTGTATGGTCTCAAACAAGCTCCTAGAGCCTAGTATGAAAAATTACATAACTATTTGATACAAATTGGTTTCAAAGAATAAACAATAACAACAACCTATACATCATGGAAGGACCAGATAAAAAGATTGTATTAGCAAGAATATTTGTGGATGATACTTTATTCATAGAAAATAATGACCTATGCAAAGCATTTTTAGAATAAATGAATAAAGAATTTTAAATGTCCATGTTTAGTGAAATAAAATTATTTGTTGGAATGCAAATACAAAAAAACAAAAATGGCATCTATATCACTCAATCTAATACATCAAAGAGATACTCATGAAATTTGGAATGGAAGATTCAAAACCAGTTGGAACCCCCATGTGTACAGGACTCAAGCTTATAAAAGATGATGACTCTAAGGAAGTAGATCAAACCTTCTACAAATCAATGATTGGGAATTATAGTATGTGGTACATACAAGGCTCGATATTGCTTTAGCAGTTGGGATAGTGGCAAGATTCTTAGCTAAACCCAGAGAAAACCACATGATGGCAATAAAAAGAATCTTGAGATATCTGAAAGGTACTAAAGACTATGGCTTATGGTACAAACTTGGAGGCAACCTTGATCTAAAAGTATTTACTAATGTTGATTGGACAGGAAAACTTGATGACAAAAAGAGCACCAGTGGTGGAGCATTCTTTCTTGGTAAAAGGTTGGTATCTTGGACAAGCAAGAAGCAAAATTGTTCATCTCAATCCACAATAGAAGTAGAATATATAGCAGCAACAGTGAATTATTCTAACATTTTTTGGTTCAAATAGTTGTAGAATGGAATTAAGGTTGAAATCAAAGAGCCAATAGTGATGTATTGTGATAACACAAGTGCAATCAACATATCAAAGAATCCAATGATGTATTCCAAAATAAAGCACATTGCTATTAAATATCACTTTGTAAGAGAATTAGTACAAGACAAATAAATTAGATTGGAATATGTGCATTCAAAAGAATAAATTACAAATATATTCACCAAGCCATTACCTAAGGATGTATTTTTGTATCTAAGAGGTAAGCTAGGGGTCATTCTCCTATCTAAAGCTCACTAAATAAGGTTTAGTGATGCAATAACAAGAACCAAGTTGAAGATCAATCAATTTATGTAGTATTGACAAGGACATATTACAGATGAATCTATACTCAAGGTACATTAGTACTAATCTGAATTGTCTTTGGCATGTGTTGTCAAAGATGGAGAAGTTCACTATCATTTCTTTTCAAAATTTTGTAGAGAGAGAAGTTAAGCAGTTCATTCAAAGAGGGAGAAACTTTCTAACAGAGGGAGTCTTGTTCTCAAAATTTCATTGTGCTATGACATGTTGTGTTGCCATCAATGCCAAAGAGGGAGATTTTTGGATACAATTGATTAATTGTGTGTTTTCTTTGATGTTACACAAATGTCATATCAGTTGACAGTCAATTCATGCTAAGCTCACTTGGTCAATGAAGACATTTTTCTAGTCTACCAAGCGTTCTTGAGTTTACTCTATGCAGAAGGCAGTTAACCGAAAAGCTTAACAGGGTCAGTGTTAACTGAGCTCACTCAGTTACTAAAGGAATTTTGTAAGTTTACAGTGTTAACCAAGCTTCTATTGGTTAAAATAGGAAATCACTTTAGAATCAGTTTCTACCAAGCTGGGTCAGCTACCAAAGAATTTTCATATTTTGGCATGTAAAGCTTAATTATTTTACCTATTGATTCTAGCCAACTAAGGTGATGAATATTGATTATTATAAGTTGTATTTGAGCCAACTTGACAATCTAAAAGGTATAAGTAAAAGGTCAATTTGTAATTTCAAAGTGTGTGAGATGCACGTTGAATAAGTTGAAAGAGATAAGAAAAGGAAGTGAGCTTGAGGGATAAGCAGATATCCTTATGAAGCAAAAAATTATTATTCAATTAGGAAGGATCAAATATGAACAAGAACAAAGATCTATAATCAGCAATTCAGTTGCATCATAATCAAGTCATTTCATTGTTACTCTCTAACCATTGTAGCAATGAACTAAAATCTCTTAACAGAGTTGGTTTAACAACCATTTGTAAATCCTCTAACAAGGTGGCAATTCCATTGAATTGTTTCAAGACCTTTTGCAAGGCCACTCTTAACAAGGTGATTAAATCATTTAATAGGGTCAGACCTAATAGTGTGTTTTGTAACCTTTAATAGGGTTGGAACTTTAGAAGAGTGAAAAATAGTAACTAGTTACATTGGTGGTTTTTCCCAGATTGAGTTTCCACATTAAATCATGGTGTCTCATGCGTTCATGTTATTTCTTTCATTCTTGCAAATAATTACTTATAACATCTTAAGATTCACTAAAGCAATTCACACTCTATGTTTATCGAGTTATAGAAATTTATGTGTGTTTTCTAAGTATCAGTAATAATCAATTTTATCAGTTTGAATTTTATAGTTGACATCTAAGGGATCTGGGATTTATTTTAATGGTAACAGATTCACCCCCACCTCTCAGTTGCTCTTCTTATATTTCCAACACACCTCTCCCTAAAAAATGTATATAAAATGGTTAGTTTACTATTATAAATTTCAAAAAAAATTCATTCCATGAGAATCAGGGTTCTACATCTATGGAATGACCATTCTTCAACAAAATTGTCAAAACTACCTACAAAATCTAAACAATACTATGACAGTCAGCAATAATGAATGGAAATACTTCTACAGACCTTCAATAAAAGCATGAAATGAAATATTAAACCAAATATCAATGTCATCTCTTCATCTAAAATCAATTTTCTTTCAAAGACACCAAAAACAATGAACAAAACTCATTAACTTTGCCAAATTGGAGGGTTTTCTCATTAAAATCTGAGTACAGTTTTTACCATTCAATTTCTTGTTTGTACAATGATATATAACCCTCCAAAAAAAAATTGTTCAATATAAGGATCATTGCTAGGCTTAATCACTAAGAAAATTAATTATATAAGTTCATTTATATATATATATATATATATATATATATATATATATATATATATATCAAATTAAAAAAAAAATTCTTAGCTTGACGATCATGCAAAGCTGAAAAAATAAGAAGCAAGATAGTAATTGAAGAGATATAGTAACCTAAAGTTGGTCACACAAATAGATGGAATTCCAGCATCCACTGCTGCTCGACATGCCATAGGTACAACATCTGATACCTATTTTCAAGAAAACATGAGATTTAGTTGGTTACAAATTACATCTTCTCCATAGATTCATGTTAAACATCTACTGCTTATGATTTATCATTCAATGAAAGCATGCACAAATGAAAATACAATCTACAACTAACGACATTCATGCATGACAGTTCTTTACATGAGTTTAACAAAGTTGCAGGAGTAATTGATGCCTGAAAAATATGAAATAAGGATAAAATGGCATACAAAAATTCAACTTTGGAATTAGGTAATCTAAACATATGAACAACTATAAAATTGATAATAGAATCTTTGCATACTTACCACCAAATCAGCCTTTATTGACTTTAGTCATTCCACTTCACGTAGTAAAACTATTGTTTGGGAATACTATCATAAAACAATACCACATTAGCTATAGAAATAAAAAATAGATAGGAAATAGAAATTTAAAACAGCCTACTTAGCAATTATGCATTATACTTCATGCGCATAACAACAATTCTACATTAGCATTTGCATTCTTAAAGGCACTCTCATGATATCTACTAAATATTTTTGTATTATATAGCAAGCCAAAAAAAAATTAATAGTGCCCAACCACCATAGGATAATGGCAGCTAGGGATGTGCAAAAATGTAGTAATGATTTCTATCCATCTCCCTATTCTTGGATCAAGAGATAGCCATGGAATACCATAACCTAGTGATGCAGACCTTGGGTGCAGCAATGTTGTAATGATTCCTATCAACCTCCTATTCTTGGATCAAGAGATATCCATAGAATATGATAACATAATAATGCAGATAGATAGATTCTCACCACTTTAGTATTGAGGTGAATAAGGAAAGCTAGATCAAAGATCACAACCATGAGCTATGGTATTGGAATAAAACACAAGAAAGAAATTTGGGAGGAAAATGATGATTTTAGTGTTGGAAGGGCTACTAGAAAGGCTTAGAAGGGCTATAGTGGAAGAATGGTGAAAGATGAGTGAATAGGAGTGAATGGGGAGTTGTAACATGGAAAATGTACCATTTTAAGATGATCTAAGGTGTTAGGATCAGAGTGTGAAGTCTAGTTTGAGTTTTGGTGTGTTGGAGGCACTAGGTACACTAGGTGGCCTAAAATGGAGTTGGTGAAATAAGAGATTGGAACAAGGAAGTGGGAAGGTGAACTAGTGTAGAATGGTTGTGGGAGTGACTTACAAAGTCATACAATTCCATTTGATCTTTGAGTAGGACTAATTCCTTGGGCTAATTTAAAGTTACTTGTTGAATCCTTGAGTTGAGTTAGGCCTACTTAGGGTGATGGTGGAGGGCTCTGCATCAAGAATATATACCACTATTATTACAACTATCAAAATTTTTTAGTTGGATGGTCGAGTAGATGAGATTTTATCCCTCAAGAGCTCAAAGTTTGAGAATTTTTTTTAGCAATATGAATTTGAAATATACACGTCATATAATTATACAATTATAAAAGTGCTCATAATTACTAACCATGTATCATAATTACTAATGAATATATTTTTTAGAGATTTTGAAGAGGCTAGTGATCACTAGCTAGAACAGTGTGTTCCTTAAGGAATTTGGTGGCTAGGGAGTAGCACTGAGAGATCAAGCTTCATAGAATGGCATTTTTATGATTTTAATGACATTATTTTGGTTTACTAATGGTGAATTAACCACCAAATAGGTCTGGAAGTGTGTGTAGAGGAAAGATTGGAGAAACCCTCAAATCAAGGGTTTAAAGGCATCATTTTGGGGCTTTTAATGTTCCAAGGAGTTTGGGTCTAATTCCTTTTGGAATTAGGGATTTGGTAACATATTGGGATACTACTAAAAATTTGGAGCTTTGGGGGGTACAAGTAATTAGGTGTTGCTTTGTTAATTCACCCTATTTTGGTGCATTTTGGGGTCACATAGTGAGGACAGTCATATTTGGTACAAACTAGTCTATGGTGATCTTGTAGTATGTTGTGTTAGGGGAAAAGGGTATCCAAATATACCATTTATGTGTTCCATCCTTTGGGAAAGTTTTGTGTTTGAAGATAAAAAGGGTTGAATGCTGATATTTTTAGGCCTCTAGGATTATTTAGTCACTTTTTACTATTGTGAGCAGAAGATAAGTCTAGAAACCTCAAAAACAACTTAATCCATCCTTATATACATGAAACACTTCAAATATATCATTATTTTTCATTGTGAAGAGTCTTGGTTGGGTGGAATATTATAAAGCCATTGTGCACATTTGGGAAAAGTGTGGGTTTCTAAGTGAAATTGGAAAACTTACTTGGTATATAAGATCCACTACTCAAACCTCTACACTAGGATCCCTATGAAAATCATAATTTCTCCTAATCTTTCTCTAGATATTCATACCTATACCATAGAGTATCATCCCATCATTCTAGACCTACAAAAATATTATGGCCTTCATTACTATGATGCACATCATGGCCTTCATCACACATAGGTTATGTGATAGGATATGAAGGCTATAATGAACTATTGTGCACATTGTTATGCAATCAATATATGTTGGAAACTAATACCAAAAAAATGTTTTCTCACCTATTCAATTTGATTTACTTTTCATTTGACCAATTTACTTGTGTCTCATTTGGTGCACCAAATTCTTGGTATGACTTTTAGATTCTTGGCATAGGCGTGCAACCACAACTTTATAGCCTTCCTTCAAGGAAATTTTATTATCTTCATTTGTAGGCTCTACATCAAGAATTTTGTGTTATGTATTTTTTGATTAATATCTTCATTTTTACATGTATGATTTTGATTAAAAAAAATTATTTGCAACATTATATATAAATAAATTATATGAAATTCCATTGATGCTACTTACAAGTCAAGACTGAAGATTCATATGGCCACCAAAGGCAAGTTTGTGTTGGCTAACCTTTTGTAGCCTTTGATGTGTCCTGCAGTCTATTAAAAGTTTGAAACATGTTAGAATATATATTTACAAAGATCACTAATTAGTGCATGATTTACATTCTACTTAATACTATCATGATATACCTTCTTTTGCCCTTTTCTGGTTCATTTCCTTGATCACATAGCCTTATCTCTTTTGCATCTTCTATTATTTTATTCCACTCCATTAGTGGAATCATAGGAGGATGATCGAACTTTGGGTTATCCTTTAGAACCCTTCTATATTGGTCCCTCATAGTCTTTATATGTTTGGATGCTCTTTTGAGAAGTAGGGTAGTGTCAAAAATGTTTTTTTTCCAAAAAGGTCCTCAAAATATGTAATGAGTTGATTTTTTAATTAAGGATCCTATTCATTCCACCTTTTAAAAAATAAAAATTGTTAGATCAATAACTTTAATATAGTACAATAAATGGAAGAAAAGAAAAATATTGTAGCAATGATATGAAACTATGTACCTTTTATGTATGGTGGGTCCAAATAGCTTCAATTTCATATCAAAAAGATGATAAAAAAAACATTATTTCCTACAAAAACATCATTGGATTATCAGTCCAAAATGAGTTATCTATAAGTAAAATACAATTACATTGTAAATAATAACAATTTGAAAGCACCTAGAAGCTTTTGTAATTTTAACAGAAACATAGTTTTCATGTTCAACAATAATGTCCCCATAAATGAACCAGTACTAGTCACACAGGTTGCTCTAGGAAATGGTTCAGCTTTAGTAGTACTGGTCTCTATTGTTCTATCAAATGAAGGTCTATCTATTAGTGCACAAAATAGGTCCATGAGTATAAAATCCACCCAACAAAAAAAACAATGCATAATTAGCAAATTACAAAATATAGCAAGACAAGGTTTTACCAGTTGTACTTGGCATAGTCAAAGATGTTTGCAAGCTCCTTGTTGTCGAAAATGCAATCAACACTATTGAAGTGATGATTGAAGGAGGTGTCTGCACTTCATCATGAGCTGAAGAATACATTGTTTTAGATTATGGTAAAAGCAAGTTTTGAAGGGACCTAAAACCCTTTACAAAATACTAAAGATAATCATTAAAGCACTCCCAAGTTTTACAAGGACCTGAAACCTAAAGATTATTAAAAAAATCCAAATTAGGTTTTACAAGGACCTAAAACCAAAATTTAAAACCAAAAAAAATGACTAGGTTTTACAAGGGCCTAGAACCTAGAGTTTTAAACAAACTAGAAAGAAAAAAGAAAAAACTAGCAAAACTGTCTAGACCATAAACCAACACGCTCGATCCACAACCAGCACCTACAGTAACTCCTTGATAGTGTTTGCCACCTCTTTACTTGCTTTAGCAGTGCTCTAGATGATGTTAGCAAGTGAAGGAATAGGAGCCCCAAGAGCCTCAGCAACCCTTTTCCTTTTGCTTTGCCTAGTTCTCCTACTAGGCCCACCAAGACTCCCACACCAATATTACCAGGAGACATAATCTCTTCATTAATTTTCATTCCTAGACTAGCCCTCGTAGCACAAAGACTGGAAGTGACCTACTCAATTTTAAGACAAATTTCCTATATAAGATGACAAAGCTCGTATTCATACTCTTTAAGCTTATCAGGTGTGTTTCCAATTTGCACTTCTAGCTAGGTTCTCTTAGCACATTCTACATCCAAATCTCTTTGCATTATCTCCATTTTCTTCTTAAAACTATTAATGCATTATACAACCATGAATCACCCTAAAGAGAAGTTGCTACCTTAATCTTAGTGTAAGAATTTTCCTAAGGGAAAAATTCACCTAGGAACTAAGAACTCAAACACAAGCACAACTGTAGACAGAGAGAGAGAGTATGATCAGAATGACGATATATTCAATGTTCCATCTTAAGAGTACACTAAGAGTGCTTGTATATAAAGGTCTCTGAGATACATCTAGAATTCGTTGTAATCAGCTATATTGTAAGTCATACAACTAGGCACATGTCCACCAAATATGGGTTATCCTCCATTAAGCACAAAAGTAAGTGCGGTGATGAGAGGATAAGCCTACAAGGGTGTGACACACAAATTAGTGTTGTAGACACCATGTGCTAAAATAGAGTTGTGTACTCCTATGTTGTCAACATGACAACTCAAAAAGGTGCACAAACTCCTAAGTGTCTCACAAATAAAAATAATAAAATAATGCGTTAACCTAAGTAAACTTAAGTAAGTGTAAATAGTAAATATGTATTTACACAAACACTTAGCAATGTGTAGAAAGGAGATCTTAACATTATAGGAGTCATCCCTCCAATCACTGACATTCCTAGGCTCAGAGGAAGTCACAGTATCGATCTGGGTATCAATATTAATGTCCTTATTCTCTATTCTTTCCTCATTCACACCTTTATGTTGGCTAAATTATCCTTACCAACAGGGTCTTTATCTTCATTCTCCTTTCTCATTTCCTCTTCCATTTTCTCCTCACTAGCATTATGTGAGAGGTGATCACTCTATTTTTCATTCTCTTCCCCAAGGGCTTCCAGCCCCACATTCATGTCTATATGTATATCATGACTTCCTTCCACATTTTTTTTACCAATAGATACCCCTTTACTCCCAGATTACCCATCTAGGTTAGAACTAGAATCCCCCATTTCTATTTTCTCATCATTGTTTGTTTCCATCTTCTCATTATTGTCTGAGTTCTCTAACTCTGTAATTTTCTCAACATGTTTCTTAGTCCTTTCCTATTTTAAAACATTCTTGTTAACACTAGCCCCTTCTTCCACCTTAATTCTCTTAGGGTGGGTCTCACTTCCCAACCCTTTCCTTTTCACATGAGTGGGATAGGGCTTTATAGCCTTATCTTTACAATAATTTTCAATAAGTAAAAGTAAACCTTCATGAAGCACAAGACGAGACTCTTTATTTCTATGTTCATAAAGGCTAAGAAGTAGAGATTATTTCAAAAAAAATGGCAAGGAAATCCTATCTTTGTGCCTAAAATGATTTAAGAAAACAAAGTGAAATTTATGGACCCTCTTAACCCTACCATCGAGAATAAATTACTCATGAATACAAGACAACACATACCTCCAGATAATTTTAATTTGGTTCAATTCGTAGAAATCTCTATTTTTCTCTAGATTCTTCTCTTTGGCTTCAATCTTTGGAAATTTCTTGAAGGCCGCATTGGATATGCTAGTCTCCTTACTGAATTTTATCCCTTCTTTCAAAAGTTGCATAACCTCAACAATAAAATGTTTAGTCAAATTCACCATGACCCCATGCAAAGTTACCCTATCTTCAAACTAATTCTTGAAGAATGTTTCTGTAATGTGAGGTTTGTAAGAATTTGGTATAGCTATGATACCATAAAGAATTTTCCTTAGGGAAAAATAATGCCAAGATCAAGAAGCACAAGACTAGCACAATATGGACCAAATGATGTATGATCATAACAATATGAGAATGAATAATTGATTATCTTTAGATATCAAATTATTCAATAATTAATTAATGAATTGATGTTCAAGTACACTAGAAGTTCCCATATATAAAGGCCTCTAGAATGCTTATAGAATGTCTAGGAGTTAGCAATATGATAAGCCTCACAACTAAGTACATGTCCATCAAGAGTGGATTATCCTTCATTAAACATAGGAGTTAGTGCGATGATGAGAGGATAGGCCTACAAAGGTGTGTCCATGTAAAATTATGTTGTAGACACATTGTGCTTAATTAGAGTGCAAACAACTATGTTGTCTACATGACAACTTAGTTGATTATGCAAACTCTTGTGTTATAAACACCATATGCTAAAATAGAGTTGCTAACTCTTGTGTTGTCAACATGAAAACTCATATGAGTACACATACTCCTAGGTGTCTAGCTAGTAAATAATAAAATAATGCATTTATCCTAAGTAAACTTAAGTAAAGTGTAAATAATAATTATTTACAATAACACCCCTCCCCGCCTTAAGTGCAACTTAGTGGAATGCACTTAAGCTCACAAAAGCTATGATGAAATGCATAATGGGTCCCGACAATAAGGCTATGTTAGGTACCCAATTACATATGCAATTTTGTACACATAATGCAATGCAAGAAAATGCAATCTCCCTAAAAATAAAGAAAGAGAGAAAACCTCATGGGAAAAACCCTCCCCCAAAAATAGAAATTAGTACAATAAAGAAAGATTCATGAATGGATGGAGTATTCAAGACCACCCCCCCCCCCCAAATTATGACATACATCATGCATATACAATAGAGAATCCCTACATGAAATCCCCTTTTAGTGAAGGATCTCCTAATGATGAGTGCTTGAAGACAACAGAAAATCCAATGCCTACAAATAACATTTCTCCCTTTGGGAAGAAGAAACACCAAGTATAGGTGCAAATATGCTTCCCATTGTGGATAGGAAGATTGAAGAGGGATCCATATGTAGTATGTTGTGGATGTTACCTCTAAAGTCTACTCATATGTTGACAAGTCCTTGAGGAATGTAGATGCCATGAACCAATCCGGCGAATGCCCAAAATAAGGTGGCAAACAAGGTAACATGTCTATGCATGAAGCTGAATCAACCTTCAAAGATGATGAAGCATCATGATAGGAAGTTATGGGAAGAGAAGAAATGTCGCCTCCCCTTAATGATGAATGCACACCCATGAAAGAAGCTCCTTGATGACTAAAGAAGCTACACCCTGAAAACTAAATGAAGTTCCTCCTTGTAGGAAGAAATGGTGCCATAGGTGTCATAGAGAATGCTCCCTAATTGATAGGAAGAATCCTTAGAAAATATTATGTTTGAGGAAACTAGAAGACAATCTCCAAAGATTGATATGACTCCTCATAAGTGAAGGAGTCCTTCTCCATTTGCTGTAAAGAAATGTCCACAATCATGAAAAAATTGGGCTCCACTTGGCTAATATGGTAGATGATGTCACTAACAACATCAATAGTTGTACAAACATGACATGGCATACATGTATGCTTGCATGGTAAATTGCAGGGATTCGTGTGGATGGTTGACTCAATGTTGAGCTATCGGCAAACATGGCAGGTACGGAGGACAACCTTGTGGATGAGCACCATGTGTCAGATCAGAGCCAGAGTTTTATTTAGTCGTTAGCAGGAGGAAGGCATCTAGGTGTTGACAAAGCCACAGTGAGTGCCGAGAAAAATTCGTCAATGGGGTAGTGCATGGGAATGAAGTTTGGAAGATGGTGTTAAGAAATAATTAATAGCTTCGGTGAGATTTAAAAGGCTAGCGGGGTGGTGTGGTTTTTATCCCACATTCACCTCAATGCAATGAAAACTTTGATTAAAAGGAAAAAGTGAGAGAGCCTTAAGTGGTTTAAAGCTGCTATGATACCTGTTGGATGTGGTTTGATCTTCCGAAAGTGTATTTGTTGCTAAATGTGATTAGTATTAAATATATCGAGTGTGTGGAAATGCCATGATTTAAATGTGAAATATTTTCTTGAATATGATGTGATGCTAGAACTAGAGAATATTCCACCGAATATCCTATGGGGGCCAAGGTTTCACCACCCGGTTCCTACAAAAAAAAATTCTCTACAGGTCTGATGGCCTAAAAAAAAATTTGAAAATACAAATCCAAAAATTGCAGAATAATGGTAGAGAAAATAAATTCAAATCTAAAACAAAATAAATGTGCAAATCTAATAGATCATACTAAATTTTCAAATCTGCCTTTGGGTGTCCATTTGCAAAAGTTTTGCCTAAAATTTGACTATGGCCCAACATAGGTGAATTTATAGTCAAATTTTACCAAACTAATGCTCTAGACATAATGGTGAGTTCCACTTTGGCTCTAGACACTCCCAATAGTGGTGGATGCTCCAAATTATTATTGAGGTGCCCTTAGAGAGGTGAAGCAAGAATTCTCTCCCATGGCTATGAAATGACACTCCTATGGCTCTGATACCATGTAAGAATTTGGTATAGCTATGATACCATGAAAAATTTTCCTTAGGGAAAAATAATGCCAAGATCAAGACTAGCACAATATGGACCAAATGATGTATGATCATAACAATATGAGAATGAATAACTAATTATCTTTGGATATCAGATTATTCAATAATTGATAATTTATGAATTGATGTTCAAGTACACTAAAATTGCATGTATATGAAGGCCTCTAGAATGCTTCTAGAATGTCTAGGAGTTAGCAATATGATAAGCCTTACAACTAAGCACATTTCCACCAACAATGGATTATTCTCCATTAAGCACAAGAGTTAGTGCAATGATGAGAGGATAAACCTACAAAGTTGTGTCACGTAAAATTATGTTGTAGACACCATGTGCTAAAATACAGTTGCTAACTCTTGTGTTATCAACATGACAACTCATATGAGTACGCATGCTCCTAGGTGTCTAGCTAATAAATAATAAAGTAATGCATTTATCCTAAGTAAAATTTAGTAAAGTGTAAATAATAATTATTTACACTAACAAGGTTTATACCCATGGAGACACTCCAAATAGGTCATCACATTACCTTTTTGTAGAATATTCCACACAGAGGCCTTAGCCTTCCATACCCTACAATTGCTAGGCTCTTGTTTTCTAGGTTCCCCACCCATCTTTTAAAACTAAAAATCTCTATAGAACACCAGAGTAGCACAACCTAGAAAATGTAATAAAGTATTAAAGATTATCAAGGAAAAAATAAATATACTTACGTGCCAAACCCAAGTCATAATAGCACAAAGGTACTTCCTCGAGAATCTCAAACTATCCTCCATAAACCCACCACTCACCTTCATAAATTTTCCAATCTTAGGAAATCTTTCCTTCTTTTGCAAGTGTCCTATCATTATTAATAATCGATGTCAGCTCCATATTCTTGCATAGATCAGCATGCCACCTCGACTTGCTTTCCCAATAGACAGCTTGATTGGCAATCCGATCAGCAACAGAATTACCTTCTCAAAAAATATGGGAGAATATAACATTATCAAATTTATTAATAAGGTTTTTGATTTTCATTAAATTGGCTTCAATAGTCCAAGTGACTAGGTTCTTGTTATTGAGTATATTAATAATGTTTAGTGAATCTCCTTCCATCCAAAGATTCCAATAACCAATTTCCATAGCCAACCTCATAGTATATAGTGTTGTCTTAGCCTTAGCTTTATGGCTTGTAAAAATCCCTATGGGGATAGCAATAGCATCAACAATTCTACAAGTATAGCTAAAGAATACATTGTTAGAAAAGACATTTACAATGGATAAAGATCAATGGGATACTAGCTAGAAGCATCTGAAAATAAAAGTTAAGTGTTATAATGTTGATGAAAACAAACAATGTTGCTCTAGTAGGGCCACAATCTTCTGTTATTGATCATATTGTTTCATAATGCATACAATTTTTGCATTCTTTCTTCTCATAGGAATTTAAGAAAATATTAATTAAAGATAAAGTGTAATAATACTTTAATTTCCAGTAATGCTAAATATATGGATTAAAAATATATAGTGATTTGGCATATATCTGACTACAAAATTAGACCCATATACATTGCCCCTTGTATAATATTATTATTTAATCTATCAAACTTGAATTTTTAGAAGTTACCATTCATCGTTATATAATAATCAATAGAAGGAAATCTCTTAAAGTGGGTTTTTTTCAAGATAATTATCACCAAACAATAATTATTTTAATATGGGACATTACACACCATAATGAAGATAAAAACTATTGATGGATGAATTAGGTGCAACCATATGGAACACAACAGATGCCCCTTCAAATGTTGCAAGGGGCAATAAGGAAGTGGTAAGTAATTAAAAACATATGTTTGCTAAGTAATTAAACATATTTTAACTTAATTATGTTAGTTATTGCCTAAAATGTTGTCAAGAATGGAGTTGCTTTAAGTGCAACAATTAATTGTAAGCATATAACTAGGACCACATTGAAAAATACAGCTTGGGAATCAATATGGGTTCTATTAGAAAAATAGGATAAAGAAAACCTTAAAAAGCATAATAGAATTATGGAATCATCTACTAATAACAGTCAAGTATCAGAGCCAAGCTTTGATCCTAGGACCTATGGGTTGCGGGGTAATTCTAATATGGCATCGTATATCACATAAAAGCCACATTTAGTTGTAAATTTTGATCATAGAATGTGAAGCTTCATTTCAAACTATAAATCTTATACCTGATATGATCTGCAACTTACAAATGGATTTGTTAATAGTAAATAAGTTCTTAGTTGAACTCGGTGGTCATAACACTCTCACCTTTTGTCATGAAGCACAACCTAAACTAGTTCAAACAGAGAGCCAAGTATGGAATAACACTTAGTCATAACTAAATCTACCTTAAATAAACTCAATTGTGTAATAATACTATATTTTCCAGTTATGTGTAATTTTTAGTAATGTTGTAAAGAGAAAGTGTTTACATGAAGGTTGTGCACTCAAACCCTTACCATGTTGACCATGCAATCTCATGGATGTCACAAAATCCTATAGAAGAACACATGATATTTTAGATTATGATCCATAATATACTATAAAATATAAACACCTATTGAACTTCTATTATTGCTTAAGATTGATCATTGCTTACCTTCAAAGAATTAACTCTAAGTATCAATTCTTCTTATAGTGCCTCTGTCTCCTTGGTTATGTTTCTCTTGAGGATAATGTTAATAATTTCATCACTATATTATTGTATGAGTTTATGGGCCATGAATACGAGGTTAATATCATCTAGAAATGATGCTTGTGTTTCGTATCACATTTGATCTATTGTCATTTTCACTTTTCCCTATCAAAAAGTATCAAGTTGTGACATTAATATCAGTAAAATTCCATCAAAATAACTCAAAATCCATAAAGAAAAGAGCATAATAATATGAAATTTGTTTCTTTATATTTTGTACAATTACAATAATTAAGGTTTCCCTTCACTGAAGGTGTGTGAGCTGGTACATCTCAACCTGTGCATTATGGTGTATCCATGTCACCCTATGAAAAATATTAGTAATTCTTAGTAATTAATAGTGACATGAAAGTAATAGACTTACCAAAAAAATTATTAATAAAACAATAGATTGTATATTGGAATCAATATTAATTAAAGGCGGTTGGTTTAAATGTTATACTTACCAATCCCATGATAGGGAATATTTTTGTATCTACACAATTCAAATTGTAATCTATCAGAAGCTCTTCCTCTGTACTTATTGATTTTATTGCACATACAAAAACATGATTTCCCTTGTGTGCCTTGAATATACAATTCGACCACTTATTAGTTGACACAGGTCGAGAACTATTTATAAGTCCTACAATATTCCCTGTTGCTTTTGGCCTTCCATCAATATACATAGTGAGCCTTTTACTTTGATCATTTTCTTTGCATTCTATATATATTTGGTGACAATGCATACCTACACATACTTTTTTTATATTGCACAATCTACATTTAATTGTTGTAATTATAACAAGGTCTTGCATACTCCCTCAATTCAATAACTTTATTGTAATTGACCTTTATACCATCCATAGAAAATAGGCCCAAACTATGTAATAAAGATGGAGTGATGCAATATATCCTTTCGTTAACAGAAAAATTAGTGTTAACTAGTGGTAGTTCCTTGGGTACCCATTCTTTTTGAAGATGTGTGTACCATAATGGAACCTTCCTATTGCCTTCTCTCTCATTATCATAAGAACATGACCCCCCCCCCCCCCCCCCCCCCCCAGCAAGAAAAAATTGGTTTTGTTTATTGAATTTTCTTATAATCTTTTGACCTCTAGTTGATCTCCCTATTTTAGACCTATTAGATGTCTCACTTTTGTCTTCTATTCCTACATTTTCCTCACTCAAGGAAGACATATCAAACAAAAACCTATTTAATGATACCTAC
This sequence comes from Cupressus sempervirens, assembly GCA_028749045.1. Taxonomy (NCBI): domain Eukaryota; kingdom Viridiplantae; phylum Streptophyta; class Pinopsida; order Cupressales; family Cupressaceae; genus Cupressus; species Cupressus sempervirens. The sequence continues at coordinate 536,147,264 of CM053791.1, forward strand.
AATACATAAAATGAAAGACATACTAGGACTAGTGTTGATGTTGACGGTAAAAAGAAGATATGCAAATAAGAAATTGTACCTATAGGGTCTATTGACTTATACCTATTGATCCATGTGACTATGCAAGATCCTGGTCAAAGGCATTGAATGGCCTACATATGTAAATCATTTATCTTAAGTTAGCCAAAAATTTGGACTAATTAATGTGTATATCTACAAAAATATTGGACATGTCGTACTTAATGTTTGTATCTCCACATATGGTTTTAAAAGAAAAATTTGGTCACTTCACTCATCAAATTCACCCGTATTATAATCAATGAAAAGTTTTTTACTTACAATGTTTTATATACTACAAATTAGGTAGAATTAAAAAATTGCATGATGCATTCATCGAAATCATTGTATATTTTTTAATTCCATACCTCTACTTTATGTATGGTAGCTATGCAATATCATTGTGTATACTCCATGATAGTAGAGTTCAACATATTAATAACTTAATTTAAAAACATACAAGTCAAATAAATTTCTATAAATAAATATGACCCCAACATACTTGTCACTGATCATACGTTAACATACATTTCATTGATCAGCATCTTTAGCCATGTCATAATCATCATCACCATCATCATACTTGTCCCTTTGATCATTGTCGTCACCACCACCATCTTCATCACCATCAACATCATCTTCATCACCATTATCATGACCATCATTGTCTTGATTATCATCATCTTCATTAGCATGATCATGATCATCATCATCACCATCATTGTCGACATGACCAAAATCATCATCATCATCTTCTTCTTTTTCATTGTGTAATAGTCATTCATGATCATCATTTACTTCATCTTCTGATTATTTTATATCTTCTTATTTCATCACATTATACTTTACTAGCCTTCCTCTTGGATCATGTCTAACAACAAATGACCAACTCAGTTTATGTAGAATGCCAAAGTAAAATATTTCCTCACATTGGCTTGGAAGAACATAGGGCTCATCTCTGACTAGCTCGAATGACCTTGTTTTAATCATTGTAAATCCACTATCATGTTCAATAAAAGTCTTATCAAGATCATTTTAATTCAATCATAGCTTGTACCATTTGATGACAAATGGAACTAATTTGAATGAATTAAAATTGCACTCAAGTATATCATTCAAAATGTCATAGTATTGATTTTCAAATTGTTGAGGATGTATGTCATTTCTAGACAAAATATTGGTGATCTCAAAGACTGCACTTATCCTAGAATCATAATTTTTATTCATTTCATCCAACTTTTTAATTCTAAATTTATAGCCATGGTAGTACATAGCTTTGTGGCGTTTGATCTGCAATTATTCAAATATGTCAAGATTATTTGTATCAATCCATGAGTTGATATTAAACTTATGGGTCATGATAAGTAATCTTCTATGTACCTTTATATCTCTTAAGCAATATGTTAGATCAAGTACCACTAGTGTAATATTGGGATCTCCATTATGATGAGCTTCTTTAATCAATGATGCAACATCATCCCATGTTAATGAATGACCATTTTCTTGAGATTGTTGAATCCATACTGTCATCCAATCAAAGATTGTTTATAATATACAAATGTAGTGCATCTCACTCATGGCCAACTATAAAGAAAATAACTAAATCAGTTAAAAACAACTTATATTGATAATAGATAAGAATTAATTAACTACAATAACATCTTATAATTACCTCTCACTTTCCTAAATCTACCTTTCCCCATCAAGTACTTCCCTTCAAATCTATTAATAGAGTTGGGATTCTAAATGCTATCTACATGGAGTTTCAATAGAAACTTGGTAAGATATTCACTAATATACACTATGGTCTAATATACCATATATCCCTCTACCATAGAACCATCAGGATGTGCTCTTTGTCGAACCAAACTCTCCATAAATTTCAATTGCCTCTCAACCATCCACATTCACCTAGTTTGTACAGGTCCACACAATTCAATCTACTCAAATTGATGTATGAGGTAGTGTTTTTGAGTATTGAAAAAAATTGAAGGTGGACACTTTTGCATTTCACACATAAGCTATGGAATTTTTCTCTTCCAATATTTAATATTTTTTTTATCAATTCCTTTAGATGATAACCACCTAAAAGAGATTCAACACACAAGAACATATAAAAAAGATTTCAAATAAAAATATACAATAAATTACATAAAAAGTAAAGCAAGTCATAAATATAATTTATGTGCAACAAATCTAAGAAATAGCACTTCTAACCTCATGTATTTTTCAAGATCATATATAACTTGTTTAATATTGTTGTCAAATTGGTGTGGGAGGGATAGAGGTAGGACATACTACAATCATTAAAAAATAATCTTTTCAATATATTATGAAACAATGTAATAGGTAGTACATGCAATTTTACAAATATATTATAAATAGAGAACATGACTTACCTTGACAAAGGTATGTCAATCATGTGTTTTCAACCCTAGCCCAAAATCACCTTTCTTTGATACAAGACTGGTTATATTTGCAGCAAATCTTGTGGAAATTTTTTTTATGGCTTCTTTTAATGCATAACTTTGTTATTCTGTTAATAACCAAGGAAGGGCACTTGTATTTATTAGGTCTCCATTGCTATTTGATTCAATGGAATCTTTTAGTGCATGATTAGATTCATGAATACCATTACAAATTTTGGCAATTTTTTCTTTTTCATGCCTTTCATCCAATATTTTTCATAGTGTTTGTTACATTCTTTCCAATATGCATAGCATCAAACAAATGTACGATTGGAAGATCATTGTAGTATGGTAACCTACTAAATTAAGTAGGATAACTTATTATTCCTTTAGGAAGTTGGTCATTGATGCCTTAAAAACTTTTATGAGTATCAATTACATCATTACTAAATAAAAGATAGTATCAAAATATAAATTTCAAACTTTTGACCAAAAATTGGACATTACCTCAACAATTTAGTCGATCGTATTCTAACTTCCATAGATGAGGTGTCATTCTTTATGGCCTTGATGTTTTCACTTCTTTCCTATTAAAAAGATTTTTTTCAATAATTTGATACTTATAATTATTGTGGAGAAAGTTCCTAAACTCAACAAATACTTGCTTTCCTAAGTTTTTTGAATGACGAGATTTCATCTTTGGACCACAAACTAGCATGCAAATTTTTTCTTTGTTTGAAGACCTAAATGATCATGTACAATTATCATGTGCAAGTTAAGAATACAATAATAATATGTAAGCACTATAATAGACCAAAAATATGTGACCTTGACAATATAACATATAGCAGAAATGAGTTAGCCCAAGGGCATCATGTATTGTCCATGCAAGCATTGCATAGAATTAAAATTGTCTTTGTCCTATTGATCTAGAGATGTTATACATATTGACCTCATTCCATAAATTCAACAACTTGTCAATAAGGGGATCAATAACCATGTTCATTTCTTTAACTTGATACTTACCTAGTAATTGAATGACCATTTTGATGCATTGTTTATAAATTAATTTAGATAATTATTAAATGAAAAAATACATGGTAAAATCATTGAAAAAATTATGTTCTCCCTCTTTATGGACATCCAAAGAGGAATGTTATTGTTAATAATAAAAATAGGCCACACTAAGTAAACAAGTCTCATAACTGCAAATGGATTAACATTGTTCGTTATCAACGAAAGCTTGAGATTAAAAGGTTATTCTTTAAATTATGGCCATATTTTTTCTATTTCTTTAAATGTAGAACCATCCACAAGCATTCACATAATACCATCTTGACTTCTATTGTGTGTATGGTAATCCATAAATTGTTCCAAGCTAGTACACCTAAATAACTGTTCAAGAGGTAGAATAATGGGAATGTACTGAAGAACCTTGTGAGACACCTTTTTTATTATTTGATCTAATTGATATCTACTAATATGAAAATCGGGGCATTCTGTTGCAAACTCATGTTGTTTGTGATATAGAATGTGATCATTGGGACATGCATGTATTATTTGATACTTCATTCCAATTTGATTCATAATGGTAGATAATTCTCAGTACAAATGAGGCATGATGTTTGATGATGGTAACAAAAAATCACCTATCAACCTACAACAACAAATATGAATTGTTAATATAATGAATAGTGATGGAATGCTAACATTGAAAATGGCAAAAATGGCATACCTTAGCATATGTGACATTGCTACATTGGATAAAGCATTCATAACCTTTAAGTTCACCAAGAATACTATAGCAGAGAGAATATTTGTTTGGAAGCCTTGGTATAGGGGCTTGTGTGCCTTCTCAAGTATAGGTATATCAAGACCATCTTCATCATCATTATTAGATGTACTAGTACCATCATCTTGAGCATCTTCATCGGTTGTTCCAATACCATCTTCTTCCATAGGAGTACTATCCTCAGCTTGGATATTCACACTTCCATGTTTCTCTAGTTGGAAATCCACATTCACCAATCAACAAAAATTGTTGCCCCCTTCAACATGATTGTGTTGCCTACAATGACTTTGCATTGTTGTTAGAATTCTTTGATTCTTTAAGCACTTACACTTTTTGCAAGGACAAAATAATGAGACAATTGCTAGAGTGTGGTCTCAATTCTGAAGAAAAGTTGATAAAAGTGAAAAATTATTAGACATGTTGTACTTAATGTTTATATCTGCACATATAGTTTTGAAAGGAAAAAATGGTGTAATTAATGTGTATATCTACAAAAATATTGGACATGTTTTACTTAATGTTTATATTTGCACATATGGTTTTGAAAGAAAAATTTGGTCTAATTAATGTGTATATCTACAAAAATATTGGACATGTTGTACTTAATGTTTATATCTACATATATTATTTTGAAAGACAAATTTGGTCACCTCGCTCAAATTCACCCATATTATAATCATGAAAAGTTGTTTGCTTACATAAAGTTTCATTATTTGTGGTTAAAGATTTATTGTTAAGAAAATTGGCAAGGAAGCAAGGAAAAAAGTTAGAAGAAGCCAAAGATTTCATTACAATTATCACCTCCCAAAATCCAATCATAGAAACAAAAAGAAAGAATTTGTTGAAATGAAAGATGGAGAAGTAGAAGAGTTGGACAAGGTTCCAATAAACTCAAAATTGTTAAATCTTTCAAAAAATTGAAATTCTTATATGTTCATGTTGGAAATATAAGAGGAGTAACTGAGAGGGGAGGGGTAAATTAGTTACAACTAAAATAAATCCTAGATCCCTTAGATGTCAATACAAAATATTAACTAAAAATTGAATATTGTTGAAGCTCAGTAAACACATATAGAATGTTGTAACTCGGTAAATGCTTGACATATAAACTTTAGATGTTATCTATGATTACTATTACTTTAACTTAGTTGCAAACACATTAAAAAAAATAGCTTGAACACATTTGACACCAAAATTTAACGTGGAAACCCAATTTAGAAAAAATCACCAATTGCAACTACTTATTATTTTCACTTTTCTAAAGTGGGCCCTATTAGGAGCCAACCTTGTTAAAGGTTACAAAACACACTATTAGGTGTGACCCTATTAAAAGATTTAATCACCCTGTTAGGAGTGGCCCTATTAGAGGTCTTTAGACAATTCAAAAGAACTGCCACCTTATTAGAGGATTTGCAAACAGTTGTTAAGCTAACTCTATTAGGATATTTAGATCACTGCTACAATGGTTAGAGATGACTTGATTTGAATGCAACTAAATTGTTGATTATAGATCTTTGTTCTAGCTTGTACTTGATCCTTCCTAATTGAATATAGTTATTCTGCTTCACAAGTATATTCTACTTGTCCTTCAAATTTGATTCCTCTCTTCATCAATAAATCTTCAATACAACTTCATACTTACACCCTTTGAAATCACAACCTAACCTTATACTTATATCTTCCACTTTGTCAAGTTGGCTCAAATACAACTTAGAATAATTAATATTCATCACCTCGGTTGGTTGGAATCAATAGATAAATCAATTGAGCTTACTACGCCAAAATAAGAAAATCCTTCATTAGCCGACCCAACTCGGTAGAAACTAACTCAGATGTTGGAATATTCAAATGGGAAGAGTACTTCAAAGTTGGGGGGGGGGGGGGGGGGTGGGTGGTGGTGAATTAGAAGTACCAATTGTTATCCTTTTAAACTCATAATAATATATAACTGAAATTAACATGCATGCAAGTAAACAAACATAAAATGAGAGCATGCATCAACACATAACACGAGATTTTGGTGACCCAAAAACCCTCCAGGAATAAGAAGGTAAAATTAGGGTGGGGATGACACCTAGAAAATTACTACAGCAATGAATTTAACCACTTTTGATGGTTTTCCATGTTAAAGGCCTGCCCTATTAAAGGCTTTACACTGTGTCAATAGTGACCTGTTGAAAGGATTTACAAAGACTTTACAAGAAGTGTCACCCTGTTAAAGGATTTACAAAAAGGTTGTTAAACCTACATAATACACAATATTTTCTTGTCCTTCTCCAAAGACTTTCCTATCTAGATGTTAAGCTAACCTATCACCATAGGATTTTAACTTCTAATACAATTGTGAGAGAGTATTAGAACTTTTGACTTGATTGAATGCAATCTCAAATTGCTAAGGTCAGGCACTTGATCTGCTCTCTCTCTTTTGATCCTTGCTTGATCTGATCTCTGAATATGTCCCCTATTCTGTTATGGTCAACTAGATATAAATGCTATCCCTTTCACTAAGTCTTTTCTCTTTATACTAAAATTTCACTATAATCTCCCCTTTTGCAACTTTTCTTCCATTACATACAATGGTGCATTCATCCTCCTTATAAAGAATGTGAAGACTTAGGGTTAGGTATGGATCTACCATCCAAATTGAATCTCAAATTCTCGCTCATATTTTGCATTTTTCTCATTGGTTGCATGCCTTCATCATTTTTCTCATTGGTTGCATGCAAATTTCATAGGGAATACAAATGACTCATCCTTATCCTCTTTCTCCTTCAAAATTTCTCTAAGTTTGCTCCAAAAATGATTTACATCTTAGTTTGTGCAAGTACAAACTCTTATGTTGATCTTGTGTTGCTCGGCACATGAAGTATTACTGATGCTTGACACATATTGTTTCTAGATTGCTCAGCATCTACTACATTTCTTGGTTTTCTTGACACCTATTGTATCCTATATCACTTGGCATATGTTTTTCTAAGTTGCTCAGCATTTGAATGATTTTGCTACTCAACACATGAACTATTCGTGTATTTCTTGGCACATACTATATTGTAATCTGCTTGGCACTAACTGTGACTCAACACCTATTGAAATTATGGCTCAGGATCTATTGTGTACTCAACATGTATGGTGAAAATCATTAAGTGTGTTGACACTCATTTTTCAATACTATTTATTTGACCAACATCATAAACAATTTCCTTTGTTAACCAATAGAAACTTGGTTAACATTGCAAACTTTGTGAAAATCCTTTGGCAACTAAGTGAGCTTAGTTAGCACTAGTTCCATCCAACTTCCCTTCATTAATCGAGTGAGCTCGGTTAACACTCACTTTCTACATACTTTCCTTTGATGCTTGAGTGAACTCAGTAGACATTGCCTTCTAAACTAGGCAATCACAAGAATGCTTGGTAGATACAGAAAACTATTTTTACTACTCGAGTGAGTTTGGCATATTCTGAATGATAATGATATGAAATTTTTGTAACATCAAAGACAACACACAATGAATCAATTGTATCCAATGGAAACACAACATATCATAGAACAATAAAATTTTGGATTGGTTCTTTGAGAATTCCTTCTGTAAGTATGAACTCTTTCTTTCACTAGATTCTTTCTCTGTCTACAACAACTGCTACCAAGTTCATTCCGAACTTTTCTCCCTCTTTCAACAAACTTCTCCTTTAGAAAACTTCTCCTTTTTACTTTATTTTGGTTTCAAAAAAAAATCTCAGAGATATGACAGTGAACTTCTCCCTCTTTGACAACACATGCAAAAGATAGAAATTTTGTTAATACCTATGTACCTTAAGTATTGATTCATCTACAATATGCCCTTGCTAATTCTACACCAACTGATTGATCTTTAGTAGGTTTAGGTTGATGCATCGCTAAGCTTCATTTAGTGAACTTTAGATAGGAGAATGACCCCTAGTTTACCTCTTAGATACAAAAATGAATCCTTAGCTAATGGCTTGGTATATATGTCTACAATTTATTCTTTTGTATTAACATATTCTAATTTGACTTCTTTCTCTTGTACTAACTCTCTTAAGAAGTGATATTTTATTGCAAAGGGCTTTGTTTTGATATGCATCACTAGATTTTTTGGTATGTTGATTGCACTGGTGTTATCATAGTATATGACTATTAGATCCTTGATCTCTATCTTTATTCCTTCCAAAAAATATTTGAACCAAACAATGCTAGAACAATTAACTACTATTGCCACATATTCTACCTTTTTTGTGGATTAAGATGTACAATTTTTCTTCTTGCTTGTCCAAGACACTAGTCTTTTACCAAGAAAGAATGCTCCACAACTAGTGCTTTTTCAGTCATCAATACTTCTTGCCCAATTAGCATCAGCAAATACTTTCAAGTTTGAATTGCCTCCAAGTTTATAGCATAAACCATAGTCTTAAGTACCTTTTAGATATCTCATGATTCTTTTGATTGCCATCATATGATTTTCTTTAGGATTTGCTGAGAATCTTTCCATTATTCCAACTTCTACAGCAATATCAGGCCTTGTGTGTACTACATACTAAAATTTTCCAATCATTGATTTGTATGTGGTCTGATCTACTTCTTTGAAATCATCATTTTTAGAGAGCTTATGTCCAGTAGACATAGGGGTTCCAACTGGTCTTAAATCTTCCATTCCAAACTTTTTTTGTGTTTCTTTGATATACTTCGATTGAGTGATGTAGACACCATTTTTGTTCTATTGTATCTGTAATCCAACAAAAAAATTATCTCACCAAACATAGACATCTCAAATTCTTTACTCATTTTTTCTAAAAATGCTTTGCATAAGTCATCATTTCCTATAAATAGAGTATCATCAACAAATATTTCTACCAACACAATCTTATTGTCTGATCCTTCCTTGACATATAGAATATTGTTATCATTTGTCCTTTGAAAACCAATCTGTACCAAGTAATTATGAAGTCTTGAGACCATATAAAGCTTTGTGTAACTCGACAACCATGTCTCTTGTGCTAGGATCTACAAAACCTTATGGTTGTTCAATGTAGATTTCTTCTTCAAGAATTTCATTCAAGAATGCAAATTTGACATCCATTTGATATACTTTAAATATTTTATGTGCTACATATGCTAGTAAGGTTCTAACACCTTCTAGTCTTGCTATAGGAGCAAAAGACTCACCATAATCAACACCTTCTTATTGAGAATAACCTTTGCACACCAATCTTGCTTTGTTTCTTGAAATATTTCTATCTTCATTTAGCTTATTTCTAAATACCCACTTTGTACCAATTGCTTTTTTATCCTTGGGTCTAGGAACAAGAGTCCAAGTTTTATTCTTTTCTATTTGTTCTATCTCTTCATTCATTGCTTCAATCCAACTTTCATTTTCCATAGCATCTTTAACACTTCTAGATTCAAATTCAACAAGTAAACATGTACCTTTTAATTTGCTTCTTGTCATTGTTTCATTAGATTTGTCTCTAATAATTTGATCAGGTGCATGATGCCTTCTGACATATCTTGCTAACATAGGCTCTTTGGGCTTTGAATGAGTTTCACCATCTTCATCTTGAATTTTAGTTTCAAGCTCAGGTCCTTATGTCTATGACTCGAGTCCATCAGGATCAGTTTGAACTAGCTTGATAGTCTCTAATTGTGACTCAAGTCCTTCTTATTACAACTCGAGTTGCACTATTTGCAACTCAGTAACTATTGGAGATTTTTGAGACTTGAGAGATGAAGCTTTCTTTCTTTCAGATAGATTTGGTAGGTTATCTGGCTCATAGTAAACAAATCTTCTATAATCTTCTGGCTCCTTGTTGCTTTCTTCTTCACTCTTTTTTGCAAACTCATTAATTCTAACATGTGCACTTTCTATAATTTTATGAGTAGACAAGTTCAAAGATTTGTATGCTTTACTTCTTTAGGAATATCCTAGAAATATGCCTTCATCACCTTTTACATCAAATTTTCCTTTTCTAGATTCTTTTAATATATAACATTTGCCAAATGTTTTCAAGTAACTCACATTAGGTTTGTAGCCATACCATAGCTGATAAGGAGTTTTGTTTGAGTCTTTCTTCAACTGTACTCTGTTTGAGGTATGAACAGTAGTGCTAATAGCTTCCTTCCATTACTTGAGAGCAACCTTCTTCTCAATCATTAGAATTCTTGCACAATCTATGATAGATCTATTTCTTCTTTCAACTATACCACTATGTTGTGGTGTACCAGAAGTTGATACTTGTCTTTTAATTCTTCTTTCAATTCAGAAATTATTGAATTCATTGGAGATGAATTCACCACCTCTATCTGATCTTAAGCATTTCAACCTCTTTCCAGTTTCTTTTTCTACTCTTGCCAAATACCACAAGAATTTTTGAAAGGCTTCTGATTTTTCTCTTAAATACATTACTGTCATCATTCTAGAATAGTCATTAACAAAAAGAATGAAAAAAATTTCTCCACTATAGCTTTCTATTCCAATAGGTCCACATAATTTTGTATGAACAATTTCCAAGACTTCTTCTGACTGATAGTTTTCGCTTTTGAAACTAGTCTTTCCCATTTTACCAATTTGGCAATTCTTGCATAGACTCATGTCAGGTTTCTTCAAAATAGTAATACCTCCTACCCTTTTATGTTTGCTTATCTTAATCAGATTATCAAAGTTTACATGACATAGCCTTTTGTGTCATAACCATTTTTTCTCTACTTGAGCAATAAAACATGAACAATCACTGAGATCAAGATAAAATAGATTACCTTTTGTTTACTTGCCAAATCCAACCAGATTTCATTTTCCATCTACTAGTTTGGCCTGTCCATTCATGAATTCTACCTTGAATTCAATGTTATTCAATTGTACCACACTTAGAATATTATGTTTTAGTTCTTCATCCCAATAAGCATTGTCACATACAAGTTCTTTAGTTAATGAAATGTATCCTTTTCTTTTTATGTTACAAGGTTCATTGTTTCCAAATCTCACACTACTTCTATCATAATATTCGATGTGCTCAAATTTTTTTTTGTCTCCAATCATATGATGTGAACAACCATTGTTAATAATCCATATATCATTTTTTCTAACATGAGAGATAAGTGTCATCTTATCTCCTTCATCATCAGATTCATCTTTCATAGCAATATATACCATTTAATCTTCACTATTATCAAAATCTTTAGCTATAAAACAAGATTTATTACCTTTGTTCTTGTGGTTCTTGTAGTTTTTGAAATCCTTCTTGCCTTTGTGCTTATTTATTTTCTTTTCATCTTTGATTTTCTTATTTGGACACCTAGTAGTAATGTGACCAACTTCTTCATAGGAAAAGAAAATCAGAGAAACTTTAGCTTTGTACTTTCCTCTACCTTTGGAATACTTCCTTGCAAGTAGAGCTTCAACAACTTCAAGATCACTATCTAAACTTTCTTCTAATTTTTCTTCTTCTTCACTTCTTGATTGATAGGATTTTGATTTCTTACCCTTTTCTTTGAGTGAGAGTTTAGCTTTAAAAGAAAATTCAATTACCTTTGAACTAGGAACATAGTTATCAAAATTATCTAACTCAAAAGTTGTCAATCTTCTAACTAGAGCATCCAAAGATATTTTATTATTTGGATCACATATTATTTCTTGATTAGTAGATACTCTAATTGCATAAATAGGAAAAAGATTTTTAAGTACCTTTCTTACAACTTTTTTCTCTTCAATGTCTCCTCCAAATGCATAGATTGCACTTACACTTGCTTTGATCATTTCCACATGTTTGGCAATGTTCTCATCTTCTCTCATTCTCATCTGATCAAAATGATCTCTAAGACTTTCAGCCTTAGCTCTTCTTACATTGTCATCTCCTCCATGTATATCTTTTAGTTTGATCCATATCTCATAAGCTATCTTGTGATCTTTGACTTCATCAAATTTAGCATAGCTAAGAGTAGATGCAATATTAATCAGCATGATGTTATGATTCTTCTTTTCAGTAGTATCTTCAACAAATAATATTCCAATGGGAGTCTTGTATTCAGTATCAAGATACTTTCATCCTAAGTCACTGATGGTATCCAAGTGTAACCTCAGAAGTCCTTGGCATGCTGCAAAATTATCTCTGTTCAACTTGGGGATTTCTCTTCTATAAGACATCCTGATCTTTAGCTTAGGTCCTTGAAATCTTCTCTGCAGCACCAAGAACTCTAATACCAATTGTTGAAAGTATAAGAGGAGTAACTAATATGGGAGGGGTGAATTAGTTACTACTAAAATAAATCCCAGATCCCTTAGATGTTAGTACAAAATGCGAACTAAAAATTAAATATTGTTGAAGCTCGGTAAACACATATAGAATGATATAACTTGGTTAATGCTTGACATATAAACTTTAGATGTTATCCATGATTACTATTAATTTAACTTAGTTTCAAACACATAAAAGAAAATGGCTTAAATACATTTGGCACCATGATTTAACATGGAAACCCAATTTAGGAAAAACCATCAATTACAACTAGTTATTGTTTTCAATCTTCTGAAGTGAGCCCTGTTAGGAGCCAACCTTATTATAGGTTATAAAATACACTATCAGGTCTGACCCTATTAAAGGATTTAATCACTCTATTAGGAGTGGCCTTGTTAGAGGTCTTTAGACAATTCAATAAAATTGCCACCTTGTTAGAGGATTTACAAATAATTGTTGAGCCAACTTTGTCAGGAGATTTAGATCACTGCTACAATGGTTAGAGAGTAACAATGAGATGACCTTATTTGAATGCAATGAAATTTCTAATTATAGATCTCTATTTTGGCTTGTACTTAATCCTTCTTGATCAAATATAGCTTTTCTGCTTCACAAGGATATTCTGTTTATCCTTCAAATTTGCTTCCTCTCTTCATCAGTAAATCTTTAATACATATTCATACTTAAACTCTTTGAAATTACAACTTGACCTTATACTTATATCTTCCACTTTGTCAAGTCAGCTCAAATACAACTTATAATAATTAATATTCATCATCTTAGTTGGTTGGAATCAATAGACAAATCAATTAAGATTACTATGCCAAAATAAGAAAATCCTTCATTAGCTAACCTAGCTCGGTAGAAACTAATTCATAAATGATTTCCTTTGTTAACCAACAGAAACTCGGTTAACACTACAAACTTTGTGAAAATTCTTTGGCAACTGAGTGAGCTCAGTTAGCATCCATTCAACTTTTCTTCATTACCCAAGTGAGCTCGGTTAACACTCACTTTCTACATACTTTCCTTCGATCCCTGAGTGAACTTGGTAGACACTGCCTTCTAAACTAGGCAATCACAGGAATGCTCGGTAGACACAGAAAACTATCTTTACAACCCGAGTAAGCTCAGCATATTCTGACTAATAATGATATGACATTTGTGTAACATCAAAGGAAACACACAATTAATCAATTATATCCAACAATTCAATGTACAAAAATCCAAAGTGGGGCAATGGTGTAGGGGATGAAGGTCCTAAACAAGATGGTCAAACATCAAATTTTGAATAGATTAAGTGATTAATAAGTGTCCAAGTTGACACATGGAAATAAGTCAATCTCAAGCATCCTAGAATGCATTTCAGGAAAATTTCTTGTGTGATTTATCAAGTTTTGGTAGGCATTTGAAGTCATTTGTTTGGAAATATGAAAAGTTACAAAAATTGTCAAAAAGTTGTCATGCAACTTTTCTTACAAATTTGGAAGGTCAACAGTCATAGTTGTGTTTTAATCGAACAAGTAGAGGTGAATATGTAAGGTCAAGAGGCTTGGCCTATAAATTGAATGTTCTTCAACTTAGGAAGGTTGTTGATGTTGTGGTGTAAGAAAATTGAATCAATAAAGCAATTTCTAGTCGAAAAATAAGTGCAAACAACAAGTACTATTTTGACAAGCAATCAAAGAATGAAGTTGTAGAAGAGGTTCATGATGACGAGAAGATGGTGATGGATCAATGCAAGACCACAAATAATATATAATTGGAGACTCTTAATGCAGAGGCAATGAGTTATCCATGGACAATAAACACAATTGAAGTGTAGAAAAATGAAGTGAAAACAATAAGGATAAAGTTGTTGAATTGGATGAAACCATCATTTTTGGCAGTTGACCTATGTTGAACAGTGAAAGTATGGTATTTATGTCACCAAGGCAAGCTAAAAATTGTGTAAGGATGAAAAAGATTAGTTCATGTGGAGCAACTTTGAGTAGAGGTGGTCAATTTCCTCCAATCATGTTGACCTGATAAGTTTTAATTTCTTCATTAGTTTTTTGTGGAGAATGATGATATAGCATGACCTATTCCTCAACAATTTGTGTACTTGTATCTCAAAATTGTATGTGTTGTTGATCATAGTTGAACAGCTGATTATAATCTATCATATGGCTAAAACTTCCATATCCAATTATGAATCCATCATAAAGCACCTTTTCCCTAATCTAGTTGTGTCATCTCCTATTTGATTTTTTAACACAAAGACATAAATTGTAGGAGACATAAATTGTACAAAAAATAACTTATGTACTATTATTTTACTCTTGTTCATATGCACATCAAATATCTACTCATTACTACATACTACCCAACCAAAAATGATACAAGGACTTGAAGACTAGTTTTCAAAGGCAAGTGAAATAGGAAGAAGTTGACTTCTAGAATATGTTGCTCTATCTTAAACTTATAAGGAATCTTAAATAAAATATTTTATTTTTAGAACAAGGAAAAGAATCAAGAACCTGGAATACAGTGACTACAAGGTAAAGAAGAAGTGACCAACAAATAAGTTTAGAGTTAGTACACCCCCACCTTGTCCAACTTCCTCTAAACTTTATACATACAATGGGAAGCCATACCTGCAAGGAACAAGACCATAGATTGAATAATCATGGCACTATTTAGCATAGCTATAAAAAGAAAGTTAAGCATATCATTGAGGAAATTGAAATAATTATGGATTGATTATTCTTGGTAAGTGGGACAAAAGAACTAATGGCAAAAGACTTTTTATGTAGAATATACAAAAGAAAATATAACGGTACACTGTAGTGGATTCAAAATTATTATAAACAATATTCATTAGGCATTTAAGTAAGAAAAATAAGTTAGGTTTTCTTTCTTCTAATTCTTTAATGAAAATAGATTCATTAATTAAACAACACCATGAGAATCTATAGCCATGACTAGCTTATCTATATCCATGAATAGCTTAATTTAAATTGTGTAAATCCTAAACCTAAACCAAACACTTGTATCAAACAATGACACTCAAAAAATGAGCCATGAGCACTCTCCAATTATTGAAAAATATTATTATGTACTATGAATGGTAAGTACTAATCTATTTGGTCTTGTATGGGCATAATAGAACCATGTCAGTTAAATTATTGCTTCTTGCATTCAAAGTAAATAGGAAGAATAACTATAACATAGTTTCTCAATGCATTAGACAAAACCCAATAGTTTCTTGATATCTTCCTACAAACATAAGGTTACATATATTAGTCATTATTCCTGTAAGATGTGTCATTAAACAAATACAACCAATTTGAAAAGATTGTAAATGCAATTTTCATAGAACAAATTGACAAAATAACAAAATATGATTTTCAAGTACCTCAATCTTCAACAAAGATATTGTGGGTGCATATCTATCAACTACATTTCCATTGTTGTCAACCAAAAACTTAGTGAAGTTCCATTTTATGCTTTCACCAAGAAATCCATCTTTCATTGATTTCAAGAACTTATAAATAGGGGGCTGCATTACTACCATTGACCTCAACCTACATCATCAAGGTGCCAAACACAAAATATAAAATGTAATAACTTTGTTTACTAGTTAAATGAAACTTGAAAAAGAAAAAATCAATTATTTGACAATAACATTGCCCCTAAAATATCTAGTAAAGATATCTAATAATCAATCAAAATATAGCTACTATGCTAACCTTGCCAAAAATAGGAAACTCTACTATAAAGTGAGTACATGCCACCTCTACAATCTCCTTATTATCACCTAGTTCCTATCCTCCAAATGGATTGCAAGGGAAGGCTAGGATTTCTACTCCTATAATTATCCATATTCATAGCATAAGGAATAGTTGGTTGCTTTTTGGGTGTCTCTTGACAAGGCCTACTATTCAGTTTTAGACTTGCCTTGACAAGGCCTTGAATATATGGTTGTTAACTTAAAAGATGTCCAAACTATGCTAATCATAAAAAGATTGTGTGACAATGTTCTTAATAAATTACGAAAGGTCTATACTACATTCTCATTTTCTAATTCTGACTATACTTCATTCTAATTTACTAATTATGATTATTGTTGATTGTGAAGCAGGGGATGATTGTATCTCCATTGTATCTAGATCCTCCAATGTTGATATTCAAAAGATCACATGTGGACCAGGTCATGGCATCAGGTATTTAAGGATTTAATCATGAGATATTACAAATGTAAGGGGTGATTTTAATGTGTTTTTTTTGTTATTTTCAGCATTGGGAGCCTAGGAAAAGATGGGGAAGAAGAAATAGTGGAAAAAATTGATGTTCATAACATTATGTTTACTATAACCAAAAATGGAGCAAGAATCAAGACTTGGCAGGTTGCTTGAATTTAAAATATCAAATATTATATTTATTTCACCTGTCATGATTCAAATAGCTTAAACTTCAAACACTAAAGCTTAATTCCTAAACTAAAATTGTTAAATAGCCAAAATTGACTTATCCTTTTTAAGCTTAATTTTTTATCATCATAATCCTTAGCAATATTAAATTTATCTATATTTCATGAACACATATCTTAGTTATACAAGAGTAAGTAGATCTTAGTGTATTTAAACTATTACATGGAGTCAACTGAAGATTAGATAGTATTTTCTTAATGTATAATTTGAGTGAGATTTATGATCTTTGTGAGCTTAATGAAGAAATAGGAAGGAGACTAGAGGTATTAATAAGGTAGCAGGTAGAGGAAGAAGCTGAACAAAAATTGGATAGTAAAGAAGATAAAGATGTTGAGGAACCTATTAAGGCAGAGGATCAAGTAGATGGAAAAGGAATGGTCACTGAGATAGACCAAATAACAAAGCCAGGGGGAGAAAAAATATCTAAAATAGATGATAGTAATGGTGAAGAGGACACACAAGGAGAGTTAGAACATGATGAGGCAGTAAATTCCCTATAACATGAAGGAAACATGGAGAAAACAGTCATCACTGTGATTGTAAATATTGATGAGAGTAGTAAAGGGAAAACCCATTTGAAGATTGGATCAGTGGAAGAGGTAGAGAAGACCTCAATCTATGTGGAGAATAGATACATGGCCCTTGGAGAGCCTAATTTTTTTTCTATTATTGGTAAGCAATATTGGAATCAGACATAATGCAATCAGAGGAATGAAGTTGCAAAAGAGTTTCATGATGGCAAGAAGATAGCAATGGGCCAATGCAGGACCACAGATGGTATAGAATTGGAGTCTATTAATGTAGAGGCAATGAGTTATCTATTGGATAACTATACTTCTAAGCTCCCCCTTGAAATAAGCTTGTGAATTATAGAACCTAGTTAGCTCACTACATCAAAGTTCCAAAAGAGGGGAGCTATTCAAAATTAATCCCCAAATCACTGCCTAATGCCCAATCTACATAATGTAATATATATACTGATTACATTATGATTTACAAAAGAGCCCAATGATCATATGAAGATAAGTGTTAATCCAGTCATTATCTAAAGACAAAATGAACACTAGAGAGCCAAGCCAAAAATGGGCATAAAAGTCATCCTCATTGATTTTGATCTAGAATTCAAATTGTAACCATGACACTAATAAAAGTCATCTGATGTAAACACAAACTAGATCCTTAAATTGAATACAATATCTCCAAAAAATAAATGAGATTCATAAAATTAAAACATGTGGGATCACCAAGAAGCCATGATTTACTATGAATCCCTTTGAAGTTAGCAATTACCAAGGTAGGCACATTTAGAAAAAGGCATAGCTAGAACACACAAGATTGCAAGAAAGAATTCTTTCTTGCAAGTATATTTTCCTCTACAATATGATATTTATAATGAAAAGAGTTTCCTTATTAAATATCAATTTGTTTTCACTAATCTAATGAGACGTCATTACTAGAAGATACCATGGATAGTGATTAAGTATAGTTGTAGTCAGTGTGATAAGAGTATATTTTCTTATCACTCTTAATAACAAGTTCTAACAAAATCTTATTCTTGAAAAGTCATTCTATTTTTTCAGGACATCGACAAGGCATAACTTGGACTCTTTCAGTATAAGACACAGATCATTTTCTTATCTTCTTTAAACTATGGTTCCAATTAAAATAACTTTTTTCTATTTTCTTAGAAGATCAATCATATCATAAAATATATTTTTAGTCTATGCTTTGATTTATATATAATATTCATCATCAGAATGAGGAAATAATGAGTATAGAATTATGGATATTAACCTCACCATTTAGTAATCATTATTTTCTCATTTTAATGATAATTCATTGGGTATTAGTTTAAACATATGGATTATAAATATATATATACAATTCAATCCATAAAACTTGCATTGAAATTCCACATCTTTTCTAAAAAATTATTTGAATGAAATTTACTTTTTCCATGTTCAAGGAAGAAACACCTAATACGGATAAGATAATTGAAAACTAAAATTTTAACAACTCCATTCTATGAACCAATACTAAAAGGCTTAGAGTTACCAAGAGAAGGGTAGGACAATGTTGAGTGTTTAATGATTTTCAACTCTCACATTCAGTAGGTTGAGTTGCAGTTCAGTCATTTAAGACTTATTTTCTAGTATGTTTAATTCCATGTTTCTACTTGTTTTAACCAGTTCTTAATAGACTAACCTATTTTCACTTTTGAAAAGTTTAATATGTTTGAAATATATAGGAGCTTAGTTTTTGGAGTTCATTCATTTTGTGTGATAGTCTAAGCGGTAAATTAGTAATCATAAGATGGACGAGATTAATGAATGGAGCTAAGAAAGTTTTTCTAAATGATCTCACAGACCTCAAAACCATTGACCATATATTTAGATAACAAACTTCTTTCACAAGTGCCCTATGTGGTTCACATTCTATTCAACCCACCTCAACAAAGAAACATTCACACGATTCACAAAATCATTGACCATATATTTAGATTAAAAACATCCTTCACAAGTGCCCTATGGGGTTCACGGTCTATTCAACCCACCTCAATAGAGAAACACTCACATAGTTCACATTACCGATGCAATTTCATTTTGAATCAGAAAAATTAATAATAATTTATTGTTATCTAACACATTGATATTTAAAAAATTCACAAGACCTGATAGAATATTTGTTAGAATAAATTAATCATTGCCCAACCAGTCAATGTATACTAGAACATTCTTGTGGTCAACCATGTGAGTATTTTTTCCACAAACATTTATATAATTAGAATGAAGAAAAGATTATGCAAGAGAATATCATGATACTAGAAACTACTAGAAACAAAATTTGGAAATTGGACAAACAAAAGAAAGTGACAGAAATACCTCCACCCGCACTCTTGATGATGAATTCCAATTCTTTGGTAGCTAACTTTTCTTTGATCCTCACTACAAAGTAGATAAATGATAAACTCCCCAGCTGGGCCTATCATTCAGCATGAGATCCCTTCAAAACATCACCTCCAAAGCTACCACGATGCATGATGAAATAGCAAATAAACACCTTTTTGCTAATCTCAAGTTGGGGCTTTGTGTGGGCAGCAAAAAAATAAAATCACCATGAAATAGCTCCCCATAAAATTAAATGGCTATCAAATACTTCTTTTGCACATAGAAAATAAAACCATAATTTAGGGTTCTGAGCAAAAACATAAGGTAGAAATCAAAAATCCGTTTACAAAATTTTAAACCAGGTATCAATATGGATATTTCAAAACCCTAATGATGGATGCATGGATGGGTCTCAACTGAAAGGCCTAATGAAGTACCCATGGACAAACATACAATCTTTTATAATAGCAAAAAAGTAGAAAATGACATGGTACAAGAACCCCCTCCAAAAGAAAGAAAATGAAATAACTACACTAGTGAGAGAAGGATAGGAGTCGATGTGAAGCTCTAAGAGCTACTTCTATTTGAAATGTCCCAAGCACTAGAAATAACACAATAATGCAGAGATAACACAAAATTGAGAGCAAAAGTTTGAGATCAACAATACATTAGTATGTTGTTACAATCGATACAGGCAGAGTGTTAGGATTATGAAAAGTCTCCTAATGATATACATCCATGTAGTAAGTTGTAAATGTTGCGATATACTCTTAACCAATCCCAATTCAAAGCAAATATGTGATTGTGATAGCCCAAACTCTTGGTAACAACGTGTATGATTAAGATCTTGATGCAGTTTGAATATCACAATGAGTCTTAGTGGTTGGCAATCTAAACTAATCAGCTATATTGAATGAAATTTCGCTGCAAAAAAAAATGCC
The DNA here is from genome assembly GCA_028749045.1 of Cupressus sempervirens. Lineage (NCBI taxonomy): Eukaryota > Viridiplantae > Streptophyta > Pinopsida > Cupressales > Cupressaceae > Cupressus > Cupressus sempervirens. The sequence goes on from CM053791.1 coordinate 536,168,063, forward strand.
ATGAAATCTAAGAAATGATACATCATGATTTTCTTTTTTTGATTAGGAACCTGAGTTGGTCAAAATTTTGACCAACACAGGCATAAAAACCAAAAAATACAAGGTTCTAAACAACTCTGTACCCAAGTTGGTTAAAAATTTAGGTCATAATCTGACCTATAATGTACTAGTGAGTGAACCTTAAACATTACATAAAACCTTCTTCCTCTAGCTTCCATTCCAAACCCCTGACGTCTTCACAAATGGGGGTATAGGTGATAGTGAGTAGGAACATCTAATTTCTAATTATCTCCTCCTTTCTATTAGCAAAGCTCCTATGGTTCTTGATTTCCAATATTGGGTATACCTAAATGGGGAAATTGTGAGCTCCAAATTTGTTGCACTTGGGAATATAGAAGTTTTCATCTATGTTCTATAAGACCAAATCTAGTTGCTTAATAATGGATTTTTTGAAGACCTTTATCCAAAAATCCCTAATAAAAGCTTTATCCTCATCTACACGCATCATGGTAGCCACAACATAACAACTATATATGTATTGTTCTACTATCTATCCATTAAGGCTGAAAATTCCTCCCCTACTACCCAATTTATTGCCTTGAAAACTAGGTCATTCTTGGATTTCACCATTTTACTAATCCTTGACTCACTAACTTTCCCCTAAAATGACATTTCTCTCTTTTCCAATTTCATATGATTAGGAGTATCCATGACTATAGCTATCCTAGACCTATTGATAGTAAATACCATATAACCTTGATTAAGTTTCTTCACTCAAGCCGAGTATAAATATATGAACTCACAATTATGATGTGAAGCTAGAAAATATTTTAAGAATTGACAAATCACTCTTCCCAATAATTATTATTATTCCCTTGCTCGTTTGAAATGCCTCCTTATTTAATGTGGCTTTATTTCCATCTGCTAGTCCATATAGTATGTGTTAAAGCCAAGTATTCACTTACTTTAAATTTTTGAAACTTGAGAATTGTTGGGTAGTTTAGAATTTTATCATGTGAATAAGGATATTCCTTATAATGAGATGTTAAAAATGTAATGCAAGAAATTATCATTCCTTCCTAAATTTGTGATAATTTCTCATTTTTTAATTTAATCATTATACATTATACTTTTAATTCCTTATGAAGCATAGTGGGACAAATTGTAAATTAATTTCTAAGCCATGTGTCTTTATGATTGTTCTTCAGAGGGGGTCCAAAATAAATCTAATTTATTAGAAACAAATTTCAATTACAATCATCCACTAATCATATAGACTTCAATTCTATTGAGATGTTATCATTGACATATCTTTGAATGCTTCCTCTTGGATTGCATCAAATTCTCATTCCCAAACCTCAATTCAATCTTCTACTATGAAAATATCAATCTAGTTTGGCAAAGGAGGAGAGTGGACATGAAGAAAGTGGAAGAGCAAATCTAAGTTCCTTCAAAGGATTGGAGTCCAATCAAGTCTTCAATTGTCAAAATTGGATATGTGGGGACCTCCCTATTTTCTATCCTTAGTTGTTGATAAAACCTCAATTTGGGAATTGTAAAAGCTTCCCTAATGTTAGATATTAGTAGTTTGAGATCTTGAATATATGTTTCTTCAAATATACTTATGCATAAGAGTTTAATGGTGACTTTGTTTGGATCCACTTACAAGGTTCAAACAATAAACATTGTTGGAATGTCGTAGTTTACTCTATATCTTTCCCCATTATTAATAAATTCTTGCCCCAAAATTATTTGAACTACTCTAACTGCTAAGAAGTGGGTAGAGAGAAGAATACTCCTAAGCGTTTGTCCTTTTATAGGGCAATTGAATGCTACCTAGATTGCAAGACCCTTGAGTTTAATGGGAGTTGACATTGCTCTAGGCTAAGATGGGTTGCATAAGAATCTTTCACGAATCTATCCAATTATAGGTGATGAGGTAACTAACAAGAAGGTTCCATCGATGCCTATTGGAGTCCTTCATAAATCTATATAAGTAAATTCATATAGTAAATGGATTACAATCCATCCAATGAAAGGATTAAACTTAACTTATTATGTTAAATTAGAATAATTTGATATTTTTTAAGGGGAATTTCTTCACCATCTTCCTCTGAATTTGATAGACAATCAACTTCTCCATTCCCTTCTCTAGAAATATGTCATGTGCATACTTCTTTTAGTTTGTCCATTAATGTTAGAGAATATTTTAATTTTGATTTGAGTTTCTAGTTAGCAGTTCTAATTTTGAATTGAGCTGCCAGTTAGGAGGCCTTCATTTTTTTATACTTCTTTAATTTAATTTGTGAATCTCCTTCTATGACTAAGTTTTTAATCCCTAGTAGTAAGCTAAGATTCAATCCATTAATTAAAGCTTCTAATTCAACTACATTATTAAAAACCACACCTAATAATTTATCTCTCTTGGCTATCCATTCTCCATTTTCTATATGGATGATGCAATGTTGGGTTACCTCTTGAAGCACCATCAAAGTTAAATTTAGCCCAACCACTAGGTGGTGGATTCCATTTTCAATTTCCTCTTGCCTTCTTCTCAACTTTAGGATATAGCATGGGGGGATTAATGAGATTATGTCAATGTCTTCTTTAACTAAATTCCTAAGTTCATTGTTTATATTTTCTATGATGCTTGCTTCTACTTTGTTCAAAAAAGAAGACATTGACAATTCCTCATTAATGAATATTCTACAATTTCTCTCCTTCCAAATCTACCATAGTAAGATTGACAAGGTAATCTTCCAAAGACTTTTGTAAATTTTTGAGAATCCATTTTTAGGCCAGCCTTTGAGATGGTCCCAAAGATTATTTGGGAGAACCATTTGCCCATTAAGTTAGTTACATAGCCAAAGACAACATTTTTTGGTGAAGGGGCAATTAAATAATAGTTTTTATGTTATCTTAGAGTTCTTTTTACATAATGGACATCTTGAGGGTACTTCAAAATCCATTTTCAAATATTTTTCTATTGTTAGGATCCTATTCTAGATGGTTGCCCATAAAAAGATGCTTACTTTTGGTAGGCATGTTGGATCCCAACATAGAGTTAAAGGGATTTTTATTGCATCCCACCTTTGTAATCTAGTAATTATCTCATACCCTTTTTTGACTTTTTATTTCCTATCCTTGGAGGCTCCCCATATAAGTTTGTCCTTTCTATCTTTATGGTTTGTTATTCTTTGATTAATAAAGAGTTCATAATGTTGTTTTTCATCAACTGAAAAATTTGTGTCTGAAATTGATTTCCATGTACATTTTGTTGATTGTTCTGATGTGGAGATTGTTTGGTATTCATAGACCAAGTTACCCCATAGATTGGTCAATGTATTCTTAATACTCAAATGGATAATTAGGTTAGCAAGGGCTAGGAGGTCATCCAAGAGTCTTCACAAAATAGAGCATTTCTCCCATCACCTATATCCCATGTAAGATTATTACTAATAAGGGTTCAACATTGCATCATAAATTTTAGGTTCTAGATCCCTTTGGAGGATTGTTATTTGCAATAAGTAAATCCAATCAAACAAAGATAGATATTTTTGATATAGAATTTGTGCCCATTTACTATATTTCTCATGAAATATTCTCCATACTAGTTTTGCCCCCAATGCCCCAAGCTTCATTTTGCGAACTTAAATTCTTTATACCTAAACCTCCTACTTCTTTTGGTCTACATATATTGTCTCATTTGATAAGAACTTATTTTTTCTTGTCCTCTATCCCATCCGAGAAGAATTTTCTCATTTTTTTTCTAATTTATTCTTCACCCCTTTAGGTAGAGTAAGACAATACATTTGATAAGTTGGAATAACTGATAATACTATTTGTAATTTGGTTTCTCTTCCTACCTTAGTTAACGATCTACCTTTCCAATTCTCTATTTTTAAAATCTAATTTCTCTAGAATAAGTTGCCAAGACTTAGTCTCCCTATTACCTTTTTTAAGTTATACACCTAAATATTTGCAAGGAAAAGAACCTTTCTTAAATCCCATGTATTGGCATATTGTATTTTCTAAAATTAGTGAGGTATTTAGGGGGAAAAAATTAGATTTTTCTTCATTAACTTTTTTACTAGAGGATTCCAAATATGTTGTAATGATGCATTTGAAATTACAGGCTTCTTCCATTGTGCTTTCTCCTAGGAGAATGGTATTATTGACAAACTAGTGATGGGTAATTCTAGATATACCTTCCACAGCTATAGCTTCTTTTGATGAGGGACTCATCCTAAGCCTTCTTAATGCTTCTTCTGAAGCCTTTTGCCATTATGGTGAATAGGAAGGGTGAAATTGGGTCCCTTGTCATATTCCTCTTGATATGTTAAAGAATACTTAGGAAGTTCCATTGATGGGTAAAGAGATTTTCGGGGTGGTAATACAGTTGTGGATAAGATTTACCCATTGATGTGAGAAACCAAAGGCTTCAAGGGTCTTACACAAGAATCTCCAATCTACTTTATCATATATATTTTTAATGTCTAATTTCATGAGCGTGCATGCTTTTTAATTTATTTGGGAAGAGTGAATTACTTCCTGAATAATGATAATACCATCTATAATAGATCTATTGGACATGAATTTGATTTTATCTTCTGAGATGAGTTTAGGCAATATTCTTTTGAGTCTATTTTCCATAGGTTTAGTTAGAATTTTATAAATCGTGTTGCATAGAGCTATTGGGCAATAGTGATTGAGTTCTTCATGATTAGTTTTTTTAGATATAAGAGATAAGAATGTGTTGTTGATTTCTGTTAGCAACGACCCATAGTTTCGTGTGGCTTCAATTTCTTTCCATTGATAATCTCCTAAATTATCCCAACATTTTTTAAATAAAAAGGCTTGAAACCCATCCAGACTTGGGGACTTATCTGGGCTAAGATTGAAAAGAGTTGTTTTGGTTTCTTCTTTGGAGAAAACTCTATTTAGGAATTTGTTGTCTTCATTAGTTATTCATTTTGGAATTTCATTTATCATAGCACTTTGTGCTCTTAAGTTTGAATTTTCATAGTTATTGAGAATATTGGTATAATAATCTACAAATATTTTTGCTATTTGTTTTGGGTTTTCTATAACATTTACATGTCCGTCTTTGGTTTTTGAAATTCTATTAACATTCTTATTATTAATAGTATTGTTATAAAATAATTATGTATTGTGATCTCCATTTTTTTACCATGTTTCCCTTAGTCTCTGTTTCCAAAAGATTTCTTCTTTGGCTAATATAGATTCTTGTTTGATAAAAATTCTTTTTCTTTAATAATTTTTTTATTATCCATTCCTTCTTTCATGATTTTTTTATTAAGTTTTTTAATTCTTCTTTTGTTTCTAGTTTTACTTTGAACATATTGTTAAAGTGATTTTCGTTCCATTTTAGGATGTTTTCTTTTAATATCTTTATTTTAGAGACAAAAGAAAATATTTTGGATCCTTCAAATTTCTCCTCTAACCACCATTTCTTTATGTGTGCCATCAACGTTTCATCTTGGTACCACATTTTTTCGCATTTAAATGGATTTCTAAAAGGTTTATGTGGCACTGATATTTCTAATCTAACTGGATAATGATCTAATCCTACATTTGGAAGAATTAAAGATTGAACAAAGTGATGTAAATCTCTAAGATCCCATTTAAAGATAAATCTTTCAAGTCTTTCCACTATTTTATAGAAGTCCTTCCTTCTATTAAACTAAGTATCTAGACCATTTGTTGGGACATAATCAATTAAATTGTCTTTTATGAACTAGTTTCTAAAATTTGTTATGACTTGGGCAATTACTTGAGATCCTCCAAAAAAAAATTCTACATTTAAAATAGCATTAAAGTCCTCACATATCCAAAAGAGACCTAAAGGATAGATCTATTTATGAAGATAATTATTTCATTCCATAAGGCTTTCTTAATGTTTGTATGTGTGGGCCCATATACATTGATTAGAATAAATTGTAGATCTTCTTTGTAGCTTTGAATTCTCCCACTCATCTGATTTTTGTATGTTGTTAATTTTCTGAATTCTAGTTTTCTAGGATCCCAGATAATATCAATACCACCTAAAATACCCTTAGATTGTATTAGATCGGATTTCACTACCCCAAGATTCTTACTTAACTTATCTCCTTTTGACTTACTTAGTTTTGTTTCTTGTGTTAAGATAAATTCTTATTCAAAAAAGTTGGATTATGCTTTAGTAAGAATTTTTTGTTAGGGGCATTTAACCCCTAACATTCTGTGTTGTCAGCCTCATTTCCCTAAGGAAAGGCTCTTGCCCTTCCCGTTTTTTAGAATCTCATGAATCTTTTTTTGATTTCCTTCCTTATTAGTCATTATTCTCAATTTAGCTAGTGTTTTCCTACTTCTTTTCTTCTTCTTCTTTTTCACAGTGGGGAGCTTCTATACCTTTCATATTGCATGATAATCCTAATGAATCAATATTTTCATTAGCATTATTTAAATTGTGTTCCAATAGTCCATCTTCAATGTTTTCCTCTTCTTCTCTTATTTATGTGAAGATCTTGTCACTTAAGTTTGGTTTATCCATCGAAGTCTATTCTTTTTACCTTTTTGAATTGTGTTTATTCACAATTTCATACTAATTGTGGTTAAGACTTCCTTTCACCCAGATTCTTCCTATAATTCTTTGGAATTCATATTTTGTAATGTCCCCTCATGGGATTATGGAATACAACTATTAAATATAAAATCTCCAATACTACTATAACGTCCCATTAAGAAATTGCTTACTATTTTTTCTATATTTTATGATTCAAAATGTAGTATGGTTTGAAAATCAATTTCTTTAAAGTATATATTAGATTGGTTATGCCAAGAGATATCAGTTCTTTATAATATGATTCTCCTTGATAATGATGACTATCAAGCTAGTCTTCAATCTGATCTAAACATTTGTTTTGAATTTGACCAAGATTTTTTTTTATAATTTAATGGAATGAATTGATAATGGTATAACTACATATTGGTTTGCTTTAAAGTTGCATAATACTTCTAATCTAATTTTTTTTGGCACCCATATCTCCTTCTGACTTCATATATGTATGGGTTTCACCACCTTTCTACTTAGCAGTTGGTTGGTGCCGAGCATGGTTCTATATATTGGGCAATTATTCATTCTTTGACATATGATTTTGAGTGACTCCTCTAGGGATATAGGTAGTAAAAATAAGAAAATATATGACTATGTCTATTTGGTGTTTCTCCCCCAACTCTCTTGGTTCACCTCTTTTCTCTTTGTCATATGACTCTCATACTTATTCCTCTACCCAAAGCTGGAGATTGGGTGTGTTTTCCTACAAACTAAAAATCTTTTTCTATTTATGAATAAATGATCTTACTAAACATGTGAGTTGTTGTGTATTCCTAAAAATTTTAATAGGAATCATCTCCTTGCTACCTATATGTTTTAATTTTTCTCTCTATACCCTTCTTAATCGATCACTCGTTCCATGTATAGGTGATACCTATGGGAGGAAAGACATGACTATTGGCTCTGTTGTTTTGCATTGGTTTAATTTATAATTATAGAGATGTTGATATATGTGTATTGGCTACTGATTATGTTATGTTTTATATTTAATTATATTATGTGAAGATATATAATATTCATATGAATATTCTAATATATTCATAATATTATTATTATGTTTATGTATTATGACACTAATTATTATTATTCATTAAATTTAATAGTAATATTTTATTATTTATTTATGTTATTGAATTATACCATTATATATGGTTCATTATATGGGTAGTCTTATAACAATTATATTTTAATAATTATGTTAATGATTATTGTCTTTATAATAGATTATCATTAAATATTTATCATATAATAGAGGGTATAACGTGAGTTGTGATTCTAATAGGATTATATTATTTATCATTTATTAATTATTTAATTATTTTAATATTATATCTATTATTATGTTATCATTTATTGAATTTGATCTTTAGGATAAGGGACATTACACATTTTGTTGTCCATTCTAGAAGTTGTATTATGTTATGTTGATGTTACTTATCTATTTGTTGTAATATATGATTATACTTCCAAAGGATACCATTAGACTTTTTTTCTTTCCTTTCATCGTGATCTTTTTCATTATTATCTATTTCAAATGGATCTTTTCCATCTTGAGGTGTTTGTTAGAATTTATAGGACTTCTTCCTTGTTTCTTTAGCTATTTTTTTTTAAAGTGATGTGTCATGTTTTTGTAGGTACCTCTGAATGAAAGATAGTGTATGCCCTTGTTCTGGTAGGAGTTGCAATTGTATCATCTCCTTTGTCAAAAGTTACTTAGTTGTATTATATTTCATTATATTTATTTCTTCATTGATATTTTTGGTTCCTAATGTTCTTTCACCCCTAATCTATTCATTGATATCTTCATTAGTTTATGAATTTAAAATATTTGTTTGATCTTGGGTTTCTTTGTTATACTCTAAAATTTGATTATTGTCCTCTAGCTCCCCTTCTTGAATCATCTTTGTAGTCTTTGTAGATTCAATTCCTTGTTGTCTGGCTTTGTGCTCTTTGATTTATTGTCTATGTTGTGCTCCTTATGGGCCTCTTCCCATAGAATGATTTGATCAATGATGTCATTTGGTATTAATAGTATGTCATGGGTGAGCTTTCTATATAAGGTCAAATTACTTTTGATGTCTTCAATGAATAAATTATGTTTGGCGTAATACTCACACTATTGCATAATATGTATATTTTCTTTAATATTGGAAAGCTTGTTTGGATCCTTTACAACAAATACATGAACTATATGTGACCTTAATGTAAGATTATTATTTGGTGGATTCTCTTGGATTAAAGGAGAGGTTTGGAAACTTAAATTGCTGACAAAAAAATCTCCTTCCATTTCCTTGTTGGTATCATACTCCTATGTAACTTTAGAGGTTATTCTTTTTGAGTTTGGTTGATCCATAAGTTCTTGTCTATATTTTCTTTGAGAATTATAATTTATAATATGAATCTTTGAGAAAATCTCTCTCAAGAATGAATTAAGAGCTAAATGTTTATGATTAGTGGTTTGGTGAGCATCTATTTTAATAATATCTCTAATTTGACCTTCATATCTTAAAACATTTAATTCGTAAATAGATCGATTGGCTATTATTTTAATGGGTTTAAATTCCAAGAGACCTAATTTTACATTGATGAGCATTTTAATGTTATTATACTTGTAGAAATTTACTTCTATCCCTATGAGTTCACCAATAGAGGATCCAATACATTTAATAATGTCGATGTGAACTAATTCTAGAGGGACATAATCAATTGATGCGTAGGTTGGGCCTAGTAAATTATTTGCTAAGATTCATTAAATTTAGGTTCCCAATTCATGAATTTTATTGCATATCCTTTTGAAAAAACAAAAAGATGTAAAAAGAAAGTCCTCCTTAATAGATTAATTTTTGCAATGTATGTAAAACACTTGATTAGAGAAATTGGAGATACTTAACTGGGAGCCACAAAATACTTCCATCCATATGATCATACTAGAGTTTTTTGAGGCCAGACCATTCTAGAATGCAAACAATACCCATTCTAGGCAATCTGACCATTGTTCTTCACTAGCTTTATTGCTATTTATAAGAATATCTTCATCAATTAAGACTTTATTAATGTCATTTTTTATGTCATGATTGGAATTAACATTAGTTTTCTTGGATGATAGGTTGCAAGAGGAAGAGTCGGACTTCTTAAGAGGAAATAAGGATTCAGAAGAGAGGGCCTCTGATCTTCAATGAGGAGGAATATAATTGTTAATACTATGATGGTTAGGTTTTGAGATTTGTCTCAATGGGATTTTTCCAAGCAAGATCTTGTTAAGCTTAGAGATCTCTTTAGGTAGGGGATAACTAGGATTAGATATCTTTGCAGAAATCCTTCATGTTTGATTATTTTTCCCTAAAACCATTATCCATCCATTTTGATCGTGGCATGCTAAAAAAAATTGGTTCTGACAACAACAAAAAAACTTGTTGCTTTATCTTATTTGACAATAATAGATATATGTTTGAAGCCATCCAAGTTGTAGTCCTACGGTTCCCTTTGCCTAGTCAAATATCTTCTTTAATTGTTTGAAGAATGGAGAACTGGTTAGATGTTGGAAGAATGCCTTGTTCTGCATATTTCATTTTTGTAAAGTAAGATTTTGAGGTATTTTGTGCTTTCGCAGAATTTGCTAACATTACAGAGCTCACCATTTTTTTCAAATTAATTTTTAAAAAAAAAAAAATTTCTTATAATAAATAATTTTTACTTATATATCTCACTCTTACTTATCATTATATTTAAGTGTTTTTCAAAATATTGAATCTAACTAGATTTCTTTTGTAAAGCACATGCTAGACATATGTTAATTTTTTCAAAAAATTAGGAATATTTTTTATGCACAACAAAGTTGATCCTCTCAATCTTATCCATTTTTAATTATTTTTAGTAGTTTAGAAACTAGATTCAAAGTATTACAATTATTATTCTTTGCACATCTTCTAATTGTGAGTATGTGACTCGAATTTCTCTTCAATGTTTAGATTTATCCAATTTTAGAAGGAAAAAAAGTAGTCACTTATACACCCCTGTTTTATCACCATCTCAGTGCACTTACCCTAATGATATATACCATCTTAAATATTTTTAAGTAGTTCAATAAAGCTTCATGGATAGAATTCAAAGCTAGTGCATTACTTTATGTGAGTAATAATACTCTACCTTATATGTACAATATTATGTTTTTACTTCATGACATGTTTTTTCTTTAAAATTTCATATTGTTCATGCCATTGCAATCCATATGTGATCATGATTTAGTGCATTAGTGTCCCTTTTTGTGTCTCTTTATGATATTCTTTCAAAGATTTGGATTCTCATTACAAAGTCAAGATGACATGTGCTCAAAACTAGTGCTTTAATGTTCATACTCAATTTGAAAACTTCCAAATGCATATATTTGTTGTGCAACTTCATTAGACCCCCTAAATTAACTTTTACCTAAGGATGCTCAATAGATATGTTGTTGTCAATGACATTAGTATACTTTTGTAAGAACATGTATTTTATGGTTGATGTAAACCATTACAATTTTAGTTGTAGTTGAGCTTCCTTGGTTATTTGGGATCATTGTTCTGGCCCAAGCTATGGATCTTATTTGGGACCTAAGACCAAAGCTCCAAGTTTTGATTTCATGAGCATCTACTTCCCCTTCTTCCCTCTCTTTCTTGTTTCTCACATCATAGGTTATTTAAGGTATCTAATATATTGGAACCAGGTTACAAGATCCTCATGATGCCTCTAAACTTATTGGTCCTACTAGTCCTCGTTCCTCTCCTTTGATTCTCTTCCCCTTTGGCTATAAACTTTTGGGTAGAATTCAAGCCTTAGATCCTAGTTTTAAGGTCCATGTTTATCTTGATGCTTCATCCTTACAACCTCATTTATTTCAATCTCACTATTCATTATACTTCTTTAGTCATATCCTTAATCTCATGTTCTATTTGAGACTTAATCCTTACATTACCCTCTATCTTGAGCCTTCTCCCCAATTACTTTCCAACCCTAAGGCCTAGAGTCCATATTCTATTTGAAACTTTCTTCATTAAGGGGATCTATTATGCACACACCTATTCTTTTATATGCATTTCTTCAAAAAAATTGCTCCCTATCTCCACTCAAGTTCACTTCAAATTGCCTAATTATCACTTTGTGATTCATTAAAGACCTCAATCCCTAAAAAAAATTCATTCCTCAACCTTGAATCTCTCATGTGTTCCTTACTCTACACTCCTTTCATGGTTGGACCAATACTTAACTCTTCTCTTTATATCCATGGTTCTACTCCTTAGAAGTGAAAACCTACCACATGCCTTTAAAAGGATGAGGAATCCCTCATCTTGACTATTTTTCACCTTCTCCCTATAAAGACAACTATAATGTACAACAACTCACTTCTTCCAAGAGGTTTTTGTATTATTCTTCATGTACTCATTTTGTTTGGTAACACAAAAAATTGCTAAGAGGAACCATTATTGATAAACTATTCTCTATATTTAAGATATCATATCATGCCCTATGAGTACAACCATCAATTATGCCATGATCTCATTTTGTAAAGGACTAATAAATAATAGTTGATTGGTATAGGTGATCATGTTCATGTAGTAATGTTATTCATTGAGGTCCATGCAATTTTGATATCTTTGTGTTGGATCTTTGCTAATTATTTTGTATGTTCCATGAGATTGAAGTAATCCCACATTTTGCATCCAAGAATTCATTTTCCTCCCAATATTTTCATGAGACTATATACTATAGTGTGGGACTCCAAAAGGTTGAAGAATTTTAATTATGCATGTCTATGTTCAAAATGGAAATAAAACAAAGTTAGATCAATCATTAAATTATATTTAGTTGTGACTACTTTTTCTATCATTTTTCTGTTCTTTAGTTAGACGAATTAGAGGGGAGAAGTTGGTATGATTGTTGCAGACGAAATAAAAGAAGTCAATTAAAGCGATGGGTACATGCCTTTGAAGAAAAATGAAAAAAAGAATGGAAGGGGACACCATACGCTTCGTTTTTAGTTTTGGTTTGCTTTTTTATTTTCCATTGTTTGAGTTGTCTCTGATGCTGGAGATTTATATTTTCATTGCCCTTCAAATTGGATTAAATAAGATTAGGCTGTGAAAAGAGTAAGAGAAAAAAAAATTAATGGGTCCACAAAGGGAGCTGGACTTGAAAGCTACAGCTGTGTACTTGTACTTATCTAAAGGTGATAGATAAAGAGGATTGAATTGTTTGGTTTTGTGATTGATCAATAAAAAATGAAAATAAAAAATTAAGATATGGTAAGAGAATTAGTTTCAGATTTTTTTCATTAGACAAGTGCATTAGTCATGATATGCATGTTTATAGTTCTCTACAACCTTAGTTTTTGTATATGATAAGTTTATGTTTATGTTTATATATAATTTTTATACATATAGAACCTGACTTTCAGGTTTAGAAAATAGTTAGAATTCAATTCATCTTTTAGTAATAATTAATATTTATTTATTTTTGTTTTGTTTACAATGTAATTTCTGTTGTCGGCTCTTGAGTGTGTTCAATCCATTTTCATTTTCCAATGAAGTGTACTTGTTTTCTATTTAGAAAATAACATCAAACATACATTTTTCTTATTTCAGTTTGATACTAAATCAAAATATATGTTGATCTTATTGAGTTTGATTTTTATATTTTCTAATATAATGAACAGGTTTCAGGCCAAATAAGTTTTTTCTAAGCTTATGAATCAAACCCTTTTTCTTTATTATAATATTTTTGTTCTTATTTAATTTTTTTATTATAAAACTTTAAAGAATTTCAAGGAATTTTCTATTTTGTAGGGAAAATGGTTATCAATTAATTATCTTTTAATTAAGATTCATCAAAGTTAAATTTGTAACTTAATTGTATTTTATTTTATTCTTGATTTTTAAAAAAAATTATTTATTAATAATTAAAAACATATATATTTAATATTCATTGGAATGTGAAAATCATTTTCTTTTTGAAGTATATATCTTTATTTTTAATGTTACAACTAATAACTTTGCTGAAGCCTTTCGACATGCTTTGGACGTTTATTTCGCAGCTTCATGCCAGAAAGTTAATGAGCACAAATCTTTCATTTACTTTTTTAACACTCCTGCTTCTATTCAGCACAGGATTGTTGGTATCCTACGGTTTCAGATAGGTTCACTTCCTTTGACTTATCTTGGAATTTCTATTGCTGTTTCCAGGCAGCCACGTCTCTTCTGGCAAAATTTGATTACCAAGCTTCAGGATAAGGTAAATCATTGGACTCATAGATGGCTTTCTACTGCTGCCCGGGTTACTCTTCTTCAAGCTGTTATCCAAGCTCTTCCTACTTATAGAAGCATGGTTCATGCTGCACCTATTTACTTTCTCAAGGAATTTGATGCTCTTTCTCGACAATTCCTTTGGAGTGGTAATTTGCGTAGTACTAAATGGAGCTTGGTTAATTGGGCAACTGTTTGTAGGCCTAAAAAGGAGGGTGGTCTTGGTCTTTGATCTGCTCTATTGAGTAGTCAAGCTTTGGCTGCTAAACTTTATTGGCGATGGTGCTTTGGACAACATCAACTTTGGGCTTGTATTATCACTCATAAATATTTTCATGGTGTTGATCCTTGCTCTGTTTCTGCACTTCCTCTTGAAGGTCGTGGCTCAATAGTTTGGCATACTTTGAAGACAGGTGCGATGTTGGTGAAGAGGGGTCTGTTCTGGATATGTAAAGGAGGTTCTCAGGCTTTGTTTTGGTCTGATGCTTGGGATGGATTCCCTTCCATTTTATCCATATACCCTCATCTTCAGCCTCTTTGTGACTCTTTTCTTGCCGCTGGATGGGATAAAGTGGCTCATTACAAGACTCCTTATCAATTGGGACCTGTTGTTGGTTACAAATGGAAGCATTCCTCTGATTGGCCTCCTAGAGGTACAGACATGGATCGTCAGGAGCTTTCTCAAATTTTGGCCTCTAGAGAGTGTTCTTCTTTGCTTGGTCCAGATGTTTTGGCTTGGGGCGGTACCTTGTCTGGTAAATATCATGTCTCTGCTGGGTATCAGGAGATAACTAGACAATTATTTGGGGATGCTGAGGTCCCTTGGTGGAAGCAAGTTTGGAATAAAGTTTCTTGGTCCAAGTGCAATTTTTTCATGTGGCTAGTGGCTCACAACCGTTGTCTTACTTGGGATAATCTTTGTAAATGTGGATTTCAGGGCCCCTCTTATTGTGTTTTGTGTGGTAATGGTGAGGAGTCTGTCTCCCATCTGTTCTTCCATTGCTCCTATTCTACTCAGATATGGCACCTTTGGTGAAGCGCTTGGGGTTGCTCTTGTCGGCATGCTTCCTCTTTGCTTGAGTTCTGGGCCCGCTTGGGTAGTACTCCCTCCAAGTCTTCTTCTCTCCATGCTGCTTGGATTGCTGGCCCATCTTTCATGCTTTGGCATATCTGGTTGGAGAGGAATCGTCGCATATTCCAAGATGTTCGGCTTGGTGTTTTGCATCTTTGGTGAAAATATCACATTCTCTTCAGGAAACTATTCTTGTGAAGTGTGAGCTTGATGGGGGTATGGATCCGGTTGATCTTGCTATCTATAATCGCCTCAATTTTCATTTGGAGGATGGGGTTGTAGCTCATAGGTTTCCTTCTATGTCCAGGCAGCTTCACCATCAGAGGAAGGGTTGGGTTAACCGGGATGGGCACTGAACTCCTCCTCCCTGTGGAGTTCTAAAAATTAACACTGATGGTTCTTCCCGTGGGAATCCTGGTCCGGCTGGTATTGGCGGAGTGGCTCGTTGTAGTTCTGGGGATGTTAAATTTTTCTTCTCAGTTCATAAGGGTGATTATACTAAAAATCTCATGGAAGCTCAGGCTATTTTATATGTTGTGGAACAGTGTTGCTTGCAGGGATGGAGTAAGATTATTTGTGAGTCGGATTCCCAGGTGGTGGTGAACATGCTTTCTTCGCAAGAGCTTGAGGATGTTAGTTGGCAGCTGGCCACTGTTGTTAAGCAGATTCTTTTCTTCTCTTCCTCTTTTCAGTTCATTAGGTTCATGTATATTCCTCGTGAATGGAATAGAACTGTTGATTGTTTAGCCAAATGGGCTTCTAGTCATGATCCGGGTTGGAATATTAGGGATAGGGGGCAACTGTCCTTTGAGATGGTGCAAGAATTTGATGATCTTGTTGCTCAGCATCGAGCTCCTTGTTGAGCTCTCCTTGTTGTATTCCTTTCTGTCTTAATAAATTTTTACCCCTCTTTTTGCAAATTTTTAATGAAAATATTTTTTCTAATATAGTGTTTGTATTGTCTATGTTGTTCAAATCGCATTAATTCTCAACTCTTAAAAAACCATGCATTTATATAGCTCATTGATCTTTCAACTTTCAAGTATCATAATTATTCCCTACTATTTTTTTAATTTATATTTCTTGTTACAATAGTATCATCTAGTCACAATATTCCCGTAGAAGGTTAAACTATATAAAATCTTCACATAGTCTACAGATCTTATCGTTCTTGCTCTCCCTTCAATATTTATCTAGATAATTTTCAGATAATGGGCCAAAAATGACCCTTAATGTGTTGGAAAGTATTTATTTGAAGTTATTTTAGAGCTATTATATCTAAAGCTATCTACTCTTGCAATTATTAGTCTCCGTCTTTAGGTAGGAGACTATAGTTTTCAAGTTCTTCTTTCTAATTAATCTGCTTCCAATATTGTACATGAAAAACATTTATCCTAAGATCTTGTTCATTTAATTATATTAAGTATATATTTGTTAGGTTACTTTTAATTTCTGTTTGGTAGAAGTTATTTCTGCCTGTGGTCTTTTTATTTTATCAATCAAAGAAATCTATAAATATTGCATGTTGTCTCACATGACATTGAGATAATTCACATGGATAATTTGTGCCTCCATATTTGGTATACACATAGACAAATAGAAGTTGGAAGCACAAAAGCAGTTAACACACTTAATGCACCATAATTTAGAGCCTATATTTTATTGAAACATTTTCTCCAAATCCATCCCCAAAATTTTCTGGATCTTTTCCTTTGTCCTCTAATTGTAGCATCTCAATCTACAGCAAGCACCTCCATGTAAGATTTCATGACTGATTTTTTAAGCTAAATTGCATTCTTCAATTAGCTCTAGAGTTGAGTTCAATTTAAGATTGGCTTAACAATAGATAACATCCACACATAGAGTAAACTATGTTATATCAGAAATGATTGTGCAAGGTCAGAAACAATTTTTTGTCAATGGATTTTCTGTTTGAAGATGGCATTGAATCAAATCTGCCAATGTTTGAAGAAGGAAATTCCACTTCTTTTGTGGATTCATCTCTTAATAGAGGAATTATGTTGTCTTCATTAACAGACATTTTGGGATCAGCATTTTGAGAAGAATAAAGGGCTAACTGGCGCTACAGAGATTCAATGTAGTCTACAATGTCTGACACTATGGATACTATGGAGGCCTTACTTCTCTAAAAGTAATTTATATTTTCAATGTTAACTGTAATGTATAGCAAGCTTCTGTAATCTTTCATGTGACATTAACCTAGAAAGAAATGTCCAGTTCTCAGTGTTTGCAGACCTATAACTTACTCTCAATATAATAAGAACACTGAGGTTGCCTAACCTAACCGCATTCCTTCTACAAATCAATAAAGTGAGGATTTATGTGGGTGATAATTACTTCCATAGAATTTAAGAGTTTCATAAAGATACGATATTGTTTAGTTTTATCCATGATATTGAACTCCATATATTCTGAAATCTACAATATCCAAAATTACAAATTTCCACAGTTCACTAAGTAGCATGGTTTCGTTGATTTTTTTCCATCAAACATGATGATCTATTATGAGAAGAATAAAAGCTTTTTGGTTCAAAGAGTTTCCAGTTATATTCAATGATATATTATTAGATGAAGAATAAGATTCTAATTTAAAATGTGTATATTTTTTAATTGACAATATTCAATGTTCTATTATAAAATAAAGAATAAGGTTTTGATTTAAATTCTATATTTTTTTAATGAAATTTTAATTCTTATGCATGATTTATAATAAGAAGAATAATTCTTTTTTTTTAAACAGCATTTAGCTTTCATGAGCTACAATCAGTATAATAAGTTTTTTTTCTTAAAATGCATGTATTTTTCATGTAATTTCCCTATAAAATTCAATGATCTATTATTGAAAGAAGATTTAAATTATAAATATTTTTTAATTTTTACAATGACAATAATTGTTCTATATCTTGAAAAAAATAAGATTCTAATTTGAATTGTACATTGTTCTATATCTTGAAAAAAATAAGATTCTAATTTGAATGGTACATATTTTTCAGGCAAGGCTTTAGATAGCACTCCTGATATATCTTCAAAGATTGATAAAGATTGATAAATATCATCATAAGAATAAATTTTTGAAATAAACTATCTATGTTTTTAATCAATTCACTAGTATACTTAGTAATCACTTAGGAAGAATTACTTTTTGGTTTAACAATGTATGTTTTTTATGTTTCCACCCACGCTCTTTATTGTATTATCAAAGGAAGAATAAGCTTTTAGTTTAAATGTCTTTGGTTTTCAGCTGATGTTTCCCACAACACGGACTAACCATGTATGTTTTTACTTGATTTTTCAATTATATTCAGTAATCTATGACTAGCGAAGACTTACTTTTACCTTTTGGTTTAATGGTGTATGTTTTTAAGTGGATGTTTGCACCTGGAATCAATGATCAGAAGATAAAGAATAAGCCTCTCATTTAAGGTATGCATGTTTTTCAGATGATGTTTTCCATTACACTCGATGATTTAGCATTAGAAGAAGAATAAGGTTTTGGTTTAATATGTGACTATTAATCGGTTTCCATGTTGGATCACAATCATTGATCTACCGTCAAAAGAAGAATAAGCACCTGGTTTTAAACTGTATTTTTTAGCTGATGTTTTTAATGACACTCGATGATCTATCACCGGTGGAAGAATAAGACTTTGGCTTAAACAATGACACTTTAGATCACAATCAATGATCTGTCATCAAAAAAAAATAGTATTCAAATTCTATATATTTTTCTTCTTTTACTTTTTTAAATAGTGAAGAGCATTCTATGATTTTCAGTTGACATTTCCATCAAGCTCCAAGAAGACTGATTTTTTGGTTTTAGTTGACATCACATTTAATATATTCCACTAACCCACTATTCTTTATGGAACTGATGAGACTCTGGCACTGCCTGCAATGCGAGGGCACGAAACCCTGATTATTCTTCTTATATTTCTTACCACTGCACTCATATCGTCCCCATCTACAAATCCTTTCTCATCATGCTCAATTTCTAGATCATCTTGACTCTCAGTTATAAAAAGTTCCATATTAAGAGCGTTTAGGATTTGCAAAGAGGAAGAAATATGATAATTGTCATGATCTAACGATCCACAATTTCTAGCCACATGATCAAATTGCATTATGCCTGGAGAATAAAGAACTAATATTGGTTTTTCCAGGTTAGTGAGTTGTTTTATCTATCCGCGAGTCTCTTGCACCATAGATATTCCTCTGAGTTGTGCGTATCATTGACAACAATAGATTATGCCAAGAGCACAAAAAACAGAGGGGAATGGTTATTGAATAATTGTAAATAGATGTGTTGACAAAAATCTATTTTCAGTAGGATGGTATGTGGCACCCATTTATCATTATGGTCTCATCCTCAGGGCAGTTGTTTTGTTTTTGACAACCAAAATATAAGCACATTTTTCGTTATGTAGGTAATTTGTATCAAATCATAGATACTACAACCTTTCAATTAATAATATAATATACAGGATACCTATTCTGAAATCTAATTTTTCTATATAAAAATATTCTATATCTATTTCAAGATGAAAAAAAAAAAAAACTTGAGAGAAACTTCTTCATCTCAGAAGTGAGAGAAGTTTTTCCTTATATGACGTATGAACAAGGAAAATGGTAACTTGATTACAAATAAGTGAAATAGTTAATTAAATTAGTTATCTTTAGAGAAAACTATTTTTACATATTCATTCCATGGAGAAAAGTTTCTATAAGTTGGAACATAAGTATCTTTTTGGTGGATGACCAAGTGTAATATACAAATTCCATTTTCAATACCCTGAATCAAAATATATTTCTCTAATGGCTTTGTACATGTTTCTTGATAATGCACTAATCAATGATCCTATGTCTACTATGCATACTAGAAAGCTTACTCTTCACCTAGATTTTGAGGAAAATTTGACTGTATACAAATTATCTAAATTACATATAACAAACTAGATAATGGACAATCTAGTAGGCTTCTCTTCGTTGTTAATCAAATCAAAACATTCTCCTATTTTGAGTAATTACTTTTCTTTCATAATTTATTTTTCATTGTTCATGAAAGGCAGCGACTCGAATACAGCTCTTGTTTTTACAAATTTGAAATCAAATTATTGGTAGTTTTGAATGCAAAACATCTTTTGGATATCAGTGCAATTAAAAAAATGAACAATTATTATTTTGTAAGCAATGATGCATATATATTAGTCTGAATTTCACAAAATAATTCTAAATTTTAAAATATTCAATTATTAATCTAAATTATTTTAGATATAGGCATACCATTCCTAGTCTAGATTGTAAGGAATGAATCTAATTTATATAAAACATTTAAATTCTTATACTAGGTTTCAAAAAAGATCCCTCCAATCTAATTTTGGCCCATAAATCTAAATCATTTGAAAGAGTTCATTTAGGATAATTATTTCTAACTACATTTTGAGGTTTGTGATTAGTTGCATAGTTCATATACCATATAGGGATAAACTCATTTTGCAATGTGGAACTCAATTCCTTGTTGAGATTGCAATTTTTCTAGTTCGTTATCCAATCTATTCTAAGTTTGTCTTCAATTCTTCCTCTAAATGTTTCTTCAATTGGGTAACCTATGTTCTATTTTTTGGGTACTAAAATGTCTTTTAGTTTTGCTACAATTTAAACTACCAAGATGAGATTTAAAGTTACTTCTAGAACATTAGTTTTCATCTACTAGTCGAGCCTTGTGATCAGTTGCATAGTTTCATATAGTTTGCAAGGATACACTTGTGTCACAAGATGGAACTTTGTTATTGGTCAACATTGGGGTTTTGTTAGTTAATCTGTGAATCTATTTTAAGCTTATATTATATTCTTCTTTCAGATGTTGCTTCAATAAAGTATATGGTTATTTTATTGCAAGGCACTAAAAGATGTTTTAATTTTGTGTGATTTAGACTTCTAAGATGAAACTCAAAATTGCTTCTACATTCTCAATGGTCCCTTGCTCTATTGGTAAGTTTGAGTGGTTTTCATTGATAGTGTAAGACAAAGTTTTGAATCCATTCTTTCATGTTAAATCCTCCTCAACATTGACATGTTCAATTCTTTTGGAATATTTATTCACCATAAAATAATAAAAACATAGCTGCTTGTATTTTCTCTTCATTATGGCATTTGTACCTATCAAAATGATCTCTTGATTGTTTCTCTATGCTACCCCTATTTTTTGTCCTTGTCAAGTCTCTTACCGTCTAAAACTTATCATTGATTTTATGTGATGCTCATGTGTTCAATATGTCTATTCTCCTATGGGTTGGTATTCATCTTTTTAGTCTTCATTATGTTTTCATTATCCTCTATAAGCATGTTTGTTCTATCTTTTCATTCATTTCTACTCCTTGTGGAACATTCCCAGTCATCTCTCCACAATTGTTTACAAAGGCACTATCATTTATCTTTGGCTCGTAAATCCTGATGAGATAGTCATCACTATTTTTACTTTGAAAACAAACTACACTTTCTTTTTGTCTATTCTTTAGGCACTTGCCTAGTTGTCACAAACTCTTAATAATCTTAGCATTATCACAAGCTTGTTTCTTGACCTGTTTTCTAGGTCTGTGAACTTTACACATTGTGATTTAGTCCCTAAATGCTTTGGGATCCTCTATGGAGTTTCATAGAATTGTCTTTTTAGGTTTCTTTCAATATGAATTGGTAAAGCATAAAATATATGATGTTCTCTTATTAGACCTTTGTCTTATTAAACCCCTATTCTTAAAAATGTCACACATGTAATGTCTCTTTTTGGGATTGTCCTAATGTTTTCTCAAACAACCATATAAATCTCAACTTGCAACTGATATTTATCATGTGTACTTTAATCTTGTGATATTATGTATAGAAAATCCTAAACTATGATATTTTGTATGACACTTGTATTTATCATACAACTCCAATATGCGCACCAATATGATAGTGATGTTAAGTTTAGAACTAGAATTAAATATAACCAGATTAAATGCAAAAATAATTAGACAAGATAATGCAATTATCTTAAGAAGAGTCCTCCTCAGTGAGGGAAACAACACATCCCACTCAAGACTAATTCCTTTATTTTATATCCTTAGAACATATTATAACTTTTTTGCTATTGAAGAAATCTTAAAAACTCAATGATCACACTTTGATCAAAGTTCTTAATAAAAAAAATCTCCCCAAACAAACCACAATGCACACAAAAACTAGAACATCGTAGATTATAGAATTTGTTTACACTTAAAATACCATCTAACATAAAAATCTATGCATACACACAAGGAGACAATTAAAAACAAAGTCAATACAAGAATTATTCATTTTTAAATCTTATAGGTGCACACTATTGTTTTAGCGACTATATCTCCAATGAGATCCCTCTCCACCAATAGTATGTGTTTTTTGTGTGATAGTAAAATCTACATGGTATATGAGCACAAGTCATCAATTCAAGTCCCTTGAACACTTTGACCTTTCATCTATGTAGGGCTTGGATTATCAACATTGTATGCAGTGGGTGCAAATCTACATGACACGTGGTTTTATCTAGATCCATCGTGTACGGAGGTGTTGATGTAATGGCTATATCCCTGATCAGATCCCTCTCCACTACTAGTACATGATTTTGGTGTGATGGTAAAATCTAGATGGTATCAAACTGCAAGTCATTGGTTCAAGTCCCTTAAGCCCTTTGACTCTTCATTGGTGCAAGCTTGGATTATTAATATGGTATGTAGTGGGTGCTAGTCCCACATGATACATGGTTATATCTTGCTCCATCATGTGGGGGAAATGATGTAGTGACTATATTCTCGATGTGATCCCTCTCCACGACTAGTACATGTGCTTTTGATGTGATAGTAAAATCTACATGGTATCAAAGCTTAGGTCATCAATTTGAGCCCCTTAAGCCCTTTGAACCCTCATCTACATAGGCTTGGATTATCAACATGGTATGTAGTACGTGTCAGCCCCACATGGTATGTGGTTGTATATGACCCCATCTTGTAGTGGGTGTTAGCATATCAACTATATCCCTGATGAGATCCCTCTCCATTGAAAGTATATGCTTTTGGTATGATGGGTGTAGATTTGTCATCACACCAAAAGCATATACTTTTTGTGGAGATGGATCTTATTGGGGATATGGTTGCTAGGCCAACAATGACGTAGCGACTATATCCATGATGAGACCCCTCTCCACCAACAGTACTTGATTTTGGTGTGATGGAAAAATTTACATGCTATTAGAGTGCAAGTCATTAATTTGAGTCCCTCAAGCCCTTTGACCCTTTGTCCATGTAGGCTTGGATTATCAACATGGTATGTAGTGGTTGCCAATCCCATATGATACATGGTTGTATCGAACTCCATCATATTGGGTGAAGGTGTTGGCATAGTGACTATATCCCCAATGAGATTCCTCTCCACCAATAGTACATATTTTTGGTGTGATGGTAAAATCTACATAGACTCAAAGTGCAAGTCATTGGTTCAAGTCCCTCAAACCCTTTGATCCTTCATCTATGTAGGCTTAGATTATCAACATGGTATGTAGTGGGTGAAAATATCACATGATACATGGTTGTATCTAACTCCATTGTTAGGGGAAGTGTTGACACATTGACTATATCCTCGATGAGATCTGTCTCCAATACTAGTATATGCTTTTGGTATGATGGAAAATCTATAAACATGTAGGAACTTTGAAAAAATTGTAATATGAAAACTTGAGAGTGCTTTATTATTTTCTAAGCATAGTGCTCAAGTCCCTTTCCCCAATCACTCAAAAAGATAATAAGTTTTGTATACAATAGATTATGGTTGACTCTCCTTTCACCCTAATACTTGATTGTCATTACATATACAACTGCCACACAATATATGTGAATTTAATTAATAAAATGAAAACTAATGCCCATCGACATAAGAAATAGAAGGTTGCATATACTAAGATTCCATCTCACCATGTGAGATAATAAAGTAATGATAATATGAATTAATATATGAAACTAAAATATAAAACTCTCAAAAAAATTGAAATATAACTTTGGAACCTAAATATTGAGCATAACTACAAAGGTGTTCTACAACATATAATAGAGTAACAACCATAAAAAATGAAGAAAGCATCACACAACAACATGAGAATGAAACAAGAAATACTAATGAAAGTAGACCTCATAAATAATAATAGTAAATTGAGAGCTCTTGCAAAGATAAACATCAAATAGATAATATCGACAATCTCTAGAAGTGGCAAGATCTCTATTACAACTACCATTTTTCAAGATTTCCTCTTAGTAAGAGAGAGACGTTCAAAGTATCATCTCATGGTAAATGTACATAGTTGCAAACAAGGAAAATGTCAACAGAAATCTCATTATAGTTTTTCTAAGTAGATTTTTTGTCTCAACATATCATTGAACAATTGTTATCAACTCATGATAACAATGAGCGAATTTAATTTAAAAAATCACCATAGCTACTCGTAGAGGGTGAAAAATAAGGATATGTCATGGAGTCACATACATAACTTCCACCATGCCTACGTAGAGGGTGAAATGAGATTTTGTATCTCAATATTCTCCTACAGAAGAATTCACTTTCATCTTGCCTACTTGTAGAGGGTGTATCCACCATGCTTACTCACAGTGGGTGGAATGAGGGATTACATCTCAAACTTCTCCAAAATAAGAATGCATGTCCACTTTACCTACTCACAAAGGGTGGAACACGCACACAAAAAAAGAATCACCAGAGGTGAAATTATTTCTTAGCCAGAGCACCATCTACACAATACCAAGCTTATCCCATAAGTAGAAGAACTTCACTCTTGGAAGTGGCTTGGTGAGAATGTTTGCAACCTACTTTTCTATAGAATTATACTTCAACTCAATAGCCTTTATCTGAACCATGTCCCTCAAATAATGGTATTTTTTTTTTTAACTCTTTTAATGTGTCGGGTAAACTTTTTAACGTGACCGGTAGCATTGGCGCGACATGCCCACTGGTACCATGGGGATGGGGGAGACTAGAACCCGTGACCAACCCCCTACAACAGGGAAGATTTAGCCAACCAAGCTAGGGCCCCCACCCTCAAATAATGGTATTTAATTGAACTATATATTTTGCATTGTCATGAAAACTTAGATTAAGAAAACACTTCACACAACTTTGATCATCGCACAATCATAGTAGGTTCAGTAGGATATCCACCTAAACCAACAAGTAATTTTTGATTCCACACCTTGCCTAATCTAAATCAGTAATACTCAATACAATCAATCCAACATTTGATGAAATTTGTATCTATGTCCTATAGTTCCACGAATATATCTTAGAATATGTTTGGTTGTTGCAAGATGAATCTATCTCGGTTCACACATAAATTGACTCAATGTATTTAATGCATAACAAATATTAAGCCTTGTATTAACTTAATATATTAAGGAACCAATTAGCTACCTATAAAATAGTAGAGTCAACCAAATCTAAAATAGTTGCATCCTCATTTAATTTTTTCACATTTTCTTTCATAGGAGTATTAGTAGATTTAAAATCTAATTTACCAAATCTTTTCAAGATATTTATTTCTTATTTTAACTTGACTTAAAATAATTCTATTTTAATTTAGGCATACTTCAAGCCCAAGGAAATAATACAATAATCCAAGATGTTTTATTTCAAATTCTAAAGTAAGTTCACTCTTACATTTAATGATAAAATCATCATCACTAGTTAGAAATTAATCATCAACATAAAGCACAAGTATAAACACTTTGTTACCATTTACTTGAAAATACAAATTTGGATCTGCATCATTATTTTTAAATCTCAAACTTAGGAGATAATTATCAATTATCTCATGCCAATCTTGAGGAGCTTGCTTGAGGCCAGACATGACCTTTTTCAGCTTGCACACATGTGCATCTCTATTGTAGATGACAAACCCTTTCAAGTTGTTAAAAGTAGACTTCCTCTTCAATGACTCCATTTAAAAATGTTGTTTTGGAATCCATTTTGATGAAATTTCTAGCCCTTCACTATGTAATAGCTATAAATATTCTAATATAAGTATAGCAAGATACAAGTGCAAAGTTTCCTCATAATATATGCCTTCTTTTTGTGAGAAACCTCTAGCAAAAAATCTAGCCTTATACTTTTCTAGACTACCATCATAGTATGTTTAATTTCAAATACCCATTTAGAAAAATAATAGATTTACCTTTGGGTGTTGGAACAACATCCCAAATATCATTTTTAAGAATAGACTAATATTCTTCCATCATTGCATCCTTCCATGCTTTCTGATTAGAATCTTTTTCAACACTACAAAGTTCTAAGGCAATTACATGACACAATAATGCAACACAACCAACAAACTTCTAACTTTTTTACTTTCTCTAAAAGTACCACAAGGGGTTGCATAGTTTTCAACTTCTTCTATGATGTTTTTAGCTCATAAAGGTACTTTCTTATTGGCTAGAGTAGCATTGGTACTTGTTGAAATATTAAATGGATTAGGTGGATCAGGTGGATCAATAGGAATGTTTAAATATGCAATCTCCCTATGAATCTTTGAAGGTGATTTTGGATCAGCCATACCAAAATCTTGAGAACCCTCAAAATTGCCTTCAACATTTTTAGAATTAGGTTCTTTGGATAATTTACTAGCTATAATTTCATCAAATGTGACATCCATACTAATTTCAATTTATTTTTGTCCTAGAACATGGATTTATATGCTTTTTAAGAATCATTATAGCCAACAAATATCCCTTTATTTCCTAAAGTTTCCAACATCATTCTTTTCTCCTTAAGAATGTGAATATAAATGCGGTGACTAAAAATTCTGAAATAACTTATGTCTGGTTTAATACTTGAGAAAGATTCTTTTTGAGTCATATTGTCAAGAATTTGATGAGCGGGATGATTTTGAATATGTAATGTTTTCCTACAAGATTTAACCCATAGAAAAGTAGGAAGACTTTGATAATGAATCATTGCCTCGATAATAGTCCTAATTTTTCTTTAGTCACACCAATTTGTTGAGGAATATGGAACATAGAGCTCCTCTTAATCTTATCTTCAACACCTAAACTTTGAAAAATATCGTACAAATACTCTCCACCATTATCATATCTTATAATTTTAGTTCTTTTGTTAGAGAGACTTTCATCCAATGCTTTGAATTCTTTGAAATGAGACAACTCTTCATCAAATTCCTTAGACTTAAGAAAATAAATCTAACATTATGAGAGGAATCATCAATGAAGGAAATATAGTACCAAAAAACACTAAGGGATGTAACAAACATGAAACCACATTAATCTAAATTAACTAATACAAGAAGCTCTTCAATTTTAGATTCACTTCTATGGAAAGTGATCTTAATATTCTTACCTTAAGTGCATCCCTTGCAAAATCCTTCATGATGATTATGGTTTAGTTTAGGAGGACCAATAATAATAAAATTCATAGAGGCTAAAGTTCTGAAATTTAAATGCTCAAACCTCTTGTTTCATAATTCACTTGAACTTGATGACTTTAGAGCAAGTGCATGAAGTTGACAAGTTGAAAGTTTGTAGAGGTTGTCATGATGTTCTCCAATTTCATGAGTTATTTTAAGATCAAAATTCTTTTTCCATACCAAAAAAAATACCATAAACAAAAGAAACACGATACCATGTATCTTCTAAGGCTGATATAGAAATCAGATTTGTTTTTGTACCTCAAATAAATAACACATCGATTAAGTGTAGAAGAATACCAATTTTTTTTGAAAGATGTAGAGCCAAGACCTTTCACCAAATAACTAGTATCATCACCAAAAATTAGTTGGATTTAATAGTTATGATATAATATTCGTATAAATTATAATAATAATTAAATTAAAATTAAAATATAGGAGTTCTTGGGATCACTATTGATATTTGTTTGTTTATCAAAAGGGGTTAAAGTTCTTGGGATCACTATTGATATTTGTTTGTTTATCAAAAGGGGTTAAGTGTAGGATGTAATTTACTCGAGGATCTTTGGCTTTTATTGATTTTTAGAGTAACCACTTATTACTTATTTTACATGATATTTATTGTGCTTAATACTAATTAAATGATCATTTATAAGCCACTTAATTAATATTAAATTTTTATATGAAAATAATATAAATGGAGTTTCTCTTTTGACTTCATTTTGACATGAGGGTATTTTTTTCAAACTTTGAGTCCTAATTTAACCAAGAGGGAGTTTTATTTAATGGTGGGCCAATTGTAGCTATTTTTGGCATTTTTGAGGCATTTTTTTGTTTAATCATCCATTTACACATGCAATTTGATGATTTTGTGGGCATAATCACATAGATTTGATCAATTTGACATTGTTTATGCATGCTTTTTAGATGCATAGAAATTCAAGCTTTTGTTTTTATCATTTTGAGAGTGTATTTCAACTAGAGTTTCTTTTCACTTGACTTTCTTATAAATTATAAGCCTTTGTATTTTCTAGGAGTTAATTCTTTTAGTCTTCTTTTTTTTGCAGCTTGCAGATTTTTGGCATGATTGATTTGATCACATTGTAGAAAGGTTCTTTATCATTTATAGAGATACAAATTTCCTTATCATTTATTTTGTAAGGTGGTATTATGGGTATTTTTTAAGTGTTGTATTTACACCTCCATTTAAGAACATTGTCTTATTGCTCGATACAAGGTTTTCTACATATGCAGGAAGGTCTGTGATTGTGTCCTTTTTAGACTAAAATTCATGAAAATACCAAGACCCGTCATTGGAATCATTTTTTCATTACATAATTCTCTATGATTGTGATTTATTATTAACTTTAGAGGGTCATGGTGAAGTGTATTCTACTTTAAATTATATGTTACTTTTATGTATCACCTATTAGATTTAGTTGTCATTTTTGCAAGCAAGTTATTTAGCCATTTTTCTATCATCATTTAGTGTAGGTGAGTACCATTGAGGAATAAATATTTAATCCCAAATATTAGCCTTTATTACAAGTAGTTCAATATACCTGAGATTCTTTCCATGTTTCAATATGATAGCTAGATTCCATACTCAAGTATAGGAAATCTTAGTTGGCAACATGACAATGACCAAATCTCATGATTATAAAATACTAACATTTTTCAATCAAATAAAGTCTAAAATATGATTACTAATGGTTTATATTCTTTAATAAAAATAAATACTATGGATTTATTAACATAACCACAATTAATGGAATAGTGTGATGTGCCTTAAGTGAATGTCAATGTTTTATAAAAGATACAACCATTAGATGGAAGGTAATGAGTGTAAAAATTAATATATTTTTCAAGTGAAGAGGATAAAATATCAAACAAGAGGAAGATATTCAATCAAACAAAGGACTATTTTCTAAACATCTAGAGGAGAAATTAGTTTACAAAAATGACATACAAAGAGAAATTTTAGCAACACGTGTGACCATTATCACCCATCAAAGAGGGACATTATTAGTTAGGATACATATCTTTCAACTAGAAGAGAAGGATTATTCGCCATCATTTAAATATTAAAAAAAATGAAAATGTACATTATTTATCCTTCCCAAAGAGAAGAAATAAAAATGATAATAGAAAACCTAATCATCAACAATATAGTAACAAAAATTGATCATTAGAATACTTAAATTGAAGGCATAAAGATAATAGATTTCAGACCCAACTCAATTTGATTTCAGTAGATTAATTTAAGATGATAAAGAAATAATATTCAATAATATACAACTAATCCCTTAGAAAAAGTCAAAAGGAAGAGACAATATCAACATATCAAAGAAGTACAATCCCAAAAATATTCTTGCACAATATCAACAGATCAAAGAACTACATACATTATTAGTAAATACATTCAATTTAACTAATATATTAAAAAGGAGAATCATTGACATATCTATTATCCAAGAGTGTAAAGAAGATAATCTATTCTTAGTGAGTGTCAAATAAAAATTAGGGATATTCTTGGTAGATATCAAGATTCTTAGAAAAGAAGTAATCCAAGGGATTACATATCCATGAAGATTTATTTCAAAAATAACATAACTCAAATAAGTGCATTATAATCTCTCTATTGAATCTTCTCCTCAAAGGTTTTGAATTGTCCCCTAAAAAATATTTTATACATCTTTATCATTATTCAAGTTCCTAATGTGCTAGTTAATTTGTATTGCAACCAAGGAGGACTTATCCTAGACTCTATCTTTGATGCCTAGAAGTTCATTCAGAAACATGAATACAAGATAGATAATCAACAAGCCATGCCTCAACTCATACTTGGAATTTTATTTTATTTTTATATATTTTCGATCTTTTTGGTTTGATAATTGCCAAAGCCAAGAAAAAAGTGGAGCTTAGGTAGACTAGAACCCAAGACCTCTTGGCTGAGAGGCTTGTATCTCATTGTTACATTATGGGGTCATTCCCCTAGATTTTTCAATTGTTATTATTAGAGGAGACAAGTCAAATACTTCTCTTCAAACTGACATTCAATGTTCCATGTATATAGAAGTGATAATGGTAGGAACCTTTCATTTATAGTAGCATATATTGTAGCTAAAACTATTGTTTTCATAGTCAACACTTGGATCAATTATTTATCCTACTATCATTGTGATCACATCATGTTGCACACTAGGGATTTATGAAACCATGTCACCATTATTGAAAAAGAAGATTGTTGAAAGTATAGAAATGAGGGAGATTGATGCAACCTATCATGGGAACAATCATTATTTTGTCATTGATGTCAAACATGCTACTTGCTAGTAAGACAATTGCTAACTTTGGTCTAAATGTTATTGTTTGATTGATTGATGAAGAGGATTTGAAAAGAAAGGATAATAAGAGTACCTAAAGAAAGGTTGAGTTATATGTTTTAAAGGAGCACTAAGACCAAGTAAGACTTTGATGATATAGTGTATTGTTTATCTACTTAAGGCTACAATGAAAGGATACTTGAGCAAAGACAAGAAGAAGACTAAGTAAAAAGAAATCTGCCTGCCAAGCCTGACCAAGAAAATAGTTAAAGCCAAGCAATTTAGTTCAATTCGAGCATAAAATTTATTATGTACTAAGAAAATTAAACCTTAGTATGTGTTGAGTGTCATAAAAATGGGATTAATGACTGAGCAAAGACCTAGTTCATGCCGAGCAACCTAGTGTTGACCAAACATCACAAGCATGTTATTGTCAAGCAAACAATATGTTATTGTTGAGTGATAGTATAAAGAGTTGAATTGAAGATTTAATGAATTTGAGCCAACATATTTGATTTCTTGAATTTTGTGAAGCATGTTGAAGATAAGTATGATGAGTTAGTGGCATAGAATTCAAGAAAAACCACTTTGAGATGAATTTGAAGAGGATTGTAAGAGAAGTTTCTAGAAGGGAACAAAATGGAAAAGAGGGAGGATTTGATGAGTCTAACCTAACCCTAAGATGGATGATTGTAGTGAAGCAAAAAAGGATCAAAATTCTCTATATAAGGAGATAATAGGTCAGAAGAGTGTGAAACCAGAGATAGATAGGAAGTCTTGAGGTGTTGCTTCATATGGTGGTCGAAGGAATGAACCTACAGTTGGCATACTAAGCATGAAGGCTTAAGGAGGTGAAGGCTTGAAGGGTGCACAAGCTATTAGAGATGAAGGGGAATGAATGCCAAGAAAAATGGAGAGTTGAATGAGAGATATGTAATCTGCAAGTGAATTGTTTTGTTATCAAATCAAGTCCTACTATTACTTTCTAGCAATTGTATCAATCTGGATAAATTATTTGGATTAAGGTTGACCTAACAGTCATAAGTAAATCTTTTAACCAGGTGACATTCTAATGGAATGTCTGAAAGTCCTCTAACAAGGCTCACTTTTAATAGGGTGATTGAAATCCTTTAATCAAGGTCATATTTAACAGTGCATATTGCAACCTTTAACATGGTTGGCTCCTCACAAGGCTCATTTTAGAAGAGTGAAAATTTGTAGCATGTTACTAGTGGTTTTTCCTAGATTGGGTTTCCATGTTAAATCCTTGTGTTGATATGTGTGATTGAATTTGTGGTATTTCATGTTTACAATTCTGCAAAGTTCATTTGACCTAGGACAGTAATATACTAAGGTTTGAGATATTAGATGATCTAATCAATGCATGCACATGTGTTTGTTGAGTACTAAAAAGTTTCATTTGTAAATTTGGACCTTGGATAACCAATTCACCCCACCCCCTAATTATTCTAAATTATTCCAACAATTGGTATTAGAGAGCTTGGTGCTTGTGAAGGAAATTTTTTAAGGAACTTCGATGCAGAGCATCCTAGGGTTTTATTCCAAGCCCTAGTTAATTTTTGTGCTCGTGGTCAAGGAATGGATCACATTGAATAAAGAGACACCAAATAAGCACTTCAAGAACTTTAGCCTAGTTCATTCAATATCCACAGGTTTGTAGCCAAATGAGCAGTTAAGTTCACTAACTGTGCAAACCGGCAAGACAATTAAAAAGTAAGGTTAGTAGATGATCGCAACTTGAAATAACTAACATCAAATGAAGCCAGCAAAGCTATGAAGGAAGGAAAGATAGTGGATCACATCATCGCAACCGCTAGTGGTTAAGGCAATATAACCATAGCAAAGAAGCAATAAACAACAAAGCAAATTGTTTCTCACCATCGCAATCAATAAATGCTAAGTTTGACTAACAATAGTGACTAAAGGTAGAAAAGACCATTTTGCATTATCATGAATAGAAGATGTTAAGTTAGCAAAGCAACATCGAAGCCATCATCAAAGGACATGAAGGTTGGCACATGGTCGCAACTATTAATGACTAACCATGGAGTAAGCTAGTGAAGGTCTGACTAAAGAAAGAATAAATAGTTTCACTTTGTCATGAACAGAAGATGTTAAGTCAACAAAGTAGCAGAGAAGCGACAACCAAAGGAAATAAAATGATTTTGCAAGATCACAACTTAAGAAAACCATTGTTCTCAAGGTCGCAGGAGTCAAGAGATAGTTAAGGAGAATAACTGTGAAGTCGTGCAAGTCTATGTTTGCATGGTTGCAAGGTAGAGTAATAGTCAAGAAAAGAGGTGTGAAGCCATGACCAATGTTCGCAGCATCACAAAGATGAAGTAAACAATTAGAGGATAAGACACAAAGCCATAACCAGTGTTCGCAACATTGCAAAAATGAAGAAAATAGTTAGAGGATAAGTCACGAAGGTGTGAGAGTGTTAACAAGATGGTTAGGCACAGCATCACAACTTGGAACACAATCAAGGAAGAAGGAAGTGTGAAGAGGCAAGAAAGACTTGGTCATAATGTCGCAATCAGAAAAGTCAAAAAGAAAGAGAATACGTGGAGAAAGAAGATGGACACATTAGCCAAGAAATTGTTACGAAGTAGAAAAAAGTTCCAGAGAGGAAAAAAGGTAGTTAAATGTCGAATCTTGATGATTTGTTGAACAAGCTGACATGGATATAAAAGTTGAAGGTCCTTGAATGACATAAGAGTGTGGTAAGAATGGGAGAATTAGTTGTAGAAGCATTGTAGAAGCTAGCAGAGAGTAAATTTCTAGTAGATAGAAGTTTTCTTGAGTATAATGTAATTTTCTGAATTAAATATAAGATAGTTCCAGTGTGTTAATCAGTTTCAATATGTTATTTGTTCTCTGTTGGTTGAGCTTAGTAGATTAGAATTGTGTTATGAAGGAGTAGCTAAATAAATGGATTCTTATTGACCTTTATGTTTAGTCAAATGGATTTCTAGAGTCGAGAAGAATCCTTTGTACTTATGTCCTTTTCTTTTCTATTTGTGTGTTTTAGAGCTAGCTCTAAATTCAAGCAAGGCCTAGGTAAGAAAGGTATGTCTCGATAAGAAAACTTGTAGAGAGAGAGAGAGAGAGAGAGAGAGAGAGAGAGAGAGAGAGAGAGAGAGAGAGAGAGAGAGAGAGAGAGAGCATGATTGTTGTTTATCAATCATGAGAAGTGGTGGTTTGATAGTCTTTTTGGTGGGTAGGAAGCCTTGAGAAGGGGAAGAGATTAGTTCATCTAGTACTAGAGACAAGTAGTAATCCTAGGGGCTCAATAGTGAGTTTAAGGAGTTCTAGAAGAGAGTAGAACTCAGGGTAGAAGGTGACCTCCCCACCAAATTGGTATCAGAGCCATAAAATTGTGGCTTGTGTGGTATGTTGTATACTTATAAATCAGTTGGGCCTTTAAAGATGGTGACCAGTGTTGAATTGGCTAAGAAGGTAGATGAGCAAAAGAAACTCTACAAGAGAATACCAGGATCCTCGATGAGGCCATAAAGGAAATGAAAGAAAAGTTAGAAGAGATGGAAGATGCAACCCAAGAAAAAGAAGGTGAATACTTTAGTAGTAGTGTAGGAAAGGCAAAATTAGAGGATGAGATACCTAAACTAGATTTGTTGTGGGGTGAAGGAGAACCATTCCTCAAAGCTCTCAAAGCATCGGGAGGAAAGAGTCTAGAAAATGTCTCATTTTTCCATGGCAAGATGGACATTGAGGTGGTCCTAGAATGGATTGGAAGTATAGAAAATTACTTGGAATGTGAAGGGATAACAAAGGTACAAAAAGTGAGAGTTGCAAAATCTAGATTGAAAGGACAAACACTTGCTTGGTGAAAGTTTGTGCAAGAAGAAAGAGAAAGTGAAGGAAAGAACCCCATAGCCAGTTGGAAGGGTATATTGGGAAAGATAAAAGAAACCTATTTGCTAGAGCTGGATTATGAGATTCAATTGCACAAGCAAAGGCAGAATCTCAAGTAGAAGGATCTTGATGTGGCTACCTACAATAAAGAGTTTCAAAAGTTTCCTCTAAGGTTGAGGGTGCAAGAAATAGAGAGCATCAAGGTGGCAAGATATCTTAATGGCCTTAAGTAGTATATTTAATTTGAATTAAGTTTGTTTAATCTCACCACCTTGAAAATCTATTTTCAAATGGCTAGGAAAGTGAAAGATAAGTTGAGGAAAAAAGGGGACTCAAGTTCTAAGAACATAGGCAGAGGCAAAGACTTCAAAGGAGGTTCAAGAGGAGGTTCTTGTGGGAGGACCAATGAGAAAAGAAACTATGGTGATTTCAAATGGAAGTATTAGACAAGTAAAACTAGTCAGAGAGGTGGCTCAAACAAAGGAAGAGGATCTAACAATGGTGGCAGAGGAAGAAATGGCAGCAACAATAGTAGAGGCTCACACTTCAGAAATATGAAATGTTACAACTATGGTAAGTTGGGGCATCCTACCTACAGATGTCCAGAGAGAGAATCATCATCATCCCATGGAGAGAAGAAGATCAACTACATCTAAGAGGAGAAAAATTCCAGAGTAGGTGAAGTGGATCTTGATACAGAGAAAGGTGAGATCCTCATGTTGAGGAGAGTCTTAGTAAAAGAACCTATAAATGAGGAACCCAAGAAGAGAAGAGCATTGTTTAGAACCACTTGAAAAACATTAGGCAAGGTGTGTAAGGTGATTATAGACTTAGGGTCTACTAAAAATGTCATGTCAAAGGAAGCAATATAGAAGCTTGGATTAGCAAAAATGCCACATGCGAGTCCTTACAGAGTGACTTGGTTGAATAAAGGGAAAAACATCTTGGTAAATGAAGAAGTATGGGAAGACATCACTATTGAAAAGTATCAAGACATGATCTTATGTGACATAATCCCCATGGATGCTTGTCATTTATTGTTGGGAAGACCTTGGTAGTATGACAAAGAGGCAGTACATCATGGGAAGGAGAATAAATATTCTTTCAAGAAGGATGGAGTCACTTATAGGATACATTCCATACTAGAAGAAGAAAAGACAGAGAAGGCTACTATCAAAAACTTTTGATGAGTGGGAAAGAATTCCTAAGAGACCTAAAAGAAGAAGAACTTGGGTTTGTTCTCCTATTGAAGCCCAAAGAAGAAGAGGTGAAGAAACTTAGTCTCTTACTAGTGGAGGTGCAAGCTATATTAGATCAATTTAGGGATATTATTAGTGATGGTAAACCATCCACACTACCCCCACACATAGCAATAAGTCATCAAATTGATTTTATGCCAAGAGCTTCATTGCCAAACAAAGTTTCTTGCAAGATGACTCTAGAACATAACAAGGAGATTGCTAGGAAGATTCAAGAACCACTAGATTAGGGATTGATCAAAGAGAGCATCAACACATGTGCAATACTAGTTGTGCTAGCACTGAAGAAAGGAGGTAAGTGAGACATTGTATTGATTCTAGAGCAATCAATAAGATAACCATAAGATTGAGGTTTCCTATTCCTAGAATAGAAGATTTAATGGATTGTATAGGCAGTGCACAATACTTCTCTAAGATAGATTTAAAAAGTGGGTACTACCAAATTAGAATGAAGGATGATGATGAGTGGAAGACAAATTTCAAAACCACTAAAGGGTTATATGAATGGTTAGTCATGCCAATTGGTCTCTCAAATGCACCAAGCACATTTATGAGACTAATGAATGAAGTATTGAAATATTATATAGGCAATTTTGTGGTAGTTTACCTAGATGACATTTTGGTTTACAACAAGATTAAAGAAGAGCACCTCAAACATTTAGAAATTATTTTGAGAAGGTTGCAAGAAGAAAAGTTGACCATTAACCTTGAGAAATATGAGTTCATGAAAGAAGAACTAGTCTACCTTGGATTTTTTGTATCATAGGGTAAGTTGAAGATGGATGAAGACAAGGTCAAATCAATTTTAACTTGGCCTACACCAAAGACAACTATAATTGTCAAAAGTTTTCATGGATTGGCATAGTTTTGTAGGAAGTTCATCAAAAACTTCAATGAGAAATGTACTCCTATTATGGACACTATCAAAGGAGGAATGAAGACAAATTTTGTGTGGACAAAAAGGGTAGATGAAGGATTTGAAAGACTAAAGAAAGAGGTACCTACTAAACCAATCTTGGTACTACCTAGCTTTGAGAAGCTATTTACAGTAGAGTGTGATGCCCAAGGAAATAGAGACATTATATATTGCCCAAGGAATTTGTAGTCTTCACTGACAATCAACCCCTAAGCTTCATCAATTCTTAGGAGAAACTAAGTTTGAGGCACATAAAATAGATGGAATTTTTTCAATCCTAAACTTTCACCATTAAGCACAAGAAGGGTATCAATAAAAAAGTAGCAAATGCTTTAAGCAAAAGATTTTTGACAATGTACGAAATTCAATTGAAAAGAATTGGAGTAGAGGAATTCAAAGATCTCTATCAAGGAGATGAAGATTTCTCAAAAGCATACAAGGTATGCTCATCTTTTGAAAATCATTTTCATAGTGAGTTTGCTAATTATACATTACAGAATGGTTTATTGTTTATGGACAATCAACTTTGTGTTCCAACAGGTTCAATGAGAGGGAACCTTATCCAAGAGAAACATAATGGATGTTTGAGTGGACACTTTGGATTTAACAAAACCCTAAAGCTTGTAAGTAGATATTATTATTGGCCTAGGATGTAGAGAGATGTAAGAAAGTATGTTGAACAATATGTCATTTGTCAGAAAGCAAAAGTAACCTCATCAAATGCTAGTTTGTATCAACCATTACCCATACCTGATATACCTTGGGAATGTCTAAGTATGGATTTCATAGTGGGGTTACCTAGAACTAAAACAAGTTTTGATAGTGTGTTTGTAGGAGAGGATAGATTCAATAAAATGAGTCATTTCATACTATGTAAAACCACTCATGATACAAGCTACATAGCACATTTGTCTTTCAAAGAAGTAGTTAGGATTCATGGATTATCAATCAGTATAGTGTCCGATAGAGATGTCTAGTTCATGGGTCATTTCTAGAAAACATTATGGAGGAGATTGAGAACAAATTTGTCCCACAGCTTTGCATACCATCCTCAAACTGATTGTCAAACTAAAGTGATAAATAGAGTACTAGAAATATTCTTAGATGTCTAACAAAAGAATACGAGCATACTTGGGATCAAGTTATATCACAGGCAGAGTTTGCTTACAATGATAGTGTCAACATCACTACTAGTAAAAGTTTTTTCTAGATTTTTTATGGAAGACACCACAGAGGAGTTTGTGAACTCAAAGAAATAAAATAACATGGATCAATTAGTGGGCATTCTGAGGATTTTGCTCAATCCATGAAAGAAATACATGATAAAGTTAAGAGAACTTTGATAGAGGCAAATTATAAATTGAAGGAAAAGAGGATGAAGGAAGAAGGGATGTGCACTTTTAGGTTGGAGATTTGGTATTGGTACATTTAAATAAATCTAGATTACAGAAAGGAAGGTCTAGCAAGCTGCAAATGAGAAGAATTAGTCCCTGTAAAATTCTAGAGAAGTATGGATAGAATGCATATAAATTGGATTTATCTAAGGAATTAGGGTTATCACCAATCTTCAATCTAAAAGACCTAATTGCATACAAAGGACTAGAGATTCCAAAGGATACTCAGAAAGAAAAAATGCAGAAAGACATCCAAGAGATCAAAATACTAGTACAATAGAAACTGTAAGCAGAAAAGATACTAGATTCCAAAGTGAAGAAAATGACAAGGCATCAAATATACATGGAGTATCTCATTGAATAAAAAGGGTTACCAACTATAGAAGCTCTATGGATCGATGAAGAAGACTTCAAGAAGTGAGGCATTAGTCTGGCATTGTTGCTAACTAAGCCAACTTAATCTCTTTTCACAAAGGGGAGAATGGTGCGGAGCACCCTAGGGTTTTACTCCAATCCCTAGTTAATTTTCGTGCTCATGAC
The DNA here is from genome assembly GCA_028749045.1 of Cupressus sempervirens. Taxonomy (NCBI): domain Eukaryota; kingdom Viridiplantae; phylum Streptophyta; class Pinopsida; order Cupressales; family Cupressaceae; genus Cupressus; species Cupressus sempervirens. The sequence goes on from CM053791.1 coordinate 536,206,865, forward strand.
AGAGGATTGGATCACATCAAGTAAAGAGCCATCAAATAAGAACTTTGGGAACTGCAGCCTAGTTCATTTGATATCCACAGGTGCAACCAGATGAGCAGTTAAGTTCACTAATCGTGCGAACTGGCGAGATAGTCAAAAAGTAAGCTTAGTGCATGATCACAACTTGAAATAATTGTAGATGCTTAAAATCATCCTAAAAGACTATATTTATTTATTTAATATTGCCCTTGACATTATAATAAATTATATTTTTCATATTTTGCTACTTATTTAATTAAATTTATTTCACTTTTCTAAGGTATTTAAATTTAATTTAAATACTTTCATCCTTAGTGTGTTAAATTTATTTAAAGCATGACCCTCCATAAGTCCCCTTTTTTAAATAAATCTTATTTATTTAAATCCCCTCCATCTCATTAATTCTCTATACCTTGATTAAATTAAATCCTATTTAATTTAATCTTAAACCTAGTCTACAACCATTACTTTCATCCTTCAAAGCCTACCCACTACTTAATCCCACTTAATTACCTTAAACACCTTGCTAAACCGCCTTTTAATCCTAAGTGTGTGCTCACACGTGTGAGGAGCCCTCATACTTTCCACATCCCTCGTGCCTTCCACACCTCTTGCAACTTTGTCCCCCACACCTCTCTTCAAGTTTGCTCACACATGTGTGAGCAAACTTTGAATGTTGACCACTTGCATGGCTTTCTTACATGTCTCCTTATGGCACCTATGTGGATGCCACATGGATTCCACCTCACTAGGGCCTCTCTCAAGCCTATAAATAGAGCCTTTGTCTCAAGCATTTTCATTTCCCTAATATGCATTTTTATCATGCTACTTTGTCATTTGAGTTTCTTAGTGATTCTCATGTTTGCATACTAACCTTTGGTAGTTCATAGCTTTCATTTCTCATTGCATTATTAGATTAGTTTCTTTCTTACACTTCCACTTCCATGTCCTTGAATGCCTTCAAGCATGGCTGCTTCCATAGCCATTGTTTGAGGTGTTTTTCACTCATTTAGTATAGTTTCATTATCATACTTGCATTTTCTATCAAGAGATTCAACATAGTTGTATTTTGGGAGAGCACATCAACATCCCTCCAATCTAAACACACCAACAAGGCCTCTCATGGGTGCCTTTATTGAGTTGTTTTAGGTTGCTTGAGGACTTTGTCTTTTAGTTGCTTTGAGTTGCAAAACTCAAGCAAGCGTTAGTTATGCTTTGTTTTGTTTTAAATAATTGATATATCTATTGTAGCTAACATTTTCTTTTTTTCTATTGCTTCCAATAGGTAGTTTTTCTTGCATACATTTTGACACACACGGTGGGACCCATATCCTTATTTTTCATTCAAAAATCTTTCAAGAAAACCATAACTGGTCATCAAAACCTTGCATTGTCATCTATGCTGAAAGTAGTGTCGTCTCCATTCCATTGTCTGCATAGATCAGCACCTACGCATATCAGCATCTTCACTTCTTTCTACTTTAATCCACCCACATTACATTTGAGAACCTAGTTTTAGTGTTTTCGTACGTTATTTTATTATCTGCATCATGGGCGGGTTTTTAATTTGAAAAATTAATCTATTGTATGTGTTTTTCAAGCTTTCGTCTATGATTTGTACTTTTGTTTTCTGCATTGTGTGTTGAATACTAGAACTGTCATCTATGATACCTACTTCATTGTCTGCGTTGTATGCTAAAGAGTTTTGTCATATGCGTGTTCTAGCATCTACGAACCTATTCTGTCATCTATTCCTGAGAAAAGTATCACTAGATTGCAAGTTGTACCTTTTTTCCTTTTGTCATCTTTGCAGTTCAACGTCTACATGTTTTGGGGTCTGCGCATTTCAGTGTCTACACATTTATTGTTTGTGCCTGTAGTATGTCATCTACAATTTTTGGCATATTTTTTGAATTTCAAACACATTATTCGCTGACTAGTTGTTTTGTAGAGATTTCTAACAAATTTGCATTGCAAGAAATAGACCTTAGAAGGCTTTAACAAAAACTCATAGTGATTTTTATTACTAACAAAATTTGTAGTGATTTTTATCACTTTAGGATTAAAGGGTTAATGAATTTGTATGAATAACCATTTGTCCTTGAAAGTATGTTGCAAATCCAAACACACTCTTGAATGCCATTAAAGGAATGAACAATCTTTTCATTAGAATGCATGTTTAGAATAGCAAACACTTGGACTTGGTGCTTAAAATGAACTCATACACTCTTGAATGCTTTAAGGAAATCGACATGAATGTTTATGATAGCAAACATTTGGAATTGGTGCTTTAAAAAAACTCACACTCTTGAATGTCTTAAATAAATTGACATGAATGTCTAGGATAGCAAACATTTGGAATTGGTGCTTAAAATGAACTCACACAATCTTGAATGACTTAAGGGAATTGGTTTCATTTTAGCAATTTTCTTATGTTCATGAGCAATTTACTTTCTTGTTGACGAATCTGTGCTTTTATTTATGTTGACGACGATTTCAACTTGGAAAGAACATTGTATGCTATAAACACATGTGTCTTCAAAGTAGATTATAAAACCTAAAGCTTCATTGGGAAAGAACAAGTGTCTTTTAAACCCCAAGGCCACATACATATTCTCTCCCCTCGCACCTTTGGGTGATCTTGGGTGCACAAGAAATAAGTGGTCTTATTTTTCTTTTTATTAGGAGGCCTACTTGGGAATTTTATCACCCCTTAGGATGACCTCAACTCTAGTGTTTTGGTAGAGTATAAGAATTAGGAGGTGAATCGAAACGCACCTCTCTTGGAAGTAAAATCGTGTTACTCTTGGCTAAGCCCCAAAGAACTTTATACCTTTGGAAAGTGAAGGAGGAGATTTGGGTTACCATCTCCCCTTGGCTGTGTGGCATTATTTTCTTCCATCTATAGATTCAGGCCTCACATACCTGGTGTATATCGAGGATGCCCTTTAGATAATCCTTGTACATCCTAGTTGTAGCCTTATTAAGATTGTTGGTGTGTTTTGCATGCCTAATTGTTTAAACATTCAAAACTAACACCAAACTTCAAACAAGTTCAAAAAAAAAAAACAAGTGAAATTGTGAGCTAAACTTCAGTGAGTGAAACAGTGGTAAGTGGGTCCAAACTTGACTCACAGTCATTTTCAAGAGTTCTATATTGGTCTAGCATTTGAAATTGATTGACTCTGGTTACAGTTTATGCTTGAAATTAGGTTTTGTTTTGTTCCTTCCATGACTGACAAAGTCAAACATAAGAAGGTGAAATTGTCCAAACCATTTGTTTACAAGGAAAGGAATAACCTAGCACACGGTGATAAACAATTATGATATGCTATCAAAGACATCCAAAAAGAAGAAGCTAAAGAAGACTATTATGATAGAATTGAGTACAATGTTAAACTTTGAAATTGGTCTACCTTCCCTAGAGTAAACCCAAGGTTTTTGTTCCTAGTAAGTGAGGATTGAGTTAACCGTATAAGTGACCACCACGCCTGCATTTCCCACATACCATTTTATTTTTCCAAATTTCTAGTCTTACATTTGCAAACTTCCTCTAGAGAATTTGATCATTTGAACCTAAAAACTTTGGCATAAGCACACCTTCCAAGATCACAACACTGGACCTTTTATCCACAAGCAAACATCTATCACTTATTTGGGATCACAAGTCCATCTCCAAATAGTGAGTAATCAATTAGGTATCCTATCTTGCCTAAAGATCACTTGACCATCTTTGGTAGGAGAAAGATACTTTTAACCTATAATCACACTTTGTTTGCTAAATATTCACCCCTTTCATTGCACAAGGTTCAGCAATTCTCCCTTACATTCCTCTCTTTCTTCCATAGTCTTCCATTCATTGGTTTGGTCACTATTGTATGGTACATACACGATTTGGCAAATTCACATTTAATCCCATGTCTCGCTTGTTGGAATCGTTAAGGTAAAAAGAGATGTAGAATCCTTTTCCTCCACATGCAACATCATTAGGGGGAGCATTTCCCTCTAGTTCAAACTTTGGCATGCCTAGCATACACATAAGAACCAGAAGATCCTTTTCGTAACACAACTTTGGGAACTAATGAAAAAGAAGTATACCAACAAGAAAACCTTATTGACAACAATAATATCCCTACTAATGTCTGAATGTTCCTTGCAGATCCATACAATGTCAAAATGATGGAAAAATCTATTAGGGCAAACAAGACTGAGATCTTCCTAAACTTGGTTAAAGATGGAGTTAATGTCCCTATGAGCTTTGATGAGACCACCTTGTTTAGACAAATTATGAAAGGTGGTGTTCTCATATTTCCAAACACAACTCAAGCATCTAGCTAAGGACCAATAGTGACAAGTAGTGCTACATCCACATCAAGTGGCACCATACAACCTACATTCCAATTAAGTGCGAAACATATCCAACAAATCATTAGTGTCATACCCAACACTACTACGCATGCTAGTATTCCATAATCCACCTTAACAAGTGCAACCGTATGATGCTTAAACATTGGGAAAATATCTACTCAACAGATGGCAATCCCAACACAACCAATGTATTCCACTTATTCACAAATTTTGATAAGTATGGTAAAAACATCTGTGCCAATTCCAATGACTGCATATCAATACATTGGCCAAAGTGGAGCACTCCCACCACCTCATAATACATTTGGAACTCCTTATAACTTGGGAGGTAGATTTACAAATGCTTAACAATCACAAGTGCAACCAAACCAAGATTAGCCCAACAATTGCATGAACTTTGAAACTTGGTACATTCCATAACCAACAAAGGGGTGAAAGATTTATCTTTTGAGGAAGTTTGTCCCTTTCCATTTGATAAATCCATTAGCATGATACCATTCCCACCAAACTTTGAGATTCCTAAATTTGACAAATACACGAGAGAAACATGTCCTATCACACATCTCAAGGAATTCTTGGTTTTGTGTCAAGAAGTAGCCTGTAATGAAGATTATTTTAAGAGGCACTTCACACGAAGTCTTGGAGGCCCCACACTAGAGTGGCTAATGAACTTAACCAAGGGTTCCATTACCTCTTTCAATGATCCAATAGGGAAGTTTGTAGCACAATACTCTTACAACATTGAACATCATGCCTAATTAAGTGATTTATGCAACACAAAACAATGAAATGGTGAAACATTTGCCAACTTTATACAACGATGGAGACATCTTGTTAACTGCATGCCCTAAAAAATTGAGGATTCCCACCTTGTGGATATATTTATCAAAAACTTGATACTAGATATATCTTTTCACATGAAGATGGCTAGCCCTAAGGATTTTGCTACATTACTTAAGAGGGGCAAGAGCATTGAAAATGGGCTTTTAGACAAAGTTGTCATTAAACATTATAGCTCATCATCCTCAAACAATGACACAAACAACAATAGAAAACCCAAATTTTGGTCCAAAAACAAAGGTGTCACACACGATGGTGTCACAAATGTTAAAAATGTACAAAACCTTCAAGAGGAAATAACAACAACCATCATAACTGAAACAAAAATTCAAACCATGACAATCTGAATCAAAAAAATCAGCGATCTCGCAATCAAACACAATTTTTTCCTCACAACAACAACAATTACAATCGTGACTATGATCGCAATAGAAAGTTCACTAACTTTTGTGAACCCTTGGAAACCATATCCCAAAAACTAGTAGATCACAACTTGATGGTATTTCCCAACACACAATCCTTTGATGAAAATCAACCCAAATTGAAATGGTATAGGGAAAATGAATATTGCAAATATAATCACATCAAATGACATGACATGAAAAAGTGTATAAAACTCAAATTCTTCATTCAAAATCTTGTCAATGATGGAGAAATTGAGGTAGAAGGAGGACCATCCTCTAAAAATGCCAAGCTAAAGATATTTCAAAAGCCATTTCCTAATCACAACAATGACAATAACAACAATGGAAACAATAATACGAAAAATGCAAATCAAGCTTCCACATCAAATGTATTACCTTATGGCTATTCTACTAATCACATATCAAGGTTTGACTCCTTGTGTGGTAAAATAGAAACCAATGATATATGTGGTTTTGACTCCATTTGTGGCTGCATTGAAGAGGTAGACACTCATGTGAATACCCTTGTCCTACAAGCAGTTGATTATGATGCAACCACTCAATAAGGAAGACTTACTTTGCAAGTTGCCAGTCGCAACCCCACTAATCCATCAATTCCACATGCACCTATTGCGCATCCACCTCACAAGGGCCCACTTCTCGCTATGATGTGTTGTCCCAGTTAGGTAAGACTTCTACTAAAAATCCATTCTTGAGCTCCTCACCACATCACCCATCCACAAAGAGATTTTGGAAAGGGCTCTTTTAGAGTCTCGTGTTCTTGAAAACATTAATGCTTCCCAATTCACTGCCATGATTGGAAACCTTGCTGCACAACAATGCCTTGTCTTTACAGACAAAGATTTACAATGTCCTAATACTCACCATAATTTGTCACTCCACATTGAAGTCCTTATATAGCAACATAAGATTAAAAGAGTTCTTATAGATAATGGATCCAATTTGAACCTATGTACATTAAAGATGATTCATTTCATGGGACTTCTAGAGGACCTCCTAGATATCAATAAAAGGATAACAATCAAAGAATATGATGAAAGAGAAAGAGAATCAAAAGGAGTTATCATGTTACCACTAAAGGTTGGGCCAGCCATCATAAATACTGAATGCCATGTCCTAGACTTGGATTTTCCCTATAATATTTTTCTTGGCCAACCTTGGATACATACACTAAAAGCGTTACCATCAATGTTGAAATTTCCTCACCAAGGAAGAGAGGTCACAATTCCAAGTGATCCCACTCCTTTTGCCTTTTGTAAAAGATTGGAAGGTGCACCAGCAAATTTGTGTCCAATCAGTGAGTTTGCTAAGGTTATACCTAAGCCCCTCACAATAATAGAATCACCTTCCCCAACACTGCCAGAGTTATCCAATAATGATTTAAATTCCCACAAAGGAAAAGAAAAGGTGGAAGATACTAAAGTCAATACTATAGGGAAGAAGGTTACTTTTACTGATGTAGGAATGGGAGAGTATAAGTTTGAAAATGCCTTATGTGTTGGACAACTACCACTCTCCCCCTATTCCTTTGACAAACCTTCATAATTACCACCTCTTGCTAACAAGGATACTATGAATTTTAACAAGATGGCATTTGAACATTGGGGTTCACTTAGTGATGAGCATATGGAATCTAATATTCTAGATTGGCTATACTATGATGGAAAAGATGAACCTGTGGAATTCCCCAAAGATAAGTATGTTAAGGCCCCTCCCATTATCAAAAACATGGGATATCATGGTACTGGCCTTGGACCTAAAGAAGATGGAATTAGAAAACCCCTTAAGGCAAATATCTATCCTAAAGGACGTAGTTTGGGCTCCATTAAACCCAAGGTGACCTTTGCTAACAACTATTGTATGGTTGAACCTAATTCTGAGACTAAAGAGGAGGAATTCTTTGAAATACCCTTCCAATACATTGAGGATGACCTAGATACCCATTTCCATGCCATTACCATAGCTAACCTTTCATCCACCAACCTACCTCTCACCAACCCTGACATGATAGACAAGGACCTTCAAGGCACACCACCAACTCTCAATATCTATAAGTTTGATGAAATAGTGATGGCACTCTTTGGCCTTAAGAATCTCCAAGATTATGAACATGAGATCCAATACAATGAGGAAGCCTACTTTGGTAGCCACGTCAACTCTCTTATTTGCAAAAGTGAAAAACAAAATAAAAATGGAAAAGTAAAAGAAACATCATCTAGAGAAAACTCTTTTAGGGCACTTTTGGATGAAGAAAAAGATAAAATAAAGGACACATCTTCTGGTGAAAACCTCCTAGAGGCACTAGAAGAGGGAGAGATTGACTTGTCATTCAGGTCTTTACCAGCAGAAAAGTCATCTATTTTGAATGAGGACACAATTCCAGTCAACTTGGGTATAGAAGATAATACACAAATCACCTACATTGCAGCTACTTGAAGTCCTGAAGAACAAAAGGCAATGACTAAATTCTTGAAAAAGGGTAAAATGACATGTCGCATGTCCTAAGGATGATTTTCCACTTCCTAACATAGACATCATAGTGGATTTGACTGTTGGACATGAGATGTTGTCTCTGATCGATGGTTTCTTTGGTTACAACCAAATCAAAATTGCAGAAGAAGATCAACATAAAATGACATTTACCACCCCATGGGGAACCTTTTGTTATCAATTCATGGCTTTTGGCTTAAAAAATGTTGGCGCCACTTATCAGCGTGCAATGACTACAATATTCCATGATCTTCTACATGTCATAATGGTGGACTATGTTGATGACATCCTAGGAAAATAAAAGACACGTGAATCCCACATTGATGTGCTCACCACCATTTTTTAAAGGTTGGAAAAATATAAAGTGTGTCTAAATCCAAACAAATGTGTTTTTGGGGTCAAATTAGGCAAGTTATTAGGCTACATTGTGTCAAGAAGAGGTATTGAGGTAGATCTCACCAAAGTGAAAGCCATCATGGAAATGCCTCCACCTACCACATTGAAACAACTCAACAATTTTCAGGGAAAGTTACAGTCCATCAGACGATTTGTGGCTCAGTTAGTAGATAAGGTCCATCCACTTCAACATTTGCTTTGCAAAGACACTAAGTTTTAGTGGGATTGCCTATGTCAGAAAGCATTTGAACAAAATAAGGCATACTTGGCTAATCCTCCAGTTCTAGTCCCTCCAATTGTAGGATGACCATTGATCCTATACATTTTAGCCACTTCAGTTGCCTTAGGTGCTCTTCTGGCACAACTAGATGACAATGGTAATGAGCAAGCTATATACTATCTCAGTCAAACATTAGTTGGCTATGAGTTGAATTACACTGCTATTGAGAAAGCTTGTTTGGCAGTAGTCTTTTGCATGCAGAAACTACATCATTATATGCTTAATCATACCACACATCTCATTGCCAAGATAGATCCACTCAAATATTTGCTATCAAAAGCCTCCCTCACTGGTCGAGCTACAAAATGGGTCTTGATTTTACGTGAATTCGATATTGTTTATTGGTGGTCTTAGATGGTTTTGACATTCGAGTGTCAACACACTTAATCACTTTCTACATTGAAGCCGAGTACACTATGTATGACGAGCCATAGTGTGTGCTGAGCTAGATTTCCAACAGGTGCCGAGTGACTTCAGGTGTCAAGCATTATATGAGTTTCGAGTGATATATAAGTGTTGAGCCATAGTTGATGTCGGGAAAGTCAGAATGCTTCATGTGTCAAGTAAGCTAGAACTATACATGTGCTGAGCAAGATAGAATGTAATAGGTGTCGAGAAAACCAGGATGGTGTATGTGTCAAGCACCACTAGTCCAGTATGTGTTGAGTAACACAGAATCAACATATGAGTTTATGCCCTTACAAACTCGTATGTAAACCATTTTTGGAGCTAGCATAGAAGGATTTCAAAGGAGAAAAAGGATAAGAATGAATCTTTTACATTTCCTATGTGATCAGCATGCAGCCAATCAGAAAAATAGAGAAGGCATGCAACCAATGAGAAAAATGCAAGGAATAAGCAGGACCTAAAGATTCAATATGAATCATAGATCCATACCTAACCCTAAGTCTTCACAATCTTTAAAAGGAGGACAAAAACCCCATTACATGTGTGGAAAGAGAACAGTGTTTGGGTAAACTATAGAAAAAATTCAATGTGAATTGAGAAAGACTTAGAGGAACAGAGAAGCAATTACATATCCAGTTGATCATAATAGTACAAGGGACAAGGGACATGATCAGATATTAGATCTTAGAGGATCAAGACCAAAAGGAGTAAATCAAGTGTCTAAAATCAGCAATTTAAGATTGTAAGCAATCAGGTCAAAGGTTTCTAATACTTTCTTGCCATTGTATTAGATAGTGAAAACCCTGTGTTGATAGGCTAGCTTAATAGTTATTTTGTAGATCCTTTGAAGAGGTGACTAAATCCTTTAACAGGTTGACACTTCATGTAAAGTTTTTGTAAATCCTCTAACCAGGTCACTATTGACATAGTGTAAATCCTTTAACATGGCAAGCCTTTCGTAGGGCAGACTATCAGAAGTGGTCAAACAATTATTGCTGCAATAATTTTTGTGTGTATCATCCCCACCCTAGTTTTACCTTCTTATTCCTAGAGGGTTTTTGGGTTACCAAATCTGGTGTTATGTGTGTTATGTACATGTTTTTGCTTTATGTTTACTTTATATGTTTACATGCATGCATCTTATTTTCAATTATTTGATTTAAAGGATTAGAAAAGGTTAAGAGTAAGATACTTGTGATTCACCCCACCCCCCCCCACACAAGAAGTATTCTTCCCATTTTAAACATTCCAACAATTGGTATCAGAGCTCTAGTTTTTAGAAGGAGAAGTATAACAACTTAGAGAAAAGGTCTAAAGATGGAAGTCTTCAAACTTGGGAAGATCATAGACAATCAGGTGATTGATGTGTACCTCGCTCTACACAAATTGGAAGAAGCTAGAGAAGAATTGAGAAAATCCTTAAAAAGAAGGAAGGATATAGCCATAGCTGAAAATGACATACACTACAAGGAGATTGATACCACACAAGTATTTTCAAATGGAGATTCCAAGGAATTTGATGCAACAATAGCAGAACTGATGAAGAAAAATAGAGCACAAGCTAAAGAAATCAGAATACTCAAGCTTGAACAAGAATCACAAACCATAATGCTTTGTGAAGTGACTGAACAAAAGAAGAGACCCATTAAAGACAAGGCCATGATAGAAGATGACAAGAGAAATCTTACCAATAGACTGGAGGAGAAAATAATTGAGTTTGAAAGGATCTCAAACATGCAGCTAGACACCTTAAGCCAGATGATGAATGCTCATCATGAGCTAAACATGAAGGACATTGAGATTTCCACCTTGAGAATGCAAAATGAGCAATTGCAGAATGAATTGAAAAGAGAGAAGGAGATAGCAGAAAGCTTCAACAAACCCAATGAGGCTATCAAGTACTTTGAACAACAACTAAAATCACCAAGGGCTAGTAATGATACTTCAGGACTTGGTTACACCAACACTGAACAAGGAGAATCATCCAAGACTGCAAATGAAAGGAGTAACAAGGGTAAGAACACTAAACCTACTTGTCATTTCTGTGGTGAAAAGGGACATACCTCTAATGTATGTAGGAGCAAGAACAATCATTAGCATGATAAGCCTACCAATGCAAGCTTTTGTCACAAGTGTAAAAAGCAAGGACATCAAACACATGAATGCAGAACCAAGACCATAAGAACACCAAGATTTGAAGGTCACTACTATAACTACAAAAAATATGGACATAAAGCATTTGAATGTAGATCAAAGCCTATGTGGACACCTAATTAACTTGCAAGAGGAAACAACTATGGTCATCACTACAATTGAGATTACAACACCAAGTATAGCTATCACTATTGTTAGGAGTATGGACACATTCTTGAAAATTGCATAAGGACACATTTTAGAGGGAATTACAATAGATGGTTAAGTCAAACTACATGTTTTAGTTTCTTGAAGATTGGACATATCAGTAGGAACTGCCCAACAAACTCAAAAGCACCCAAGATAGAAGTCGAAAAAGGAAAAGAGAAGGTTGATGTTGAACAAAGAAGAGGGAAAATGAACAAGACTTGGAAAAAGAAAGATGAGTGCAGCATATCAAATGGAGAGATCACTTTACCCAAGAGGTCAAGTGATCACACTTCATCCAACTAAGTGAAAGAAAGGTGTATGGGACTGATATACAAAGTTATATCATACATCAGTTCCAAGATAAAGAAGTACTGCAAGGAAGAAATCTACATGAGCAAAGATGCCAAGTCAAATTTTGAATTTTTTGTTGAACTGTCCTCAGATGCCAAGTAAAGCTCCAATAGACGTTGAGTTTCTAATAGTGACCGAGCTGATAGTTGAAGTCGAGTGAAATAGAAATCTAGTGGAAGTCGAGTAAATGAAATACAATGGGAGCCGAGTCATGGTGAAACCTTCAAGTGTCGAGTTTACAATTGTATGCACAAAGCATTTAATGCTAGGTTTTGACAATTATAATGCCAAATTTTGATCATTTTCACGCCATTCAAATGCAAAGCAAGATAAGAAAAGAGCAAGAGCAATCATACAACAACTTTGAAGCCATTTGCATCAACCTCAATAGAAATTCAACATACATTTCAGTGATCTAAGGTATTTATCAAGTGCTAAGCTACACAAAGTTAAAGTTTTTAATACATTTAAACCCTAGTTCGGTATAATGGCTTCTAGTCCAAGAAACCCAAAGGAAAAGAAGGTCATGACGTTCAATTAGTTAGCAACAAGGTCAAACAACCTAAGTTCAAACCCATTTCTAAGGTTGCATATAAATATGATCCAATCAGTGCTTTATCTATTATCCCATCCAAAGTAGTCATGGTGCAAGATGTGAGAAAGTGTTATAACTATAAAATTGGTGCCATAGGTGATCTTGAAATATTTCAAGCTTATAAAAAACTATGTGAGAACAAGATTCTGAAGGATGAATTCCAAATAGTTGAGAAAAAGGGTTTGACCAATGCCCTAGTTTACCCTACAAGATTCAAAACTGAATAGATACAGATTTTTTTGAGTAGAATTCACAATGGATGTTTATGGCTAGAAACAGGACCAATAAAGATCACAAAAAGGATAGTGGATAGGGTTACAGGTTTCCTAACCCTAGATCGGCCTAAGACCCTATGTAGTGATTCCAAAGAAATCATTGAAAGGAATACTAGAGTCAAATGGAATAAGAGGGGTATGACTATTGATACTATCACTGATCCTCTTCTAGATTTTGTTGTGAGAATAATATCCCACAAATTCTATCAATGCAGTAAATTGAATAGTGTACCATGTATAGCAGTTGATGTAGCCTACAAACTAGTGAAGAAAGATCACACATATGATCTGTCAGGACTTATGTTGCAACAAATTAATGAAAACTTAGGAGCAATAAGGAGATCAAAGGTTGCTTAATGAAAATTTGGTTCAGTACTTATGTGTATATTCTTTTATGTTATGGAAGAGTTTCCTTCTATAGCAAATGTCAATTGGAACCCTAACAAAACTACAATTACACAAATCAATAAGTTCATTGATCAAATGGGTGACAATTTTGAGGCACAAATGACAAGTTACTTTGAAGATTTTAAGAAATCCATGAAGTAAAGGGTTAGAATACCAGTTTCCCTAGTGGAAAAACACATAAATGACATATGCTTCTTGGTTGACATTGACAACACCTGCATCTAGGTAGCAATACCAAGAGTAAGATGGCTAAGGTGATTTGGATATGAGCTTGATATAGATAAAGCCTTAGTAGCAATCACAACATTACTTGCAGAAGAGATAGACAAGAAGGCTCCTCAATTTGGAACATATGATGTTGCCAAATCAAAGGTTGAAACTAAATTAAAGATATCCACTATTATCAAGAAGAAAGATAAACTAGTAAAGAAGATAAAGAAGAAATTTAGAGCAAGTATTGAAGGAGAAGCAGGCGGTGAAGAAGAAGAAGTAGAATTAGAAAGTGAAGAAGAAGAAGAAGAGCAAGGGCAAGACCCAATAAGAGTTGACCCAAGGTTTAGGGAAGATAAGGAGGAAGGTTCCAAGGAAGAAGAAGTCAAGGAAGCATCTACACCTACTGAGAAAAAGAAGAGAAAGGCTAAAACTTAGCCTTCAGCTCAACCCAAACCCAAGAAGGTCACTAAGCCAACTCTAGCAACAAGGGCTACTACAAGGGCATCCACACAAAAGGCCAAAGAACAATCAAAAGACAAGAAGAAGGCTAGTGAATAGCCTGTTGAAGAGCCACAAAAGAGAAGAAAGTATGTGGCACAGCCAGATACAGATGATGAAGAAAGAATAGAATCAGAGGATATCAGCCAATTCAGAGTGGTAAGTCATCCTCCTAAGTTTGCAATTGACAAACTTTGTGAAAAGATAAGGAATGTAGATTTAAACGATTTAAAGACTCTTGATTTTAATAAGCTCAATAGAGAAGAGCAAAATAAAGTAGAGGAATCTGTGTATGCCATGATGGCAGAATTCAAAAACACACCTCTAGAACTTGATAATACCATGCCCAAGGAACTGTATGAGATAGTTGAAAATAAATGGCATTATTGTCTAAAAATGGAAAAGGAGATCAGAGAATCTACCTTAGCCCAAGTAAAGCCTGACATAACAAAGGGTCAAATAATAAAGGCAAATAAGAAACATGGTGGAAAATTTGCACCTAAGTATAGAGCCTTTAGCATCCTACAAAACAAAATTGAGGATGTAGTGAAAAAATCCACACAATTGTGGAAAATAATTTATAAGATAACTGATGATAAGGAAGAAGAAACAAATAAGGCAAAGATCAGTGCTAAAGAAAAGATAGAGGAAAATAAAATAGAAGAGAATAAAGGAGAGGAAGAGTAGCAAGAGGAAGCAATAGCTAGAGCAGATGAAGAAAAGAAGAAAGATGAGGAAGATAAGAAAGTTGAGGAGGATAAAAAAAAAGGTGAGGAGGAAGAAACACAAAAAGGAGAAGATATGGCAATAGCTGAATAGTAGCAAGAAGAGGAACAAAGTGTGCAAGACATACAAATGCCACCTCCTAGCCCTCCTCATACAACCATCACATCTGCAAACATAATAATTATTAAGGATGTTCCTGACAATTCAGCTCAAAACATCAATCCCCTAACTGCAAAGGATCTCTCCAAGATCCTTCACCAATCCAGTCTATAGGCATAGTTAGCACAAGCCCTGTATTAGTGAGTGTAGATGAACTACAAAAGGCAGTAGCAAAACCACAAAGAGAAAAGGTGAAACCAAAGGAACCACATTTCACCTACACAGCTACTAGGACTAGAATTTTGATGCTTCCACGACCTATAACAGTAGGTGACACCATACAATAGTTGAGTGCATTGGAAAGATAGTCAAATGAGAAGGAGGATACCTCAAAAGAAAAGGAGTAGGCCACCATTCAAACATTGGTAGAACTACCAAAAACTGGCACTCCTACAAAGACCCTTCAGAAGCCAAGCACTGAAGACATTCCTTTGCAAATTTCAACTCCAGGCTCAAGCTCAACCAGAGTGGCCAGGGTACTTCACTATGGAGACCCTGAAATGAAAGACACATTAGATAGAACGAAGAGGTAGGAAATACTCAGAAAAGAGTACAAACACAAGAAAGCATTACATGAGATTAAGGACATCTTTATGGATGCCTTCAGCTTGTAGTCACCAGATGAAGCAAAGCCTATAATATAGCAACTATCAGATATAGTTGACCAGGTGGCCAATGAAGACTAGGATACTAATGCTAAACTCATGGAATGGTCAGAAAGAAAATTTCAAGGGAAAGTAAATGAAAAGATATCAAGTGGTATAGCACTTGAACAGGTTGAGTTGGCCAAGAAAATAGACAAGGTCAAAGCTGTACTTGAAAAAAAATTCTCATTGTACAGAAAGTTGTGTGATTTTTCCAACTTCACACATGAAACAAGTCAGAGAATAATGAGCTTGGAAAGAAATTTGAAAATTTCTAGCATGCAACTGCCAAAGGATCCAGCACAAAGTGAGAAGCATTTTGCACAATCACTTCACACCCAAAGGGAGTTAGTTGTACTCACAGTAGAGGAAGCCAATATAAAGGCTAAATTGATGCAAATTCAATCCTTTATCAACCCCCATTTGGAAGTCCTCCACAAGGAGCAAGTATATGCAAAAATAGTTCTAAAGAAAGATCCTAATCTTTCTACACTTGATGGACTTGTACACCTTGCTACAGAGACTGCCATCCAATACAAGTCACTTAACATTGCTTTGGAGAATTGGGATGCAGCTCTAAAAATAATAATGGAGGTAAATAGTAATTTTTTGGCTAAGTATGGTATTACTCCTTAGAACCCTTTGATATAAGTGTCAAAAAGGGGGAGATAATAAGGAAGATAGGAGGAGAAATAATATTATAACAGTAAGGAAAATATATCTAAGGGAGATAAATACTAAATTTTGATTACATTCTTTCATGGGGAGAAATAATTTTTTGGGGGGACATGAATAAAACAACACATAGGTGTAGATTACAGATACAGGGTAAAGACAAAAGAGTATCAAGCACATTCAATATAGAATTTTGGTTGCAAGAATGTTAAGGCACAATCAGATCAGGGGGAGTTATAAGGTATTTTTGAACGAATTTTGAACAAATTTTGAACTTTTGTGGATAAGTTACTCATAAGGATAGATTAATAATGTTTAGTTAAGTGTTTTTGACACTCATATCAAAGGGGGAGATTGTTGGTCTTAGATGGTTTTGAAATTTGAGTGTTGACACACTTAACCACTTTCTACATTGAAGTTGACTACACTATGTATGCCAAGCAACAGTATGGGCCAAGCCAGATTTCCAACAAGTGCCAAGTGACTTTAGGTGTCGAGCATTATATGAGTGCCAAGTGATACATAGGTGCCAAGCCATCGTTGATGTTGAGCAAGTTAGAATGCTTCATGTGTCGAGTAAGCCAAAAATATACATGTGTTGAGCAAGACATAATGTAATAGCTACTGAGCAAACAATGATAGTGTATGTGTTGAGCACCAGTAGTCTAGTGTGTGCCAAGTAGCACAGAATCAACATATGAGTCTGTGCCCTCACAAACTCAGATGTAAACCATTTTTGTAGCCGACATAGAAGGATTTCGAAGGAGAAAAAGGATAAGAACAAATCTTTTACATTTCCTATGCGATCAACATGCAACCAATCAGAAAAATGGAGAAGGCATGCAACCAATGAGAAAAATGCAAGGAATAAGCAGGACCTTAAGATTCAATATGGATCATAGATCCATACCTAACCCTAAGTCTTCACAATCTTTAAAAGGAGGACGAAAACCCCATTGCATGTGTGGAAAGAGAATAGTGTTTGGGTAAACTATAGAAAAATTTCAATGTGAAGTGAGAAAGACTTAGAAGAATAGAGCAGCAGTTACATATCCAATTGATTAGAATAGTACAAGGGACAAGGGACATGATCAAATATCAAATCTCAGAGAATCAAGACTAGAAGGAGCATATCAAGTGCCTAAAATCAGCAATTTAAGATTGTAAGCAATCAGGTCAAAGGTTTCTAATACTTTCTTGCCATTGTATTACATAGTGAAAACCTTATGTTGATAGGTTAGATTAATAGCTATTTTGTAGATCTTTTGAAGAGGTGACTAAATCATTTAACAGGGTGACACTTCATGTAAAGTGTTTGTAAATCCTCTAACCAATTCACTATTGACACAATGTAAAGCCTTTAATAGGGCAGGCCTTTCATAGGGCAGACCATCAGAAGTGGTCAAACAATTATTATTGCAGTAATTTTTGTGGGTATCATCCCCACCCTAGTTTTACCTTCTTATTCCTAGAAGGTTTCTAGGTTACCAAATCTGGGGTTATATGTGTTATGTGCATGTGTTTGCTTTATGTTTACTTAATATGTTTCATGCATGCATCTTATTTTTAGTTATTTGATTTAAAGGATTAGAAAAGGTTAAAAGTGAGATACTTTTGATTCACCCCCCCACCCCCTCAGAAGTACTCTTCCCATTTTGAACATTCCAATAGTTTATAAGGAGCGTAAGGCCATTAAGGGACAAGTAATTGCAGATCAACTTGCTAAAGCTCCATTTCCAGGAGACCATCCCATAGTAGCAGACTTTCCAAATGACACAATTATGATTGTTTCCCCTAGTATACCATGGAAGCTATTTTTTGATGGTTCCTTCACACAAAAGGGATCAGGGTAGGAATTTTGTTTCTTACACTGCAAGGAGATCTCATTCCTAAGTCTTATAAGATATCATTCCCTTGCACAAACAATATAGTTGAGTATGAAGGATTAGTTACAGGGTTGCGTTAGGCTATCAAATGGAATATCAAAAACCTTCTTGTCTTTAGAGACTTGCAATTGGTCATTAAACAAGTTATAGATGAATACCTCACAAAGGATGAAAAGTTGTTTCCATATCGTAGAATAGTTAAGGATCTTAAACAACACTTCTCAAAGATAGTCTTTCAGTAGATACCAAGGGCTAATAACAAAGTAGCAAATGTTATGGCTACCATTGCCTCCATGATTGTCATGCCTGAATATAGTCCTAAATGTGAGTTTCTTGTTGAGAATCTTTCTATTCCTGCTTATGAGAAAAATGATTTAGAATTGGTGTGTGAGATTGTTGGTCCTAAGTCTCCATGGTATGCCAACATTTTTACCTATTTACATCGCAAAACCATTCCCATAGCCCTCACCCCAAATCAAAGAAAAACCTTCATCCGTCGCACTGCTCGATATACCATCCTAGGTGACACACTTTTCTGAAAACGCTTTGATGGAACCCTCCTCTGATGTTTCAGTTCAGATGAAGCCAGAACAGTGTTAGAAGAGGTCCACCAAGAGATTTGTGTTTCCCATTCTAGTGGCCTTACGTTAGTAAAAAAGCTTCTTAGAACGGGTTACTATTGGCCTACTATGGAAGCAGATGCCTATCATTTTGTGAAGAGATGTGTTCCTTGTTAGCAACATGGCAATTTGATACACGCTCCCACCCAAGACTTCCAATCCACCATTACCCTATGGCCCTTTTCCCACTGCGGATTCGATCTTGTTGGTCAAGTATACCCAAATTTTGCTTATGGCCACAAGTACATTATTGCCACCACTAAATACTTCACAAAGTGGGTCGAGGCTATTCCATTAACTTAAATCACCGAAAAACATATTTCGAAGTTCATCTTGAACTACATTATCTATCATTTTGATATACCTCAAGATATGATAACTGATAACAGAATGCCTTTCAAAAATTAGGAAGTTGCCACATTGTGTAGGAAATTTGAAATCACCCAACATTTTTCCACCAAATACTACCCCCAAGGCAATGGCCAAGCTGAAGCCACTAATAAAACCATTTTGAAAATCTTAAAGAAAACTGTTGACACAGTTGGTCATGACTGGCACCTCCATCTTGCTCCTGCCCTTTGGGCCTACTATACCTCCATCCATACCCCCATAGGAGCCACTCCATTTTCCCTTGTTTATAGTTCTGAGACTCTCTTACCCATTGAAATTGAGCTCCCTTCCCTCGGAATCTCTCTCACGAATCTGATGTCCGACAAAGAATATAGAGTTGCTCGCTTGCAAGAGTTGCAACTCCTCGATGAGAGATGCCTTAATGCCATAAACCACCTTCACATGTATCAAAATTGCCTTCAACTTCAGTATCACATAAAAGTCAAGCCATGGGAATTTGAGGTGGGTGAATTAGTTTTGCAGCATAACATGAAGAATCTCTAGAACCATGAAAAGAAAGGAAAGTTTGAAGCTAATTGGCTTGGTCCATATATCATTACAGCCAAATATGGTTCTGGGACATATCAGATTGCCACTCCAGAGGGAGATCCACTCCCTAAGCCTATAAATATCCAACATCTCAAGTGATTATATGCTTGAGTCTTGCAGTTCCTGTATAGTGTTGTTATAATCCCACAAAAATACAAATAAGAATAGAAAAATCTTTAAAAAAATCATAAAATGTTCTTGAAAAAAAAAAGACTAAAAAAGAAGAAAAAATTCTTGGAAAAAGCATTTTTTATCCATTATCTATAAGCCTCACTTCAGCCCCATTCCACCATTTCATCTTCCTATTTGTGCAAAGTCTTATCTAGCTTTTTTTTTTTATGCATCTAATAAAAAAGACCTCTTGTCTATGAGGCTTCATTTCACTCTCATTTTTCTAAAGAGTCTAGTCTGTGAGGCATTTTCCCGTCAAGTGCTTGTTCAAATCCCATTACACTGAGTTTTTCCCACCACAGTGACCACAACAAAACTTGAACAAAATCACCTTTGAGACTTAATGATTTGAGAAATTTATTCCTTTTCATAGCCCTTACCAACAAACAAACGATTTGCGATAACTAACATCAAACACAACAAACTTTCATAGGATGAATCCTTCCTATATGTGGCATTACGACATTCACTTCTAGACCTAAGGTTCTTGGCAGGAACTATGGACTGAATGACTGCTTGGACACAAGGTCTCTTTTTGGTTGATTTCATTTTGTGGAAGTCTTTTATGGTGCACCTTGATCTTCCATATTTTGGTCGTACCTCAATCACTTTCATTGACTACACATGTTGTTTGTGGTATGATTTGTTTTTTAGGCTTTACTACATATGCATCAGTTTTAGGTTATGTTTATGCATTGCACAATGGGGGCAATGAGTTAATACACGTTCCACCAAAGATCCTTAAAAGGACTTTGGGTGTACTTAGACTTCTCTAGGGCATATATGACATTGTTCCATCATGACTATGCAAACTACATCTATTGTTCTAAAGTCTCTAGTCTATGTAAAAGAGTTGTGTCATTTATGCTTCTATAACATATAATGCATAAACTCATTTGCAAAATCAAACTAAGGTGTGCTCTTTCATATAAACACAACTGAATCTCTCGATATCATGTAGTTAGGGTTCATGTAGTATAGGGTTTCATTGAGCCATGCTTGAGACAAGGGTCATGTTTATTTTCCCCCCTCCTATGCTACGCTACTTGGTTCTTACAAGTGAGAAGTTTTGACACATGTCCATTCATTAAGTTCATTCATGTTACATTAGGCTCATTTCACTTTGCATTATTAGTTATTACCATTTTAGGATACATTCATTCTCTCATTCATTGTCATATTCATTAGGCATTTTATTCATTTTATTTGATTGCATCATTACTTCATCACATTAATTCATTACATGCATCCATTATAAACATCATATATAGTGGCATATACATCATAAAACCATCTCATATAGTGCATCCATACATGTAAAAATGGCATAATGCATACATCTCATAAGCACCAACAACCTGCATCATACACATGTTATGCATCATATATATAAATCATATGCAATATCACATCACACACATCCTACATCACCAATGTCAGTATCCACATCATAGATATCATATGCATAATCATAATCATTCATGTACACATAGGCCCATCAAATCATGTCATATATATCAAAAGAATAATGCTTGTATAGTCCATATACATAGAATCATGTCGTATCGTATACAAATGCATCATCAAAAACCCGCTGCATTTGCATCTCTATCAAAATTGCTTACCGTACAAAATTTGAAAGCTAAGCTATGAGGGCCCAGCCCCTCCTGTGTCACCCCCTTAAGAAGGTTGGCACTATCCCATAAACTGCTCTGATCTATCTCTCCCTCTAATAGTGCATGAGCTCGAGGCTATCTGAAAATTGGGCTGCCACTGATCGGCAGGCACGACATCATGATATAGTGACATGTAATAGGCTGCTTCCCAAACTGCTTGTGTCTCTACTCAATAGGCTGACATGGCCTCTGCATAACTGTGATAGTCGCCCCAGGCTGTAACATCTACCTAGCTATATCTTGCTGCCTATGGTACTCATTTAGCTATGCTTGATGGCTGTCTCGCTCGACCTGTAAAGTGGTCACCTCTCACTGGAGGGTCTCTATCTCAACGAGCTCATCGACCTCCTCTTGCATTTGGAAATCTACAAACTCCCCCACATCCACCCGTGTTTATAAGGATGTTAGGGATTCCTGTGCATTGTTTGCCCTGACCCTCTATACCTAGATCTTTGCCTGTAAGGCCACTAAGGACTACTGCGTGCTATCTGCCTGGGCCTACTCTGCCTGTGCCACACCCTGGACTCAGCCAACCTCCATACGGAGACTATCCCACTTTGCCCTAACTATATCTATGTCCTCTATTGGCCCTTGTCCACCTGGTGGTACCTATACCTATGGCCCTGGCGGCATCTGCACCTGTGGCCCCTATGGTGGCCTTTGTGTTGGTATCCTCCTTGCCTGAGCTCTGCACCCTCACAATCCCTACTATGCTCCTTGTGCTAGTGATGGCATCATAACTGCTTGCCTCCCATTCCCTACACCATCCCCCTCTCCCTACGCCTGCTTCGCTGGCAATGGTGCCCTAGGCATTGTCAATCTAACGGTTGATGTGTTGCCTACCACTGTGCATATGTCGGTATCATACTTGCATCTCCTTGATCCTGCCCATGTACCTAGGGCACTAGCTACATAGCCAACCATGAACTCTATGCTAGCCACAAGGTGGTCCCGTGACCCCACAGTCTGCCATACTCCTGTGATACAACAGGGTACAGAAACTTGTTGAGAACTACATCTTGCACTCTACCAAACTGTTGTCACACCCTAGAGGGCATATATCACATGATCACATGCACAGAGCATCCGATGATCCAGCAGTCTATCTGCATGTAAGGGAGATATATCTGATCCTCAGAGTCATCCTCTTCACCAATTGCTAAAATAGTACCCCATTGCTCAACACCATCATATGGCATCTAGTGGAACATAATGATCTCATCGAAACAACGCCACCAAAATACCACTGACTCTATGGAGGTGTACTGAATAGGAGGCCTATATCTATAGGTGAAGGGCTCACCGAGATGCTTAGTCTTTTGTCTCATGATCGGCCTCATGACACCAATATGCTCTTAGGACCATACCATCAATAGTGTCAGTCTCAACCCCATAGTCCTTTGTGTCCTATATGCACACATGTGCAGATCATCGTAGAGCTTTTCTAGAATCATTTATCCCTAGCAATAGACTACACCATCCTCCTGTAGTAGGGTGCTGAGCACCTGTTTCCATCCAATGGGAAAGCCATGCTCAACATAGTTTGGTACTATCTGCCAGATGAGTGATGCCAGATACACCGCTAATCTTGGCAATCGTTGCTCTAGCGCCTCCTGCTATGTCAACCAAGATCTTTGTATTGGCAGTCTCTACTGTCGCCTACTGAAGCACTCCTACAAAAATGGATCTACACCCTCTAGCACGTACTCTAGGTACATCCCCCAAATCGACACTTGCAGTATCCTCCACACATCTAGAAGTGTCACTATAGCCTCCTTGGTCAGCAAATGGAAGCTCATCGAGGGTGTGTGCCATCACTCTGTTAGCACTGATAGCTACACTAAATGTGCTCTCAAGTCGGGCCACTCATGAACGTGCTCTAACCTGCATAATTGAACGTGTCCCCAGTCAGCCTCTATAAGCCTCTCCTCTAGCACCATTTTCGGGGGATAGTTCTCCCTCGATCAAAACACTACCATCTCCTCCTGTAACATAGACATGCAGATGGTCAATCTCTTTATCTTATGTAGATACTAATTGATGCTGACGGAAATTTACGTAAATGTTGATTGGTGTAGAGATCGATCTGTAGAGATGCTAATTAGCACAAATGACAGTGTGCAGATGACAGTCTATGAAGATGTCATTTCAACGTCTCTGACGGCTGCACAAACGTCAATTTTCTATTTGCGACTACCAGTTTGTCATCTACAAGTTGTTGTTTTCGCTCTCCCTTTTCACCCCTTTGTCGTCTGTGCAAATCTTATCATCTCCATAGACCCCTTTTCCCCCTTTTATCATCTGCACAAACAACATGATAGATCTTGTTGTCTCTGCAGACATCGTAGTCATCATTTTGTCATTTTCGCAAATGACAGGGTGGAGACTGTCATCTCCGGACAGTCTCCGCCCTGACTTCTTTTTGGGCATGTTTAAGGCGTAATAAATGCATCTAACCTATCAAAATCAAAAATTTGACAAAGTGGGTTAGTTGACTCACCGGTGGACCCATCTCTACAAGTTTCTAGTGCTCCCGAATGCACTCACCAAACTATAGTCTCTCGATGGGGTCCATGGTTGCTCTACTTCTCTACTCTCTAAGTGTGCAAATGACCCTTCCTTAAGCCCCTTGGAGGCTTATATAGGCTCTCCAAGGACCCCTTTTTGAGCCTATGTCCCTTCTGAGCCGCGTCAATCCTCGATTTTTACCCGCAAGTCATGCAATGTCTTCATTTAACCCATTTTCTTCACATTCCCTTTATCCCAAAGACCTTTTCGCAAAAATTTTCCAAAATTTATCTTTTGCGTAATTTTTGCAAGGGGGCACCCTCCTCCTCTATTGTCGCTTCGACACCACTCCTAGGACTCCTACCTTCTCTAGGGCAACCTATACTTTGTTTTCTTTGGTATGATGACATCCCGACATCACATCAAAGAGGGGCAAAATGTAGATGCTTAAAATCATCTCAAAAGACTATTAATTTATTTAATATTTCCCTTGACATTATAATTAATTATTTATTAATTAATTATATTTGTCATATTCTACTAATTATTTAATTAAATTTATTTAATTAAATAGGTTCACTTTTCTAAGGTATTTAAATTTAATTTAAATACTTCCATCCTTAGTGTGTTAAATTTATTTAATGCATGACCCTCCATAAGTCCCCCTTTTAAAAATAAATCTTATTTATTTAAATCCCCTCCATCTCATTAATTCTCTAAACTTTGATTAAATTAAATCCTATTTAATTTAATATTAAACCTAGTATACAACCATCACTTTCATCCTTCTAAGCCTACCCACTACTTAATCCCACTTAATTACCTTAAACACTTTGCTAAACCCCTTTTTTAATCCTAAGTGTGTGCTCACACATGTGTGAGGAGCCCTCACACTTTCTACACCCCTCATGCCTTCCACACCTCTTACAACTTTGTCCCTCACTCCTCTCTTCAAGTTTGCTCACACGTGTGAGCAAACTTAGAATGTTGACCACTTGCATGGCTTGCTTACATGTCTCCTTGTGGCACCTATATGGATGCCACATGGATTCCACCTCACCAAGACCTCTCTAAAGCCTATAAATAGAGCCCTCATCTCAATCATTCTCATCTCCCTCATATGCATTGTTATCATGCTAGTTTGTCATTTGAGCTTCTTAGTGATTCTCATGTTTGCATACTAACCTTTAGTAGTTCATAGCTTTCATTTCTCATTGCGTTATTAGATTAGTTTCTTTCTTGCACTTCCACTTCCATATCCTTGAATGCTCTCAAGCATGGCTGCTTCCATAGCCATTGTTTGAGGTGTTATACACTCATTTAGTATAGTTTCATTATCATACGTGCATTTTTTATCAAGAGATTCACTATAGTTGTGTTTTGGGAGAGCACACCAACATCCCTTCAATCTAAACACACCAACAAGGCCTCTCATGGGTGCCTTTGTTGAGCTATTTAAGGTTGCTTGAGGACTTGATCTTTTGGTTGCTTTGAGTTGCAAAACTCAAGCAAGTGTTAGTTATGCTTCATTTTGTTTTGAATACTTGATAAATCTATTGTAGCTTACGTTTTGCTTGTTTTCTCTTGCTTCCAATAGGTAGGTTTTCTTGCATACAATAACTAACATCAAATGAAACCAACGAAGTTACAAAGGAAGGAAAGAAAGTGGATCACATCGTCACAACCACTAGTGGTTAAGGCAACGTAACTATAGCAAAGCAACAATGAACAACAAAGCAAATTGTTTTGCACCATCACAATCAAGAAATGTTAAGTCTCACCAATAGCAGCAAAGTAGCAACTAAAGGTAGAATAGACTGTTTCACATTATCACAAATAAAAGATGTTAAGTCAACAAAGCAATAATGAATCCGTGATCAAAGGAAATGAAGGTTGGCGCATGGTTGCAACTATTAATGACTAACCACAGAGTAAGCCAATGAAGGTGCAACTAAAGGCAGAATAGACAATTTCACTTCCTCACGAACAAAAGATGTTAAGTCAGTAAAGCAACTGTGAAGCAGTAAGCAAAGGAAAGGAAATGATTTTGCAAGGTTACAACTTAAGAAAACCATCATTTGCAAGGTTACAGGAGTCAAGAGATAATTAAGGAGAACAATTGCAAAGCCACGCAAGTTTACATTCGCATGGTCGTCAGGTAGAGTAAGCAATCAGGAAAAGAGGTGCAAAGTCGTGACCAGTGTTCATAGCATCACAATGATGAAGCAAACAATTAGAGGATAAGTCACGACCAGTGCTTGCAACATTGCAATGATGGAGAAGATAGTTAGAGGATAAGCTGCAAAGTTGTGACTAGTGTTTGTAGCGTCGCAATGATGAAGCAAATAGTTAGAGGATAAGCTGTGAAGGTGAAAAAGTGTTAAGAAGATGCCAGGCACAACGTCACAACTTGGAATGTAGTCAAGGAAGTAGGAGGTAAAGACTTGTTTGTTGGATACAATTGTACAATTGTGTGTTGTCTTTTATGTCACACAAATGTCATATAAGTCATCAGATAGTGCCTACCAAACTCAGAAAGTCAGCAAAGAAAAGGATAGTGTCTACCGAGCTTAAAAGGTCAGCAAGGCAATAGACAGTGCCTACCAAGCTCAGAAGGTCAGCAAGGTAATAGACAGTGTCTACCGAGCCCAAAAGGTTAGTAAAGATAGCTTGCAGTGTCTATCGAGTAGACAGCTGGTTACCAAGCCTTCAAGGTAATCAAAGAAATTTAGTTCTTACCGAGCTCACTTGGTAATCGAAGAAAACATGACAAAAGCAGTTCTTACTGAGATCACTTGGTAATCAAAGAAAATATGATAGAAACAGTTCTTACTGAGTTCACTCGGTCATCAAAGGTAATTTGGTAAAAGTAGTTCTTACTGAGTAAAACTCAATAGCCAAAGGATTTTAAGATATTGTAATGTTAACCGAGTCAAGAAGGTTAACTCTAAAAATTCCTGGAAACAGTAATTACCGAGCAGGGTTGACCAGTAAAGGACGTTTATTTGTTTAAGAATAATATCTGTAGCCGACTGATAAATGGTTTATTGGTAAATGTAATATGTAAATGAGTCGACTTGACAACCTGAATGATATAATTAAGAAGTCAAGTTGCGAATTCAAAGCAGTATGATGTAAAAGAATATGGAATTAATATGATATGAAGACTGATTGTTGTGGAAGCAGATTCGAAGGATGAACAGAGATCATTGAGGAGCAGCAGAGCCATATTTGATCAAGGAGGATCTAATGATGTTGAATAGAGACCTGTATCTAGTAAATTTAGTTGCATCTCGTTCAAGTCAATTCATTGTTGCTTTCTAACCATTGTAGCAGTGATTTCAAATCTCTTAACAAAGTTGGTTTAACAACCATTTTGTAAATCCTCTAACAAGGTGACAGTTCAGTTGAATTGTTCTAAAGACCTCTAGCAAGGCCACTCCTAATAGGGTGATTAAATCCTCTAACAAGGTCACAC
Source organism: Cupressus sempervirens (assembly GCA_028749045.1). Lineage (NCBI taxonomy): Eukaryota > Viridiplantae > Streptophyta > Pinopsida > Cupressales > Cupressaceae > Cupressus > Cupressus sempervirens. Next base: position 536,234,255 of record CM053791.1, read on the forward strand.
CTAACAGTGTGTATTGTAACCTTTAACGGGGTTGGATCCTAATGGGGCTCACTTCAGAAGAGTGAAAATTGGTGACTAGTTACTTGGTGGTTTTTCCCATATTGGGTTTCCACGTTAAATCTAGTGTCTCTTGTGTTCACTTTATTTTCAGTTACATGCATGATTGCTTGAAAAGAAAGTAATAGTTTAATTTACCGAGTTATAGTAGTTTTTTACTGAGTAAAAGTAGTAACTAGATCATTAAGACATCTAAGGGATTTTTGGATTAATTTTTGTGGGTAACTGATTTACCCTCCTCTCAGTTACTCTATCTTCAATTCCAACATTGTTCACAATGTTGCAGTTGAAAAAGTAAAAAAGAAAGAGAATACATGGAGAAAGAAGATGGATATGTCAGTCAAGAAATTGTTACGAAGTAGAAATAAGTTGCAGAGATGGAAAAAGGTGGTTGAACACCGAATCTTAATGATTTGTTGAACAAGTTGGCATGGATATAAAAGTTGAAGGTCCCCAGATAGCACAAGAGTGTGAAAAGAATAGGATAATTAGTTGTAGAAGCTAGCAGAGAGTAAATTTCTAGTAGATAGAAGTTTTCTTAAGTATAATGTAAGTTTATAAATTCAATAAAAGATAATTCCAGTGTGTTCATAAGATTCAATCTGTAATTTGTTCTCTATTGGTAGAGCTTAGTAGATTAAAATTGTGTTACGTAGGAGTAGCCAAATAAATGGATTCTTCTTGACCTTTGTGTTCAATAAAATGGACTTCTAGAGTCAAGAAGAATCCCCTATACATATGTTCTTTTCTGTTCTATTTATGTGTGTATTGGAGCTAGCTCTGAACTCAAGCAAGGCCTAGGTGAGCAAGGCATGTCTCGGTTAGGAAATTTTTAGAGAGAGAGAAAAGAAGTAAGAGGAGAGTGCATGATTGATTTTTGTTAGTCATGAGAAGTGGTGGTTTGATAGTCTTTTCAGTGGGTATGAAGCCTTGAGAAGGGGAAGATATTAGTTCCTCTAGTACCAGGGTCAGGTAGTAATCCTAGGGGCTCTAAGGAGTTCTAGAAGAGAGTAGAACTCAAGGTAGAAGGTGACCTCTTCACCATACTTGAAGCTAAAGATCAAGATGTACAGAAAGGAGGTGCTCAAAGATTAAATTTGAGAATATTGATTCTGCTTTCAACGTTAAACTGACACTCAAAGAACCTAAAGGAAAGAAAAAGGTCAAGCATGTTGCTAGTACTAGGGTCAGATAATAATCCTAGGGTTAGGTAGTAATCCCAGGGGCTCTAAGGAGTTCTAGAAGAGAGTAGAACTCAGGGTAGAAGGTGAGGTCTTCACCATACTTGAAGCTAAAGATCAAGATGTACAAAAAGGAGGTGCTCAAGTTAGTTCATGTAGTACTAGGGTCAAGTAGTAATCCTAGGGGCTCTAAGGAGTTCTAGAAGAGAGTAGAACTTAGGGTAGAAGGTGACCTCTTAGCTAAAGATCAAGATGTACAGAAAGGAGGTGCTCAAGTTAAACAAGGAAAACTTTCTTGCATGGTGAAGTTTGATGAAGCTGCATCTAGGAGGACTTGGAGATTATCAACTATCACCACTAAACATGTTGAAGTAGCTGGAGCCCTAATTGTTGAACAACTGAAATAGAAGAAAGAACACAATCAAGCAATGTTGGAGATTGCATCTATCCTAAGCTATTTAGAGTTTGAAGACGTCAAAACATGTACTACTTCTAAAGGAATATGAGATGCCCTACATAGGATCTATGGAGAAGATGAGAATGTTCTGAGCGATAAAGCAAAAAGTCTAAGAGGAAAATTTGATGAAATGAGAATGCAAGAAGGTGAAACTATAGTCTAGTATTCTACAAGAATCAAAGATGTTGTAAATGCAATCATAGGAGAATATGGAGTTATTGAAGATGAGACTATGATTAGCAAAGTATTGAGAATCCTGTTGCCTATCTATGCTATTAGAGTCTCTGCTATACAAGAATTGAGGTGTACTCCTAGTAGTGATATGACCCTTGAAGGACTAGTTGGTAGACTCACTGCTTTTGAACTTTCAAATTTTGATAATTGCAAATCTGAGAATATTGATTCTACTTTCAAAGCTAAACTGACACTCAAAGAACCTAAAGGAAAGAAAAAGGTCAAGCATGTTGCTAGTGATAGTGACACAAATGATGAATATCTAGAAGAAATGGAAGCATTTCTGGCTAGGAGATTTCATAGAGGCAAAGGAAAATACAAAGGTAAGTTACTCATCATATATTTTAATTATAATGAAGTTGGTCATACTGTAGCAAGATGTCCTAAGAAGAAAAACAACAGAAATGAAGACAAATCCAAAAGTAGAAAAGATGAGAGAAACAAAGGCTATAAAGACAAGGGAAAGAAAGCTTGTTACATTGTAGAAGAAAAATGTAATGATGAATTAGATGATCACGATGATGAAGTTGTCTATGTTGCTATAAAAGATGATTCAGATGAAGATGGGGTAATTGCATTGGTATCATATGTAACCAAAAGTGATAGATGGATCATTGAGAATGGATGTTCTCATCACATGACTGGTGACAAAATTAAGTTCATTACCCTTGAGCATTATAATAGAAATAGTGTTAGATTTGGTAATGATGCACTTTCTCCAATGAAAGGTAAAGAATCAATAAGATTGACAAACAATATCATGTGTGATAATGCTTACTATGTGGAAGGACTTAACTATAATATGTTGAATGTGTCATAATTGAATAGTTTAGGATGCCAAGTTGAATTTGAACACAAGAAGGTTAAGATCTATGATGCTAATGGAAAACTCATTGGAAATGGTGATCAGCCAAGAGGTAATATGTTTTATCTTGATATGACTAAAGTAACCTATCTTGTTGTACAATTTGATGATGTGTGGCTATGGCACAAAAGGTTATGTGATGTAAATTTTGACAACTTTGTTAGAATCAGTAAGATGAAAAAAGTTAGAGGTTTTCCAAAAATGAAGAAACTTGGTAATGTGATTTGCAAACAATATCAGTTAGATAAGATGACAAAATCTAGTTTTAAGAATAAGACTCGTACTTCAAAAGAAATTTTGGAATTAGCTCATATTGATCTATGTGGACCAATTGATGTGGCTAGAAAAGTGACAAGTATTTTATTCTATTTGTTAATTATTACTCTAGAATGATGACAGTGATCTTTTTGAGAGAAAAATCTAATGCTTTTCAAATGTTTAAGTGGTATCTAGAAAAATTTGAAAAGGAAACTAGTAAAAGCTTGAAATGTCTGAGATCTAACAAAGGTGGGGAATTTACATTGAATGAATTCAACAATTTTTGCAATGACAGAGGAATCAAAAGACAAAATTTTGCACCTAGGACCCCTCCACAAAATGAGATAGCTGAAAGGAGGAACAAATCTATAATAGATTGTGCTAGAACACTGATGATGGAGAAGAATGCTACTATGAAATACTAGAGAGATACTGTTAGTAAATCTATCTATACCTTGAACTGAGTACAAGTCAAGAAAGGTACAAATTCCACACCTTTTGAATTGTGGTATGGATACTGACCCAATGTCAAATATTTTAAACTATTTGGAAGCAAGTGTTACATTCTTAAGGACAATAGAGATGGTAAACTTGATGCAAAAAGTGAAGAAGGTATATTCCTAGGATATTCCACAAGAAGTAAAGCTTATAAGTACTAACACTAACAAAGTTGTGGAATGTGCAAATGAAAAAATTGACGAATATATAGAAATACATGAAGATGAAGAAAAGAAGGAACCTGCGAATTACAAAACCTTTATGTACTATTATGAAGGCATGTCTACTAATGTTGATGATACTGTGAACCAAGCTGCTAATCAACAAGAACCAATGACTCTTGAGTCACATATAATAGATGTCAAGTTGCATTTAGGAGTTGAGTTACAATCAGAAGCCAAGGTACATTTTGATGCTGAGATTAGTTTATAGAATAGGAATGCCAAGTTACCTGATAGAGTACACATTGAACCTGAGATTGAACTTCATGAATTACTTATTATTGAAGAAAGAAGAACAAAGCCAAGATTATCAAAATATGTTAGAAGACATCATCCTACTAAACAAATTATTGGAGAAAAAGAGGTTGGCCCAATGACAAGGAATAGATTAAGGAATGAAACATATTTGTTAAGCATACATGAACCTAAATGAATGAAGGATGCAGTAGAAGATGAAGGTTGGATTCAAGCCATGAAAGAAGAAATTGATTAGATTGAGAAGAACAAAACTTGGACACTAGTACCAAGACCAAAGGACAAGAATGTTATTGGAACAAAGTAGGTATATAGAAACAAATTAAATGAGAACGGTGAAGTAATAAGGAATAAGGAAAGATTAGTCTGCAAAGGGTATGCACAAGAAGAGGGAATTGACTAGGGAGAGACATTTACTACAATTGCAAGATTGGAAGGAGTAAGAACTCTACTTTCTTATTCTACTTATAAAAAATTCAAAGTTTATCAAATGGATGTTAAGTTAGAAATTCTGAATGGTATACTAGAAGAGTAGGTTTACATTGAACAAATTGAAGGATTTGTTGATCCAAACAATAAAAATATGGTGTGCAGATTTCACACAACTTTATATGGTTTTATGCAAGCTCCTAGAGCATGGTATGAAAGATTGCACAATTATCTTGTGAAGATTAGTTTTGAGAAGACTGATGACAACAAAAATCTATACTTGAAGATAGAAGGAGGTAAAGGAATTTTACTAGCTGAAATGTTTGTTGATGATATCATATTTGGAGGACAAAATTCATTGTGTAAGACATTTGAAAATGAAATGATGAAAGAATTTGAGATGTCTATGTCTGGGGAAATAAAGTTCTTTGCTGGATTACAAGTATATCAAATGAAATATGGTATTTACATTACTCAGTCCAAGTATGTAAAGGAAATCTAGAAGACTTTTGGTATGGAAGATTCAAGACTAGTTAGTACTCCCATGGTGATAGGACATAAACTATCCAAAACTAATGATTCTGCTAAAGTAAATCAAACATTGTACGGGTCTATGATTGGAAAATTGCAATATGTAGTTCATAGCATACCTGACATTACACTAGTTGTTGGGATTGTTGCAAGATTTTCTAAAAATCCTAGGGAGAATCACTTAATGGTTGTTAAAAGGATTATGAGATACTTAAAAGGTACAAAAGAATATGGTCTATACTATAAGAAGAATGACAAGTTTTAATTGAGAGCCTATAAAGATGTTGATTAGGTTGGAAACATTGATGACAAGAAAAATACAAGTGGTGGAGCATTTTTCTTAGGAAAAAGAATGGTTACTTAGACTAGTAAGTAGACTAGTAAGAGACATAATTGCATTTCACAACCTACTATTGAAGCTAAATATGTGGTTATTGCAGTAAATTGCACAAATGTGGTATGGATCAAACAATTACTCAAAGGAATAAAGGAAGAAATCATTGAACATGTGGTAATCTATTGTGACAATACAAGTGTTATAAACATACCTAAGAATCATGTGATGCACACAAAGACAAAGCACATTGCAATCAAGTATCATTACTTGAGAGAGTTGGTTCACGACAAAGAAGTGAGAATGGAATATGTATATACAAAGGAATGGATAACTGATATATTCACAAAGGCTTTACCTAATGATGCACATGAATATCTTAGAGGTAAGCTAGGGGTGATACCCCTATCCAAAGCCACTTAAGAAGAAAGAGTAGTGTCCTGCATTAATTGAATTGAATGGAATACTTTACAACTTGATGTAGTGGATCTTACTTTAAGAATTGCCTAAAGTAAGGAAGGAGCTTAAACAGATGACTTGTAGTCACATTCAAGATGACAGAGAGAGAACCTAAATTGCTAATAACTACATGAGAAGATGACAAGTCTTTGGCATTGTTGTCAAAGAAGGAGAAACATAACATTACTAAGAAAGAGGGAGATTAGTACCAAAAAATAGAGAAGATCAGAAAGAGGGAGAAAGATTTATGTCAAGGTGAAAGAGAAAGAGGAAGAGTTTACACTAAATATTTGAAGAAGAAGAGAGACTATAGCCTATACAAAAGATAGATAGATACTGATAGAGGGAGCAATTTCAATACAAGGTATTAAGTTTCTTTTTGGTATTTTTGTTGGTATTGGTTTGTCATCAATGCCAAAGAGGGAGATTGTTGAAGTATAGAAATGAGGGAGATTGTTGCAACCTATCATGGGAACAATCATTATTTTGTCACTGATGTCAAACCTGTTGCTTGCTAGTAACACAATTGCTAACTTTGGTCTAAATGCTATTATTTGATTGATTAATGAAGAGGATTTGAAAAGAAAGGATAACAAGAGTACCTACAAAAAGGTTGAGTTATATGATGTATGAAAAGAGCACTAAGACCAAGTAAGATCTTGATGATATAGTGTAATTTTTATCTACTTAAGGCTACAATGAAATGATACTTGAGCCAAGACAAGAAGACTAAGTAAAAATAAATATGATTGGCAATCCTGATCGAGCAAATAGTTGAAGCTAAGAATTTAGTCCAGGCCAAATAGAAGTTTAGTATGTGCCAAGAAAATTAGAACTTAGTATGTGTTGTGCATTAGAATAATGATAGTAACGATCGAGCAAAGAGCTAGTTCATGTCGAGCATCCTAGTGTTGACCAAGCATCATAAGCATGTTATTGCCAAGTAAACAACATGTTATTGTTGAGTGATAGTATAAAGAGTTTGATCAAAGATTTGACAAATCTGAGTTGGCAGAGTTGATTTCTTGAATTATGTGAAATATTTTGAAGATAAGTACGATGAGCTAGTGGCATAGAATTCAAGATAAACCATTTTGAGATGAATTTGAAGAGGATTATAAGAGAAGTTTCTATAAGGAAACAAAATGAAAAAGAGGAAGGCTTCGATGAATATAACCTAACCCTAAGATGGATGATTATGATGAAGCAACAAAAGATCAAAATTATCTATATAAGAAGATAACATGCCAGAAGCAAAGTGTTAGAGTGCGAACCAGAGATAGCCATGAAGTCTTGAGGTGTTGCTTCATATGGTGGCCAAAGGAATGAACCTACAGTTGGTATACTAAGCATGAAGGCTTAAGGAGGTGAAGGCTTGAAGGTGAACAAGAAATTAGAGACAAAGGGGAATGAATGCCAAGCAAAATGGAAAGCTAAATGAGAGATATGTAATTTGCAAGTGAGTTATTTTATTATCAGATCAAGTCCTACTGTTACTTTCTAGCAATTGTATCAGTTTGGATAAATCCTTTGGATTAAGGTTGACCTAATAGTCATAAGTAAATTCTTTAACTAGGTGGCATTCTAATGGAATGTTCTAAAGTACTCTAACAAGGCTCACTTTTAATAGGGTGATTGAAATCCTTTAATCAAGGTCACATTTAATAGTGTGTATCGTAACCTTTAACAAGGTTGGCTCCTCCTAGGGATCACTTCAAAAGAGTGAAAATTGGTAGCATGTTACTGGTAGTTTTTCTCGAATTGGGTTTCCATGTTAAATCCTTGCATCAAATTGTGTGACTAAATTTGTGGTATTTCATGTTTACATTTTTGCAAAGCTCATTTGACCTAGGACAGTAATATACTAAGGTTTTAGATATTGGATGATCTAATCAATGCATGCACATATATTTTTTGAAACTGAAAAGTTTTATCTTTACATTTGGACCTTGGATAACTAATTCATCCCCCCCCCCCCCTCCCCCCTAGTTATTCTAAATTATTTCAACAATCGTTTACCATCTTTAGTACTAAAAGAGTGCTAGAGGAGCACAATCTCATTAATGTATGGATTACATCCATTGTGATCTATGGGTGATCAAGATTCATCACATGAATTTAGCTTAGAATAATTTTAATCGAATCAAGCTCATAGCTAAAATTGATACTATCTATGAAATTCGTTTGTACTCCAACCTAAATGTGCTAAGGTCATCAATATCATCCATAAAATATTAAATTTGACATGACTTATTTTTGGCAAGGGTCTATGGTTGTATGACCTAACATCCTTTGAACATACAAAATCCTATTGTTAATATTAAAAAATCCACCCTCCTCAGTCACCTCAATTACCATAAGATATGGGTTGTACTTTGATCATGGCTTAGATGCAAGGTCAATAAAAATTGGTGTGACCATTCTAATCAAGCAATGCATCCATTGTGTCTATCTACTTGCCTATTTAAATCAATCCAACTCTTGGGCTTCTATAATGTCAATAGATTGTAGATTATTCTTTTAATCTTTGTCCTTAATTATTTGTCTTACCATATCATTCCTATTTCATGTAGCCTTAATTTTGTCTTATTCCTATGATATTTGTGAGAGTCACCAAGCATAGCAAGAGAAATCATATTTAAAATTGGTTTTTAGTTTATAAAGTCTCCCACCATAATCAATATTAAAATATCTAATTTGAATGGTCACTTGAATATATATTTGAAAAATATGGAAAATAAGCTCAAAATCCCCTTGTATTTTAGGTTGTTGGAAATGTCTTGACAATATGCATCCATTAACAACCTCTATGAGGATACACCAAGATCCCTTTGAATTCCTAGTTAGCCATTAGGGTCACAAGAGTAGGGATAACAACTAATGTGTATGCCTGAATCAAATGGGGGATATTACAATCCACCCCCTTTGAAATTGATTTTGCTCAAGCAATCTTAGCCCTGGATGTTCTAAGATGCCTTTCTCTCCTTGGTAGCATCCTCATGTTGTAGATCATTCCATCATATTAATTATCCATTGATAGTCCCTTTTCAAAGCATACACTCTTTAGTATTTAGAATAGCCTCAGGAACAATTATAGATTCCCCTTCATCATCTAGGATAGAAAAAATTGTTGTAGGTGTCAAATTAAGACCTAATACCTTCTTGATGCATGATACATGAAAGACATTATGTATCTTGCTATTGATTGGTAAGTCTAACTATATGCCACCTATCCAACCCTCCATTCACCCTAAAAGGTCCATAATATCATGGCTTCAACTTCTCATAATGAGGAATGTGTGTGGTTATGTAGGATGAGATAAACTATGTCTCCTTCCTCAAACAATTCCTTTAATCTATGTTGGTATACATATTATTTTTGTTGGTTTTGTGCCTTCTACATATTTTCCCTCTGAGACCTCATGATACCATGGTTCTCTTATATTAAATCCCTAGCCAAAGGCACCTTCTTATCACTAAGAAGAAAGTCTAAGTAGCTTAGAGGGCCACAAATGGTGTCATTATAGACATGTGTTATGTGGTGTTGTATAAGTACTCACTAAGATGCAACAACTTTACTCATGCCTTATGTTGTCATGATATGTAATTGTAGAGATATCCCTCAACCCATTTATTCACTCTCTTAGTTTGTGCATTGGTTTAGGGTGGTAGCTAGTGCTCGAGGTGATCCTTGTAGCACATAATCTGAAAATCTCTTTCCAAAAGATTCTCATAAAATTGTTGTCTCAATTGTTGATAATGCTCTGCAATAACATGCACACTCTAAATTTCCCCCTAAAAAATAACTCAGCCAGTTGTATTCATGTGTATGTAGATGCAATAGAAAATAAACATATAGAATTCATCAAATGATCTACTACTACATAAATACAATCCTTGTCCTAAACCCTAGACATGCCTATGATAAAGTCCATTAACACATTATTTCACTTCGTCTCTAGAATGGGCAAGGAATGCAACAACCCACCATGGAAGATTGTTCATGCTTATTTTGTTGTAAAATTGTGCTCTCTCTCTCTCTCTCTCTCTCTCTCTCTCTCTCTCTCTCTCTCTCTCTCTCTCACACACACACACACACACACACACACACACACACACACACACACACACACACACACACACACACACACACACACACACACACACACACACAAATGTTTTAATACATTTTTTTTGAGCCCCTTTCACATAAATCTCTCTCTTACCTACTTTTATGTCTTGAAGTATCCCTAGTGACCTATCATAGGTGATTTAAGAAAGGTTTTCAAAATATTTTTCTTCATAGTAGACCCAAGTATCGACCATATCCAATCCTAATGCAAGATCAAATCATTTACCATTGAATGCTCCTCATCTTGTGCAGTTCCATCAATAATGCTTGTATCTCACTGGTTCTTAGCACAATCTATTGAGATTAACTCTCTTCAATCATCTGATATAGCCCCTAAATTACATAAGTGAGGTCTCTACAACAAACAAAAATGTTTGTCTTTCCTTTGACAAAAATAATGTCAAAGTCATAAGCATGTAGGTTCTTGACCCACTTGTCATGTTTATCATTCAACCCTTTCTAACTAAGGAAAATATTTTAGACTATTATGACATGTATTAAATATGAATTTATTGCTTACCAAATGTTGTATGAACTTAGCCAACACATTTATATTGGCTAACATATTCTTATGATAAATGTTGTACTCATCTCAACACCTCTTCATTTCCTACTCTTAAAAGTAAGTGGGTGCCTATCTTGCATCAGAACTACTCTAATTCCCTCACCTAAAGCATCATAATGTAGCTCGAATGATTTTTTTAAAAATAGGGTGGCTGAAATTTTGCAAGTACTTATCAAGATTTTGAATCTATCAAAGTACTACCTTGATCTATCTCTCCACTCAAATGTATCCTTTAGTGTCAAATCCATGACAGGAGTTGTTGACTACAAATACCCCTTCATAAAGTGGTGATAACACCCACATAAACCCATGAACCTCTAAAGTGATATGTTTTTGGATAATGGCCAATCCATAATATCCTAAATTTTCTCTCAACCCACTTGAACACCCTGAACACTGATGATGTGACCTATATATGAGGAATCAATCATCCCAAATCATATTTAAATATTTTAGAATATATATATTTGTGCTCAAGAATGCTTAGTATGGTATCAAGGTGTTGCAAATGCTCCTCCCAAGTATCATTTTAGATCAGAATATAATCAAAGAAAATCAACACAAACCTCCTCATTCGATCCCTAAATATCCTATTCATGGATGACTAAAAGGTAGTTGATGCATTAGTCAAGCCAAAAGGCATGACTAAGAACTCAAAATGTCAAAAATGGCACCTAAAATTTGTCTTCTATATGTCATCCTCCTTGACACATATCTGATGATACATGTGTGACCTCAAATCTATATTAAAAAAGAGTAGGCTTTATATAACTCATCAATAAGGTCATCTATATAAGGAATTAGATACCTATTTTTTTATCATCCTCTTATTCAATCCCTTGTAGTCACATACATCCAAAAAGTGGCATCCTTTTTAACTATAACACTTGTTGAATCAAATGGACTCTTACTAGGTTTGATTATATGTACTATCTCAAGTAGCTCCTTTATTACCTTTTCCCTTTCATCCTTATATTTCTTCAAATGAATGTAGGGAGTAGTGATCACTAGTTTAGCTCCTTCCTTGAGTTCTATCACATGCTCCATACCCCTATCTAATGGTCTACATGATAGTATATGTTCAAACACTTTAGTTTATTTTGTCAAAAGCTCATGGATGTATGGGAGATAATCATGTTTATGTTACCCACTATCCTCTGGCATCACCATGATCCCTCATGTGTATTATACCTAGGAATGGTGTATCAACCTCTTTATCACCCTAAGTGACACCACATTAAGACCCCATATGAATACAGTGCTCGAATTACATAGTTATTATCCTGATGTTCAAACTTCATGTCTATTTAATCCAAGTTGAAAGTGAACTCATGAATTGAGTTCAACCAAGTCATACCAATAATGCAATAATAGTCCTTTGTGTCAAAAATGAGAAAATTCCCAAACATATCATACTCTCTCATCTACAAGTGCATGTCATTAATAACATGAGTGCTATACAAAGTATGAGCATTGACTACTACCGCTTCAAGCCCCTATGTTTCTATATCTAAAGCCTTGTCCTCTTAACCGACTTCTCATATAGGAACTATAAGTGACACTAGTATCAACTAAGGTAATCATTTGCTCCTCCTATATTACACCTATCTCTCTAAACTTCATCACTTGAGAGATGTGCATGTTTTTCCATCACCCAATTAATCTCCTAAGGTTTTTGACTCTTTATTGTTCTTTGAATTAGATTATGCATTCTTATCCTTCGAAATTAAATCTTCTACTAAAAAATATTTTATTTGTATTGCCTTATCCTTCACATGACAATTGTGAGATATCTACCATGGTTCTCTACATTGGAGACATAATTTCTATCCTTAAATCACTAATATGTTCATTATCCAACCTTTTTATATTATTCTTAGGTGAAGGGTCCTTCTAAAATTTCTTCTTCTCCATGTCTATTTTTGAAGTAAGAAACTTATTCCTTGAAGATGAAGGCTCCATGGCTCTATCATTTTTATAAGCTTCATGTATTGTGGCTTTATTTAGACACTTAATCCATCCCTTTAGGGGAACTACAAGTACATCCATGAATAACACCAATAAGATTATATGAGAGAGATATGTGACCAAAATCAAAAGTCTCTAAAATTTTACAATGTAAGTATCTACTGAACCCTATCATTTAAGTTCAACTAATTTCCTATGTTGAAGTTGAGGAAAGCTCAACCCATAGCTCTTAATATTACTTGCATGCAAACACCTTTCATAGAAAGAGAAAAACAAATCTATGGAGGCTTCAATTTAGAGATCCATGATACAGGAGACATTCTTGATGTGCAAAAGAAAAATAGCAATTGAATCAAAAGTGTATTGAATGTTTATAATCACAAAGAGAGATCAATCCTTATAAAAGTAGATTAAAACCCTAAAAGGTCACTAACCTAGGTTGCATTATAATAATTAATAAAATTATTATTATTATATGCCTAAGTTTTAGCTTAAGTAAAATAGAGATAATAAGTGAGTTTACTAATAAGAAAATACCTTATTACTCTAACACCCCTCCCCCCTTAAGATAAACTTAGGGAGTAGCTAAAAACCTACAACCTAATACTAAAAGCAAATTTGTGTCCTGATAACAAGACTTGATGAGGTACCTAATCACAACCAAATATTCGTAAAGCAGAGAAATGGAGAAAATCACACGGGAAAAACTCTACTCCAAGAAGAGATGCAAAGAATGTTGAAAGAACTAGTGAAGGACTGTAGAAGCCTCCAAAATAGAGAATGTCCCATAAGATAGGAACAAAAGAATGACCATGAAGAACACCACTGAATCATGAAGAAGTTGCAAAGCTCTGTCAAAAAGTAATTGTTGATCTGAAGAACCTCCACTAAGATAGAACCTGACTAGGTAAAGAAGACTATTATCTGCATGAGCATTCTCAAATAACACTAATCAAATTTTGAGGAAAATAAAGGCAAACAACTGAACTCAAAGATACAAATTCCATAAACCACCAAAGCTTGAAAAGATGATCAATCGAACACAAAATACTGCATCCAAAATAGGAACAAAAATAAAAGTATCTATATGGTAAATGATCCATCTCACCAAAATACATAGGTATCCCACCACTGGGTCTATCTAGTACATAGGAACATATACTATATACATAGCTCACTCCAACAAACCAAGGAAGCATAAGAACCAACAAGAGAACCACCCCCCCCCCCCCCCCCCCCCAATGAAGACAAAGTTGAGGTGAAAAGAAAAAGTGGGCCAACAGGAACTCTATGTCAAGGAACTACGATCAAGATGCATAGAAGAATACATAATAGTGTCATGAGGTGATCAATCTCAGACACATCATGAGGTTGATATCATTGAAGGAATACTCACTAACAAAGATAGATGGAAAACAAAGACAAATATTGATGCACCCCCCCCCCTCCCCCCCAACCATGACACTTAATCATAGTAGTACATGTATAATAAGGCTGAAGATATGGTAGATCCCAAGAATATAGTAATATGTATGAGTGACCTCATATGACACTTCTTGAATCATAAAGAAAAACAAGGAAAAAACAACTTACAAATAGAAATATGACAGTTTATCTCAATGTGTTTGCATAAACATGCTACAAAAGATGTCAAAAAAGATCAGAAGAGACATAAGGCCAATACAATAGAAACTATAGCCCAAGATGAGCCATCACATGCAAAAAAGCAATCCCTAGACCTAAAACAACCAATATATCCACTAGAGTGCAAATATACAAAAAATGAATAAAATATACCTAGAGCATAATCTTAAAAATAAACTAACATGGATGGAAAGGGCATAGAACAAGCTCTCCAATGATATAATTTTTTCCCAAAATGGAGATTATATTCTCAAGATATGTCTCCTGAAGTGCAAAAAGAACCCCAAACTTTTACTACCAAAATATACAACCAAACTGAATCAAAATTGCAAAAACCTACATCATCAGAATGAGATCGAAACCAACTTTCTAATATATATCATTTGTAAGAAATATAGTATGTATGCCGAGATATGACTGAAAAACTCAAGGATGGTAAAAAATGGCCCAAAAGCTGCAGGGGGGAATGATGTAGTGCTAACATCTACACATCATTGAATTAATTTTGATATCCTTTTGGCTATCATGAGAATAAATGAATTCGTTGCTAAAAACACCCACTGAAAAAATTAGACTAGTCGCCAAAAAAGCAATCTAGTCGCTAGGGGAAAATATCTCCCCTGCCAGTAAAAGAGGTTGACTTATGGAAAGAATATTTTGGTTTCCAAATAAATATTCCTCCCAAAAAAATTCTTATAGCATCAGAAAGTGGTAGTGGGGCCCATTGGTGGCACATTGAGCAATGCATGGTCCACAAGGCTATGATGGACCTAAAAAGTGGTTGATATAGGAGGGTGGTCACTGGTCAGTAGTGCATCGATGGACTAGAGATGGTTGACAATGGCAATCGGAGAGCCAAGAAGAGTAACTCTGGTGGCAGGAAGAGCATATACATTACGAGGGCCGAAGCTAAAGTTAGAGTGGTGGTTGCAAGAAGTAATACTAGCATGATGGTTGTGTGAACACCAACAGGTATAGATGAAACTGAACACAAAGGTAGGGTGGGCTTGAGAGGTACCTATCACAATGATGAGTGGTACTCAGGAATAGTGCAAGCACAAGGCTTCCCAAAGAAAATGTGTCCTAAACATTGACAAACACCTATGCTTGGGGCTTGTTAGACAGGTACGACAACCCTGCACATAGTGTTAAAAAATTATATATTTTTTTTGTAAAAAATCCTTTAAACATAAGTGTCAAGCGTTGAGAATTTTTTTGATGATTTTTTTTGATAAAATAAATTGTCACCTTGATATTTGTGCTTAGGTCATATGACCTTGGCCAAATTTTTTTGTGACAAGATTGCAATGACATCCAAATTGGATGCATTATATATGGAAATGAGGGTTTTTTGGCACTTTAAGCTCAATGTTGATGTCCGTTTGGGCTCAAAGTTACTAGAGAGAAAAGTCCAATCAGGTCTAATAAAAAAATCTTTGAAAAAAATAGATCTTAAAACCAAGGCCAAACCTCTCATGAAGAGAAAAAGGGTATGAAAGTTTGGAGCTCTAATGCTGTGTTGAAGTTGAGGAAAGCTCAACCCAAAACTCCCAAGAATCACTTACATGCAATGTAAGTATCTGTTGAACCCTATTGTTTAAGTCAAGTTCGTTCCTTGAAATGTAACTTAAAGTTCTTCTTGTCAAAGTGCTCATTCAACATCTATATGTAATCAATATAAGAAGTAATATGGTGATGGCCTATAGTGACCATACCATGGTTCCATCACTCATGTTCTAGACCATCTAAATGTAACACTAAAAACCGAGTAGCTTCTTCTACTAACATTGTGTTTAGCTAAAAGTACATATCCATGTTTTGTATCCATGCCTTGGAAATCATCTTTTTGGATCCATCAAAATATTATTAAGAAAGTTTACTAACTTTCTTTTGCAAATCAAAGTGTTGTCCCTTACCATCAATTAGAGACATATGTTTCAACCTCACATTTATATTCTCTCTAAATGCAATGACTGCTATTAATTCTTCTCCACTAATTTCTCAATCTCTCCTAAACTAAACTTTCAACTCAATAATTTGTGTCTCTTGTCCTTATTGTACTAGAAATTAGGGTGTAAAGGTAGGTACAATGGTCTTGAGCATATTGTCCAGGTACCTACTCAAAATTATCCTTAACTTGTAATCCTTTGTTGTTATGCCCATTGTGTAAGTCATTATTGTCTCCATTATCACTTGTATTATTCAGACACCATTATTTGGACTATATTATTCCCTCCTTCATTTCCAATGTTATTGTCACCTGCACTCACCATAATACCTAACAACCTAGTCATCATTTGCATCAAAACTTCCATAAGTTCATTTTGTTTATGTGCTCTTTATCCAGCTAAGCATTGCCCTTGTGTTGTTGTATCCAACAATTGCACAAGTCTCTCCTCTCCTAGATCCGTAACATTTTCATCTCCCATATTGTTAACACCTTGTTTAGATGTAAAACACCATTCCTCACAGTTTCCCTCTTCTTTACCTATATTTATTCATGCTTCAGTTCTTCTCAAATTGAAGTGATGTGTCAAAGACTGGACACTCCAATCTGTCATATAACTACATGAGTTTTTGCATTATTTACCCACAAGGATGACAATGTTTTTGGCTCTACCACCCCTATAATGACCTACTATGTTGGAGTAGAACTTTGTTGTTCATTAACTTCACATTTTTTGGTGAATTGTTTATATTTTTCCAACTTGAAACTTTTTTTCCCTTGCTTCTTGTTACAAATGTAGAATTGATTTTATGTTTTTTTAATGCTTTCACATCATACAGAGATACACAACTAACAAATATATATATATATATATATATATATATATATATATATATATAACTACTAAAGATAAACTATATGATATTAAAATAGATAGCAATTTATTACAATTTCTTCCAAGTTTTTTTGCAACATAACAATATTTACATGAAGTGCTATAGGTATGAACTAACTTGTGATGTCATCCTAGCTACATGTGATGGTGTACTGCTAATGATTCGACTTCCACTATTGTAGGTGGACCTATTAAAACTAATGAATGCAATCTCCTTAGAAACCAAGTACACATATGCAATTTTATATGTCAACAAGGAAATCCATAATCTAGGTAAAAGCACAAACTTCTGTCACCTTTTATAAAGAAAAAGGATCCCATAACACAAATTGTTCAACTTTAATGACATAAAAATGGTATTTGTGTTTAGAATTTGAAGATGTTGTAAACTAATGAAATGTGTGAAATTGGATGAATTATATGCCTGTAGTTTTTTTATTTTTTTGAGTATAATTTTATTCTTAAAAAATAAAATTGAAGTCCCATTTTAAACTACGAGAAATATAGGGTCTAGTTCCTATCAAAAAAGTATATGCAAATCATCTATTTTTTCTTTGATTTGGAAATAAGTTATAGATGACATGCATGTTATCATGAATGTTGATGATATTCCTATGGGGGAGTATCATAGCACTGCTGGAGCATTGGAGAGATTGATAACATGACTCTGTGTTGCATTCATGACTATGTTTGTAATTGATGTCAACATACTAAGAAGATTGGTATAGTAGTAGACATATATTGAGATCATATGGATCGAGGATTAAAGATGAGATCAAGCACAATTGGAGACTTGTTCTATAGAGTGTCTTGATGACGTAGCTAAGAGAATGTGCAAAAAATCAAAGACTAGTAGCAATTATTCGAGATTTATAGAAGACAAATTACAAACAGAGTTCCTAAGAAGTGGTTTCTGATGTTTGGATTATATCTTCTAACAGGGATAGAATTTGGTTGAGCATAGTTAGACAGAGATAGAAGACATCCTGATGACGATTTCAACGAGTGCACAAAGTTTGAGGTTACACGTGTGAGAAGTTGTAAATACTATGAGTAGATATTATTATGTAATTATGAAAGATGTAATCTAATGTGTTATCTTAATGAGGTCCCATTGTAATTGTAATTGGGAAAGCCTCAAGGAGGACTCTATTAATTATTTTGAGGACTTGGTATAAAGGAAAGTTATTTCCCTTGTAATGAAGTATGCAAGTGTGAAGTGTGTATGCATTGAGTGAAGAAAATTGATAAATGCGAGTAAGTGATCAAAGGGATTATAGTGATGTAAGTTTGTTGATATGGTATTGAGATATGAGAAGTGTTTGGTGGAGAAGAGGCACTGTAATAGGACAAAGAAAGAGTTTGAGTTGCTGAGATCAGTTATATTTTCTATTATTCTGAAAGGAATAATACAAAGGCTAGTTAGATAGTGAGTTCGGTGGTCTTCCTTCTGAAGCTATTTGGATAGTGGGTCCTTCTGCCTTCTACAATTCCTAATTGGCACAACTCCTAACAGGGTTCATAGGGATTCAAAATCTCCTAACATAGATTGATATGTACTAAATGTATTTCATTGGCTCCTAACATATTCCATCCTCTTATAAGGAACTTGTATAATAGTGCATCATTTTGTGGGTACCATCCCCATCAGGGTTTTCCCTCTAATCAAGGGTTTCAATAGTTAACATATCTAGTGTTATTGTGTATGTGTATCTTCTTATAGTTATTGTTTATATTGATCACATTCTTGAAGTTTAATAAGGTTAATAAAAGTTATATTAATTTGATAACTGATTCACCCCCCCACCCCCCTCTCAGTTATCTTGGTGGACTTTACTTTCTAACAATGTATAGCTAGGGCACCAAAAAAGAAATATTAGTTTTTGATGTATATTTTCTTTGTTGTAAGTACTTGAGGTTGAACTTATCAGAAACCAAACATTTATAACTCTCGTCGAAACTTCCCTATCAAATCAACACCTTTTTGAAAAAAAATTACATATTCTTGAAGAGGACTCTATCCTTTATGGATAAGTATAAATTTTATTTTTTTTAATATGATTTACTATTTTTTTTTCCTTTTCTAAGGGAGCATGTTCTGAAACATTAAAATAACTTATAATATTTTGAAATTATAACATATTATAACTAATCAAAACACTATAAAATTTATTTAATAATGATATTGACTTCAAGATCTATAAAAGGGTATTTTAAGTTTTTGAAAAAAGTTGAGTTTTGATAGAGAAATGAGATTTGACCAAAACATGTTTAGAGATCCTTAAAGGTGACATAGATATGTGCTTTTATTCATCTATGCTTCTTCCCACTGCTCGTATCCATTAGGTTATGGAGGCAATCCTCGCGACAACACCATATAATCTCAGACATAGTTTGACTTTTGTAACAATCTCTCTGCTTGTAAGAAACAACTAAAAAACCTCATAATTTCTAATTTTTGATGTCACATGTTATTTGAATGATTCTCCGTTTATCGATGAGTGAACTTGATGCCTCAAATCCTTCGAACACTACTTTGTAGTCTCATCCCACTCTAGTGTTTCAACTCTTTTTTCACTCTCTACGCCTCCCAACTTGACACCAATAATCTCCAATTGGTTCTGCACAACAAGACTTAATACCACTCATGTATTATGGCATCAAGTATGATACATCAATGGGGATTTCATCCCAATGGCCCAAAGATGTATGGAAAAAATGATAAAATTGCAAAAACTCTACCTTATTATGCACAACCTCAATATTTCTTTGCCCCTGTATAACTCACCTATTCTTTATGCATCTATTATGACTACATGCTTGCCTATTTCAACCGACACAATTCTTAGGCTTCATACCACCCACATATTATGGAGTATTCATTTAGGGCTTGTTTTTTTATATGAATTGAACCATAATTAGTATTTTCTAATATCTAAAATTTATAATAGGTAGTTTGGATGTGCCAATCTAGAATTGGCATTTGGATTTTGTATTCCCATTTTGACCCAAAATGAGGATTTGCTGACTCCATATCACAGAGTGGAATTAGAATAAGAATTGGAAAATTCTAATTTCCTCTAATCCATATTTATAAATATATCAGATACACTTCTCGAAAAATAAATTTGGTAATTAATTTGGATAAGAAGAAAAAATCATGGGACTACAACCCTTGAAAAGCTTCCCTCAATAGTGGTTGCTTTAAAAATGGGAAAAACAATTGCACAAAACTCTTCTTCTAGCATAACCAAAGGGCTCATTTGGTTGTTGGAATTGAATTGGAATAAGAATCAACAAATTCCCAAAATTTCACATCCTCAGTTTGGGTGTGCCAAATCAGAGTTGTGTATATGAATTTGTATTCCTATTTTGGCTCCAAAGTGAGCATTTGATATTCCACCAAATAGGTGCTAATAGAATTGCAATTCCTATTCCAATTTTAACTTTCTCATAATTCATATATATTTCAAGTCCAATATAGTTTCCCTCATCTTTTTAATTAACAACTCATAAGATCAATGCATCTTTATGTTGCCTTAATGTTGTTTCTCACAATCTCAATAGCCATGGTAGACAACTAGAAACTAGAAGAGCGAGAAATTCCATTGATGAAGGCAGTTGAGAAAATTGTTCACATGGAAAGAACATCTGACAATGATTAGAGGGTATGCTCGACTCTTCATCTCCCAGGATTTTCTCATAGGGTACAAGACATTATCTTAGGATCTCTCTACCATGTTTGATACACTGTACCAACACTATTTTTGTGTAAGGAAGATTGAAAAATCCATTGTCGATTAAGTCAAATGGTAATTTTTTAAGGTAAGTTAGTTCTCTGAAGAAAAAATAAATTAATTTAATATGAAAAGCTCTTATGAGATGTATGTGATTGTTGGTATGATTTTTATAAGAAATTTAATTGTCGGTGTGCAAGTTATTTATGATATTTTATTGTTGGTGTGTGTTTTTTTTAGAAATTAGATTGTGGTATGATTTTTTTATGAAATTTGATTGTGGTCCATATGATTTTTTAAAGAAATTTAATTGTTGGTGTGAAGCATTTATATGAAATTTGATTGTGGGTCCTTTTTATTTTGTGTATGAAATGTAGGGAGTTGTGGATGTGTTGAAGACACACTTAGAGCAGGCAAGGAGGGAGTACAAGGAGCATAGACAATAATAAACTCATTGAGCCATCAGAGTCACACTTGATAGAATTGAAGGAAAAGATAAATAAATAAATTCAATTAAATAGGGAAGGGTTAGGGCTGTAAGATCCTTACGACTAAATTTTATGTTGTGTTCATGAGAAAAATGCTTTGATGCACTGTTCAACTAGACGTGTTGCTATCCAAATTTGAGTGAGGCTAAATGGGATTGTGAATAACAAATCCAAAATTAGTTTTGTCAAACCAAACATATTTAGAATAACAAATCTAGAATTAGTTTTGGCAAACCAAACGAGTTTCTACTAAAAAATCCAAAATAATAAATTCTAGTATAACAAATCCAGGATAACAAATTCCAATGCTCAATTCCTATTCCAACAGCCAAACAGGCCCTAGAAACTCCAATCTACATGTGATGAGCTTGACGTTATGATGAAAATACTAAGAAAATTTTGATCAACATTTTAGGTCACTAACTGATTTTGATAGGGCTCAATGATTAACTTAGCTAAACAAAGGAACATCATTGCTCTTGTCTTACAAAAAAACATAATTGAGGCAAAAAAAAAAGACCTATGAGTACCTGAGTCCACCACCACTGATAATATTGGAATGGTGTGCATTGGAGGGACCATTATTATTGCTAATGTTAGTAGTAGTATTGATACTAGCATTGCTACTATTGTTTTCATTCATGCTAACATTGAAGGTTATCCTCCTCATCTTAACATGACAAGGCAACCATTTCAAATCCACAAATGCAAGTCTTCTAGTCTTGTATAACTTGTTTATGATTTTGTCTAAAAAAACATTTAAAACTTTAAAAAATACAAGTCTTTGGAAAATTAACCCCACTCAATAAAATGTAAAAAAAAGAAGTTCATAATTTTTTTTGAAAATTAAATTATCAAACAAATAATTTAAAAAAATGAAAGATGAAAATAAAATAAAAAAGTACTTCAATTTTTTTATAAAATCAATCTTATTCCAATTCTAGTTTTGTACAACCAAACACAAGAAAAACATCTTACCTATCAAATTCCAAGTGAACCAAATGGGTCTAATCATTTCCCCAAAACCAATTTATGGATTAACAAATCCAATATTTGACATATTCCAGTATTAGACAAATGCTACATTTGCTAATTCAAGTAGCCAAAAAAGCCCTTATTCCTCATCCTTAATTCTTTTATTTTCCATATCGTTCCTATTTCATGTGACCTTAATGTTGTCTTATTCCCGTGATATTTGTGGAAGCCACAAGTATAAAAGAGAAATTAATATTTAACATTGAATTATAGTTTATACAGTCTCCCACCTTAACCAATATTAATAAAATTAATTTAAATGGTCACAACTTGACTTTGAAACTATATAAGAAATGTGGCAAATAAGCCTTGAATCCCCAAGTATTTTAGCTTGTAAAAAATGGCTTAGAGGGATGCATCCATTTGCAACCTCCTTGAGGATATGTGAAGATCCCTTTGAGGTGCTAATTATCCCCCGGTATCACAAGAGTAGGGCTAGGGCTAACAACTAGTCTACATGCCCAACTCAAAGTGGGGATATTAAAGGTTCGAGGGGATTATGATAGGATGGTGCAAGATTGAAGGAAAAATAGGCAAAAAGTGAAAAAATTTAGTATATACAAATTGAAATAGAATAGGGAGGAACCTATTGTTGGAAATTTGTTCAATGCTCCCCTCAAGATTCGTGACAAGGTCTTAATCGCCTCCTATGTACTATAAGTTGAGTGGTTGTATCAAGCATTGATAGATCGGTCTTTTGATGCAATAACAACCCCAGTCTAACAAGTGCTATTAGAGGTTGGTCACATGTTTGAATTCTTAGACCCTAGGGTAACACTACAGGGGGGATTGTTGGAAATTTATTTGACGCTTCCCTCAGGATTTGTGACAAGGGCTTAACTGCCTCATGTGTACTATAAGTTGAGTGGTTGTATTAGGCATTGATAGATCAATATTTTGCTGTAACGACAACCCCACTCTAACACCTATAGCGACTTGAAACAATAACCAAGCAATAATACTAAAATGTAATTTCAATTTGAAGCTGATATAAAGAGTATACATTTTTATGGGCAATCTATTCTTAGATATAGATTGTCTGAGTTGTTGCATACCATATGATTTTCTCTAAAACTTTTACAAATAGTCCAATGGATCATGTACTCTCTAGATCTACAATAAAAGGTTTCTCAACTATCCTCACACATAGGAAAATGGGGAAAAATATTGTGGGAGGTGGTTTGACTTAGTAAAATTTTGATTAAGGAATCAAACTTGAAACAAAATAATGCAAATGAAAGTACATTGTCATATAATAGAGGCTAGATTAGAAAAATGAAGTATATCATACCTTGTCAATGTAAATACTTCTCTGGATGTGATTAAATATCTTGATGCAATAGCTTTGACTTAATACAAAAGATACAACCTTGTGTAATGGATGTTGTAATTACCCACAATTCTTTATGGAGGGAGGAAGAGGGGGAGAGTTTTGACTTAATACAAATGATAAAATCTTCTGTGATGGATGATGTATTTATCCATAGTACTTTATTGGGAGAGAGAGAGAGAGAGAGAGAGAGAGAGAGAGAGAGAGAGAGAGAGAGAGAGAGAGAGAGAGAGAGAGAGAGAGAGAGAGAGAGAGAGAGAGAGAGAGAGAGAGAGAACTTGATTGCTTGAATGTGTCCAAATCTTCTTCCTCGATGGTGACTCATGTCCTTGGATTTTAATGAGGGAAATAAGCTTGATAGATGGAATCGTCTACTATGAATGCTCAACATATAATCACCTATCACCAATAAATCAATATTTGAAGGCCACACCATTAAAACTTGAGGCACAGGAGCACAAAGTGTTCTTGCAAACTATGCAATTAATATGTAATGTTAAATCTTAGAACACTACAAACTCAAAAATGGACTAAATGAAACCATAGACTCTAAGATTTGACAATTTGAGACTTCTACCAATATCATATTCCAACCATAAGGTGATATGAATATTTGAGCCTCATTGTAGACCAAAAAGCAAAACACAATTTGATAGATTGTTCACTAGAATAATCATACTTAACCTTTCTCAAGTATAGACAATTAAAACCTTATCTATCAAGACAAGGATATAAATGGATTGATTAGGAACATTTAACTTATCCATTTTTTGATTTGATGTTTAAACCCATTGATATCCCATGCCATAATATTTTAAGATATATCTTAGTACTAGAATAAAGATCAAGAGACTATAACACATTTTCTTAGTTTTTTTTTGTGCTTAGATTAGATTTGCACTTGTGTACAATGGTTTGGTTGGGGTGCTTTTGTTCTTTATTGCTGTTAACCTATATAATTCATTTGCACCTGCGCATATGTCTAAATGTGTAGTGTTGTAATGCACATTTAGGGGTTTGCTACAAAGCAAGAAGACTATTTATAATAGTCAACAATAGTCAACATTTTGTTGATGTATAGAGATAAAAGAGCGCCAAGCATTATAGAAGTCGTTAAGCCTTGTGTATTTAAGTTTGGTGTAAGATGCCAATAATTGATGATCTTATTGATGTAGTAGATGGACATATAACATAAACCTTTGGTTTTTGAGCTAATGCAACAATATTTATATGTTACAAAAGTTGACTCAAGAATGCAAAGATTTGAATTCAAATTAGGAGGTCTACATCAATTGCAATTTAAAACTGTGAGGACTAGGTAACAACAAGAGATCAAACCATAGGTGTAAACTCATATTGGAGAATAAGGAAGATATGGTTTTGGAAAAGATAAAGTAATGCTAGATGATATATTTAATCAATCAAGTTGACAACTGAGACAACACATTTTTTCATTTGATAATAATTAATATATAATGATGAAAGATAAGATATGTCCACATTCCATGATATCAAGATGTAATTCTTTTTTGGATAGTTAAATATTTTTGTATTAATACTTTAGCTCACACTCCCTAATCTATCGTACATATAGTAGAAAACATTAAAGAATACAAAGAAAATAATTCAATCCAATTTAACTTCCTTCACTCATAACTTTTTATAATAAATATATATTTTTTGAATTGTTAAATATTTTGGAATTGATATTTTAGATCAAACTCCCTAGTCTATTATAATAATAGTAGAAAACATTAAAGAATACAAATAAATTAATTCAATCCAAAACTATTGCATCTTGAATACTAATTATTTTAAACAAATATAACCCCCTTCACTTATTTTCTTATTATATTAATGTGAACTTTGTTAACCATTCATACAAGTCCTTGAGTTTTTTAATTTTATAACTTTAGGGAAAAACTTTAAACTAACAAGACGCAATGCATCAAAGTTCCCACCAATAATTGGAAAAGGAGGAAAATGGAGATTTATAGGTATAAAGGAAGGATATGAAGAGAGCTAAAAAAGAGAATGACATGTTATTATATGGACAATTAAAGGTAGAATGATAGAGAGAGTTGAAAGGAATTTAAAAAATATTAATAATTATATTATTTTAAGAAATATATAAAGAACAATAAAAATTACATTATATGAATGAACTAGTAATTTCTACCAATTCAGTTATAAGTTGAAATATTTGATTTAAACAAATAAATTATTGATTACTTAATTCAAACTACTAAAATATTTAATTAGTTTGAGGGATAGTATTAGTTTTACAATTTGTAAAATGGTATAAAAAAAATTAGAATAAGATTCTAAAATAGTAGTCATAAAATATAGTATAAACTTTAAAAAATAACATTTTACAAATAACAAAAATAGACATCAATATAAACTAATCAATATATTTAAAATAAGAAATATAAAAC
Organism: Cupressus sempervirens; assembly: GCA_028749045.1. Classification (NCBI taxonomy): domain Eukaryota; kingdom Viridiplantae; phylum Streptophyta; class Pinopsida; order Cupressales; family Cupressaceae; genus Cupressus; species Cupressus sempervirens. The sequence continues at coordinate 536,260,214 of CM053791.1, forward strand.
ATTTAACTCTATATTAAAAAAATAGTGATAATTAATATTGAGCAGGAACTAATAATATCTGAATTAGTTAAAATAGCTAATAACATTATAATTTTTCAAAACTTAAGATACTTGAAGTACTTTTTGAACAGCTTTGATCAAAGACACCCCACTGAATGCAGGAGTCTGCCGTCTTTATCATATTACGTCGCAGAATATAAACAAAGGGGCTACACATATCGGATAATGTCTCCAATAAATGCAAAAATATAATATTTAAGCTAACAAGAGTAGGCAATGAGGTAGTAAGAGCCGGGAAGTTCCAGAGGCAGAGGAGAAACGGTATGGCCGTTTCAATGCCAGTGAAGCCCTTGGGCTTTACTTATCTGGCTTCACCCCTCTACCCACATCCTTCTATTTCCAAATTCCAAGCATTTTCACCTTCTCTCATCAATACCTGCAAAGTCTCATCCTTCAGTACCACGCCTTCTTCCCGTGAACATCCTGTCATGGCCAAGAAATATGGAAGAGAAAGCTCATCTGCAAGTCCAAAGGTATCTAAGTTGTAAACTGATTTTTTAGTGTTTTTAATAGATACACCATGTATGGCCAAAGGTTTCAGTAATCGATGTTTTCATATGTTGATTTTTATTACCATTTGTTGGTCGCCGTTCAATATGAATGTTGTATTCGGAGTAGTAGATATAAGAGAAGGAATAATAGAAGGTGACCAGAAGGCCCAAATGGATATGGAGTTTATCAGTTAGTCCAAGTGGCGTGTCTACTAGCATTTGTTGTCTTCCATTAATATATAACTTTTCCATTCTGGATAGTTCATATTGTTATAGGCAGTAAAATCCAAGGCCGAGGAAAAGGTCATGGAAAAATGCGGAAATGGATTAGGACTTAGAATGGCTAGTCTCGAATGTCGAACTTTAGTAGCATTGACTGCTTGCCACATTACTATTTAAGTTTCCATCTTTGGTAGTATATTTGAATGCAGCAAAATCTGAGTCAGGAAATAAGATTCCCCAAAAGTGGTTACCGTTAGATAGACAAGGATTTAATATGTTTAGTTCCATACGACGGGTGATCTTTAATGGCATTCAATGGCATTCACTATCTGATATATAGTTGTATAGATTTCCATTCTGGTAAATTGGTAATTGTTTAAATCCTATCCAACATAGAGATACTGCAGAGAACATTTTTTTCCCTTCAATTTAAAAACATATGATGTACAGACCTAGTAGGTGGACCTAGCGGAAGGCACCTCGAGATTAAAGACTAAGCTGTCTATAAACTTGCTCATTATTTATTGATATAAGAAAAAAATACACAGATTTGCAGTTATAGTAAATGAATTCTCTCATCAAGAAAATAAAAGAAAGCTTGGATATATTTTTCTTTTGGATAAATCGATACACTTGAATCATAGAAATCATTTTTGTCTAAATGACATTCTAGTTCATCTTATCTTCATAATCAGGATCATATTCAGCAAAGATTGATTGAGAACCTTTTTCAAATGTTTTCGTTTTTAGTTCTCATTTGGGTAGCTTTTGGTGACTGAATCTAGCTGAATTTCATAGGCTCCATATGAAATTTTCCTCTTCTTCTTCTCTTCTGTTTTAAATGAGGCATTATATATAGGGCGTGCCACATTAAACTGAATTTTCAACAGTGCAATATTTGCCAAATATCCAATTTCACCGTACATTATTTTTAACATTAAAAAACTGAATTTATTGGCAGGGACTTACCACATTAAACTGAATTTTCAACAGTGCAGTATTAACCGAATTACCAATTTTAACGTACAATATTTTTAACAATAAAAAACTGAGTATGTTGGAAGCCAACAATCAAATCGATCTGTACGTCCATCTCATAGAGAGCATTCTAGATTTGACTTCCCATGCTGAGCTTGACATGGATACCACAATGCAGATACTGCTCATAACTGATAAAAAAGTAAAAATTAACTTTTTTGGGTTTATATACTAACCTCTAGATTGCAAGCACGATCACCTAGATCTTCATTATTGTCAGGATAAGGTGTTGTACATCTTATATGAACACATTCGATATTTTATAAAATTGCAGTCTGTCACAAAATGGGGTGCCACACTTTGGGTGACCTTAGTATTTTTCCAGGGAGTGTGGTGTGTACATTATAAATGTATTAAATGCAGATGGCATTGGAGACATGCATTTAAATTTTGGGAAGCTATAGTTTGCATTATAAATGTATTAAATACCGATGGCATTGGAGACATGCATTCAAATTTTGGGAAGCTATAGTTTGGTGAACATATGGTTTATTGGGCTTATTGGAGGACTACTTTTAATCCACTGGGTAGTTTAAAAATGTGTTCAATATTGTAAAAAGCATCCAATGTCTAGGGCTCATGTAGCATGCCAATCTTGGGTGCTATTGTCGGAGAGTGAAATCAAGGTGCCTTTGGAGAACATGTTATCACTTGGGCCTTAATGCATATGTGGGCATCCACCTTGTAGATACACTTGGGTATTTGGGTATTAAATAATGGTGAGAGAAAGCTAGATTTCTGCTTGCTGCTACCTTGCCTATGATAGAATTCCTGTGATGGAAGATAGACATCATATCTTTTGGTTCATCACTCGCATAAATAAAGCTTCATTTAAGCACGTGGAGGCTTGAGTTGCTAGATAAGGAGATCTTGAGGAGCATGGAATGGGATATGCAGATTTCATTTGTTATTGGATTGTTGTCATGAGAAACATAACAATGCTGCTCATCTATTGAAGAAGCTTATATATTGCATGGTTTCCTCTTTTATTGAGAGTATTGATCTTCATGAGAAGAATTTGAGCCTGATTTTCGATCGTAACTATTTTGTTACTGCTGATATGTTAAATTTGGTGCTGTGAATGTTGAGTTCTTCCCAAAAGGGTTTTCCTTGGGTATTTTGGTTTCTTTCTCTTTATCATGTCTGATTCTATTTTTTTTTAATTCTTTTTATATATTGTCAATTGAAATTGCTGCTCAGATTTGTATAGGTTGGATAGTTATTGAGTTTGGATATCTTTCATTGTAGGACTAATGGTGGACATCGTTTCATATTTCCTGTCATTTGTTACTCAGAGCTTGGTTTTGAGTTTTGATATAAGTAGTGGTAGAGGAACTTCCTTTTCAATCATCATTTGTAGGAAATATAGTATTTTGAAGCTCATCAGGTTAGTCAATTCCAGCATCTGCCACAAGATTTCTGACTACTTTATCAAGCTTTTTCAGCTATTCTTGATGCACTCGGTACAATCTAAGATTTAAATATAAAAATAATTATAAAAATATGTATATAAATAAAAACTTTATACACTGAGAAGCATATTATGTTATGCAGATATTGAGATTAATGTTTATGTATGGCAATGTGTTTCTTGATTTTTTAAATACTAATGTTGGGATTTCTTTGGTTTCACTATTGGACAATAATCAGCATATGTGATGTCCGTTGTTGCTGGTTGTGCTTGAGGTCCATGGTATTGCTTTTAAGAAATTGCTACGGCCAACTAACTTGTCTGGCATGTATCTGGATGACATTACAGGAGTGGAGAATGCATTAATCTTATCAATTGTATCTACAATGGATGTCATTGGTAGTAGTTTTTATCTTGAGAACAGTTAGGTGTATAGGGGCAGTAAAGTCAAAGCAAAAAAAGTTTTGAGTTATTGTTTCGAGACCGTACATATATAAGACATTTTGGTTTTTGTTCAAGGAAAGCACTTGTAATAACTCTGTCTGGTTATAGCTTAAACAAACATCAATTTCCTTTAATAATCAACAATGTGGCATTTTGTCAAACAACTGGCAAACAGTTGATATGAACTTGGACTGCCTAAGCTATTAGATCTCAATCTATATTTCTTGTTTGCTTGTGTCTTTTACTCTTGGAACTTTCAAATATGCATGTAGACTGAACTATCTATCAAACCAATGCTAGTAACAAAAATGGAATGGAACTTTTATTAAATATACCAATGATTAGTTTACATGAGAAACTAAGTATGAACCTGTAACTCCAGCAAATACTCATCTTGCAGTATTGGCCACATTGGGATAGGTATTTGTATATATGACAATCTGGTCCAAACACCCGAAATGCTACAGTCATCAACACCTAATGGAGAAGCATTAGTTTCAGCAACTGTCCACACCACTTTTCAGTCATCCATAGCAGGGAAAAGCATGCCATCAACATGAAATTTTGGGCTTCTATGAACAGCCAATCAATCAATCCACACACAGGCAGATCCAATACCAAGGATGAAGAATATCAAATGCTACAGAAAGTCTTAACAAATGCCCAATTAAAGATGCAGCTGGGTGTTCAAGTGCATAAATTAAGTGATGCTCGGTTGTAGATAACATAGATGTTCAACAGCAGGAAATGTAGTGCACAAACACCATGATATCTTGCCCTTTCAGCAGAGATATGAACACCTGGAAATGGCACTTACAGTCTGGAAGAAAATTGCCCAGCAAAGGCAACGAACTCAACAAATTGACATCCAAACCCCAAGAGTAATGGCATCCAGAAATGGATGAATCTTGGCATCCAATAGTAGATAATATAAATACTGCATAGTACAGATTCTTTACTCCAAAATAACAAAGATAACAAGGCATATAATGCAGATATAAATGCAGAAGAAATGCCACCTGTAATCAAATGCTCCCTTCTGAAGATCGATGCCAATCCCTTCCAAATTTTATTAATATATCTTTCAGGAAAAACCCTCTTCTCATATGCAGTAGATATAATAGAGAAGAAAACAGAATTCAGATTGCAATCAGACTAATGCCACTATACCTCAGCAGTGGCAAAACACCAACCAACTCAAACCCTTATACCTCAGCGAGGGCACAAACTTCGAACTCAGAAATGTCACAAAGACAACAAAGAAAATAATATTTATTTGGATGCTTTACTAATCAAATGGGCTCATATTTATAATCTCCAAATGGCACAAAGTTTCCCAAATGAACTTCATTTAAGAAGCTTCCCACACACAACATTAAAACATAATAAAGTACCATTATAAATTAATTTATTAATTGCTTTTGGCTCCAAAAATAACCTTTTCCACCATAACTTCAAATTTTGACACATAACGCCACTGTTTCTTGTTCCTATGATTTAAAACTTTTTGTCCTGGTTCCAACGAGCTATGATACTGAGGTGATCAACCAACAACACCAACAAAAATAGCAACCTCAGTGTATTTAGATGAATAATAATAATTCATCCGTCTTGCGAAAACAACTGAAGATGCATCAGAATCAAAATCTAACAACACCAAAGTGATCTTGATAATGAAAGACGATGAATGATCTTGACAGGGTGACTTACTATAAATAGACGCTCCCTCCAAGATTCTTGGAGCCCAAACTGGAAGCCCAAAATAAAAATTGAGATTATCCTCCAACTCCTTTGACTTAACTGAGCTCATCGAAACCAACAGATTGACTTGCTATAAATAGTAAGTCCCTCAAGCGAAGCCAAAACACACCATAGGCTATTAGAAAGCCTATAACCACACAAGCAAGACCCTCAAACTCTACTGTCAGCTCATGAGGGTCGCGATGGTGAACTGACCTGGCCAAATGCAGTAACCTGCTAAAAATGGGGACATTACAACACTATCTCAATTCTTCTACAATTTGAATGGAGAGTTATCTTTTGACAATGTCAAAAATTTGAAGGTGTAGAGCCTTAGTTGCCTCCTACCATGGTTGTACAATGGACTCTTATTGATGTAGTACTAGGCAGGTGTGTCCCCAAAGGAGATGACTGAGACCCCAACAAATAACCACACAACGGAAATACAACAATAACATAGAGACTCAGATTAATTGCAACATTTATTCTCATACTAGAATCATAAGATTTACATCCAACATGCCCCGCTGTAAGGCCTTCTGGGTTACAACCAATACAAAGAAGAATATCACTCAATCCTCATATGCGAAGATCCACCTCCTAGCTATTATCTCCCAAGATGCTCCTAGTTACTCCTTGCTCATCCCCCCACTAATTGAATCACTTTAGACATCACAAGTCCCTCTACTTATACTAAACCAAGCCACAAGTCAGCCTAGCAAGTTACATTAAATAAACACTCACATTAAATAAGCACTCAAGCCACAAGTGGGCTGATAGTTTAAATAACACTTAGGACATGCCTTAAGTTTACAATCATTGTTAGATTTTAGTGATCTCTGATAGACAAAACTATTACAGTAGATATGAATAATGATAGATACTCTTACTTATATTATTGCAGAATAGATTTGTTCCTCAAATGATTACTATTCTATGATTGCTGAGATGACAAAGATCTTCCAATGAAGACTGCTGATGACCTGTTCTGTAGATTGAATATATTAATAGTCTTCCAGCAAAGAGTACAGAGGAGAAGGTTGAGAATGATCCTGTGATTATGGTGTAGATCGCTGGGACTTATAATGCCTTGTATTGATTGTTATCCTTAGCAATCTGCCTATACATATATATGTTAATGAAGGGCCATGACCCCCGTAGAGTCATAACTCTATGTGGCCTTTGGCCACGAAGAGTCATGCCTCTATGGAGGCATAACTAACTCCTTGTTTGTTTAGAGTAAACCAACAATGCTTAGTATAAGCAATTGGCAATAACACAATACTATCAATAGTGTATAACTTATGATGTTCACCGATATAATGCTGTCTGCTGATAATATCATCAATTGCATGTTTAAGGCAATCATTTAAACAACACACATATATATGTGAGAAACACCAATGAATATTATCAGATAAATTTGATACAGATTTGCATATGACTAATGAACATTATTACTTCTACAGACGCTATACATCAACATTCCCTCTTAGCAAGTGAGAAGTAATAGAATTTCAGAATAGAATATTTGAACACTTTATCTAATCTTAACACTTTGAAATAGTGACTAGTCATAATTAAAATCAGCATGCTATGAACACTATCATAACATATATTATTATCTCTAATTGTCCGAAACACTATCTAGAGTAATCATAATGGATACGTTATCTATGATCTCTAATTGTCCGAAACAATATCTAGAGATGTCTATGATAACATAACGGAGTCGTTATCTATGATCTCTAATTGTTCGAAACAATATCTAGAGATGTCCATGATAACAGGCCTATCATTTACAAGATCCTCACCTTACCAACGATTACCTTCTAAATATATGTCCATGAAAGATCGTCACCTTTCATTACATATCTAATGCGACTAAACAACAATAGAAGCATAAACTCACATGAATTGAAAATTTAAATTCAGTATTCAATATTACAAATTAATCATACCAAGTTTTTCTCTAAAGTATTTCAACTTCACTTTAGCAAGAGGCTTAGTAAAAATATTTGCATTTTGCTCATTAGTACTGATGTACTCCAGTTGAATGATTCCTTGATTCACCATATCTCGAATGTAGTGGTAAAAAATTTCAACATGTTTGGAACGATTGTGGAAAACCAGATTACTTGAAAGCTTGATGCAACTTTGATTATCACAATGAATCATAGTGTGCTTTAAAGGTCTTTTGAACAAATCTGCTAACAACTTCTGTAGCCATACCACTTCTCTAGCACCCAAAGAAGATGCAATGTATTCTGCTTCGGTAGAACTTAATGCAACTAAAGACTATTTTCTGCTGAACCAAGAAACCATTCTAGATCCTAGACTGAAGCAACATCTAGAAGTTCTCTTGCGTTCAGTAGGACTGCCTGCCAAATTGGAATCGGAATATCCATGAAGTTGGATGTTGACTTTATCATATTTGATTCCCATGCCAATAGTACCCATTAGATATCTCAAAATTTATTTAGTTGCATGTAGATGTATCTTCTTTGGTGCACACATAAACTGGCTCAAGGTGTTAATAGCATAGGATATATCAGGACGAGTATTCATCAAATACATTAAAGATCCAATGATCTGCCTGTAGTAAGTAGAATCTATAGGTTCTGATTTGATCATATTATCCTTCAACTTGTGTAGATTGACTTTCATAGGAGCAAAAGCTAGTTTACATTCCATCATTCCAAATTTTGTTAAAATGTCGACTGTATATTTTCCTTGATTCAGAAAAATATAGTTATCCTATTGCCAGACTTCCAATCCAAGAGTGTAGTGAAGAAGACCTAAATCTTTCATTTCAAACTTTGCTGTGAGTTCTGGTTTGCATTTCTTTGTGAGATGTTCTTCACCTGTTATTAACAAATCATCAATATATAACACAAGAATAATCATATCATCACCATCTATTTTGAAGTATAAGTTAGGATCAATTTCATTTTTAGAATATCCTAACTTCATTAGATAGTTGTTTATTCTTTCATACCACGCTCTGGGAGTTGGTTTGAGACCATATAGAGCTTTCTTTAATTTACAAACTGAATCCTTCTGGTTGCTCGATATAAACTTCTTGAATTTTGCCATTTAGGAATGCTGTTTTGACATCCATTTGATGAACCTTCCATCCTTTGGATACTGCAATAGCCAAGATGGTTCTAACTGAAGTATATCTAGCAACTAATGCAAATGTTTTTTCATAATCGATGCCTTCTTTCTGTGAGAAACCACGTGCTACAAATCTGGCTTTGTACTTTTCAATGCTGCCATCAGATGCATGCTTAATTTTAAACAACCATTTTGAATAAACAATGGATTTGTCTTTAGGTCTTGGTACAACATCCCATACATTATTTTTTAGTATGGAGTTATATTCTTCAATCATTGCTTCTTTCCAAGACTGATTTGAAAGTGCTTCTTTAACATTTGAAGGTTCAATTTTTATAAGTTCAATTAATAATGCAACATAACATGATTGATTTCTCGTTCTTTTACTTTCTTGAATCACTTCATTAGGTTCAACCTGATTTTCTTCTATCATTTTCCTAGGCCAAAGTGGCCTCTTTTTATTGTTGACATTTTCAGAATCTTCACGATTAGATGTAGTGGTAGAGGATGGTTCAATATCATTCTCCCTTTCAATTTCTGCTTGGTGATTTTCATCTACTTGAGGAATAGATTCTGTAATAGATTCATCACTGTTTCTAGAAATATTAAAGGCAATATCTTCTTCAAATTTCACATCTCTACTAATCTCAATTGTTGTTTGACCTGGAATGAAGACCTTGTAGCCTTTTGTTGCTTCATTGTATCCAATAAGTATCCTCTTCTTTTTGGATGGTTCTAGTTTTGTTCTTTTCTCTTTAGGAATGTGGATATAAATAGGACATCCAAATATTCTTAGATGACTTAGATTTGGTTTAATACCTGTAAATACTTCTTCAGGAGTGGTGTTCTCCAATACTAAGTGTGGACATCTGTTTTGAATGTAGATTGCAATGTTAGATGCTTCAGCCCAGAAGGAAGTATGAAGGTTTTGATCGTGCATCATTGCTCTGGTTGATTCAACAATTGATCTATTTTTACGTTCTGCAACTCCATTCTGTTGAGGATCATATGGTACAAAAAACTCCCTCTTGATCCCAACAAGAATGCAAAAGTTTTAAAAAATTTCGGAGATGTATTCACCTCCATTGTTTGACCTTAGTATTTTTATTTTCTATCCTGACTGATTTTCAACTAGGGCTTTGAATTCTTTGAATTTTGATAATGCATCAGCTGATTCTTTCTGTTTTAGAAGGTAGATCCAGGTTTTTTCTAGAGTAATCATCAATAAAAATTACATTAAAAAAAAAACACCTGTTAAGAGAAGGTATAGACATAGGACTGCAAAGGTTAGTGTGAATTAGTTCAAGAATGGATTTAGATTTGTGAATACTTTTAGGAAATGATTCCTTAGCATTTTTACCTAAAGCACATCCTTTGCAATAAATCATCAATAAAAATTACATTAAAAAAAACACCTGTTAAGAGAAGGTATAGACATAGGACTGCAAAGGTTAGTGTGAATTAGTTCAAGAATGGATTTAGATTTGTGAATACTTTTAGGAAATGATTGCTTAGCATTTTTACCTAAAGCACATCCTTTGCAAATACTTAAGTGATCAATTTTGGGACTAGGTAAACCTTTTACAATTTTTCCTATGGATAATAATGCATGATAGTGAAGGTGACCTAGCGTCCTATGCCAAATTTCGATTGAATTTGATGTTTCATGATTAAGAGCTAGGTTTTGATTATTACAAGTTTATATAGACTTCCATCTCTAAATCCGATGGGAATGACTTTCTTGATATTAGAGTTCTTTGGCCAAGATAGAACTTTGTCCTCTTGGAAAGTGATTCTGAATCCTTGATCAACAAGACTAGAAATAAAGACTAGGTTTCTTTTATTCCTGGTACATATAAAACATTTTTGAGTTGGAGAGTAATTTTTGAATTTAGGTAAATTGAACAAGAACCAATGCCTTTGGTAGGATGAGTAGAGTTATCTCCAATGGTAACTTCTTCTGAGGATTGTACAGAGAAAGTTTCAAATTTGTCTTTAAAACCGGTAATGTGTCGAGATGCTCCACTATCTATGATCCAAGTTTTGTGGTTTGAGTTTAATTCACTTGAAAGGGCTAAGTAAAAAGCATAGTTTTCTCTTTCTTCTTTCTCTACTTCCTGTTCTTTGATGTCTGCTAAGACTGCTTGAATTCTCTTCTTTTCAGGGCAAGAGTTATGGGAGTGACCAATTTTATCACATTTGAAACATTTAACTTTGGACCAATCATGTTTTTTATATGATTTGTCAGATTCCATTCTATTATGTTTGAATTTTCTTTTGTTGTTTGAATTTTACATGAAGTGCTTAAATGTCTCCCTCTTTATTTGTACTTAGTCCTCTTGAGACTAATTTTGATTCTTCTTGTATGTATTCATTCTTTAGTAAATCAAATTTAGGGAGTTTGGGTCAAGAGCTTAAACTTCAAATAAATGTTTCCCAAGATAGAGGAAGGCCTCTTAGTGCTATCATGTTGAGTTCTTTGTCATCAACTTGATTTTTCATTGTTGCAAGTTGATCTTTTAATTCAGAAATCCTTAGAAAGTAGGATGTAATAGATTCTCCATTTTTCATCTTTATATATAGTAGATTTTGTTTTAGAGTTAATAATCTACTAGTATTGTTGCTTTCAAATGTATCTCTTATAGTGGAGAACATCTCAAATGCAATTTGAGATTGGATATGGATGGAAGAATATGATCTTTTACAAAATCTATAATAATTTTTATTGCTCTGTTATTGTGTCTTTTCCATTTTACTTTCTCTAGATCATTTTCAGGCATGGATATGTTTGATTCAATATACTCCTCTAATTCCATTTCTCTTAATATTATCATGACTCTAATTTTTCATGATGAAAAATTTGATGTGCCTTCAAGCCTATCTTCTAGCCTTACATGATTCACCATTTTGATTTAAGAATATAATTTAACTTTTGTAAATTTGAGACTTTAGATTTAATTCTGAGTAATAGATTTTCTTATCAGAATGGCTCTGATACCATGTTAGATTTTAGTGATCTCTGATAGACAAAACTATTACAGTAGATATGAATAATGATAGATACTCTTACTTGTATAATTGCAGAACAAATTTGTTCCTCAAATGATGACTGTTTTGTGGTTGCTGAGATGACAAAGATCTTCCAATGAAGACTGCTAATAACCCATGCTATAGATTGAATATATTAATAGTCTTCCAACAAAGAGTGTAGAGGAGAAGGTTGAGAATGATCTTGTGATTATAGTGCAGATCACTGGGACTTATAATGCCTTGTATTGATTGTTATCCTCAGCGATCTGCCTATACAATTATATGTTAGTGAAGAGCCATGACCCCTGTAGAGTCATGAAGAGTCATGCCTCTATGGAGGCATAACTAACTCCTTGTTTGTTTAGAGTAAACCAACAATGCTTAGTATAAGCAATCAACAATAACACAATACCATCGATAGTGTATAACTTATGATGTTCACCGATATAATGCTATCTGCCGATAATATCATCAATCGCATGTTTAAGGCAATAACAACACACACACACATATGAGAAACACCAATGAATATTATCAGATAAATCTGATACAGATTTGCATATGACTAATGAACATTATTACTTCTACAGACGCTATACATCAACAATCATAACTAACCATAAGATAAAATAACATTATGCGGTCTTAGCCATAGGTCCACACACCATCCGACGATCCACATCTAAGATTGCACAAGTCAAGTCCCACGAATCGAAGCTCGCTGAAACAATCCCCAAAGTCTGTCCAGGAAATAAGGAACACGTTACCAATAGTCATTAAAAGGGCTCTAATTCCAATACGGATAGTCCAATTATTATGCGCACATAGGACAAGTTCCACCAATATGCCTCAAAGATAACCCTAACCGCGCGAAACATAGGGTCCTCAAAATTTAAGCTCAATGCTCCTACATCACCAACATATAGGATTGCCAACTACCCCAGGATGCTCCTGCATCAGTTACTTTCCCTATTGTTAGAAAAATTAAAAATAGTTGGTGCCTTTTTTTCCAAGCTTTTGCTCTCAACCTATAACTCCATTAGGTTTTAGCTGTATCTTTCTATTCTCTGCATGCTACATATAGAATGTTTGACCATCTTACTGACTTAAATAGGATGCATATCTCTGTTAATTTTTTGTAAAATATATGTTGCTTTCGTGTGGTGATTACAAGTTCAACCTTATTTTGATTATTTGGACACTACATCTCTCATAAAATTGGCCAGTGTTTCTGTTGTTTCAAATACTTATTAAATAAAACCAGACTGATTTGTTATTTTAATAAGCATGCATCTGTAGTTAAGAACTGTCTCAAGCAACTGATTGCAACAGATCATTTATCAGATTTAAGAGCAATTAATTATTCCTTGTGGTAACTTAAAGTACCTTGATATTGATTGCTTTACTCTAATCTGAAATTTTCCAAGGTCTTGACTATGATCTCTCAATGCTTGGCTTATTTTCTATGTTTGGGTTTGCATTGATCTCATTGTTATCTATAATTTTTGGTTGTATCTTTGTGTTTTAACTAGCTCAGGTCTTGCAGAAATTTTCAAAATATTTCTATACCACTATATGTAAATGTATTTGGATCTCTGATAGAGAACAGTAGAATTGTATCCTCAATCACTAATAATTCAGATATGATATTTATTTATAATTCAGTTCTAATCTAGCAGACTGAATATATACAAGATTGTATAGATTCACTAACTTCCAAAATGTATTCAGAAAAAATATAAATATAGATATGACTGCCAAATTAGTACGTATAGATCGCTGCTGATGAAAGGCACATTACCATTGTTATTGATGACCTTCCTCAGCCGGCGATCTTATATAAATAAGGAGATATGTTCATGTCCCTACGTGGACTATGATACATAGTCAGACCTTTAACTAATGTGCCGTCAGTTTAGTTAATGTATTTCAAGCCCAATAGATATAGGAGAAATTCCAGAGTCTGTAAGGATCGTTATTATATATATATATATTTATGTATGTATGTATGAACTTCTGAGATATGAATAACATCAGAAATACATAAGAGTGATTATATATATATATCAGAGAATACAAATTCATATACTTAACACAATGTGTACTTTACTTCTACTGAAGCTACACTTTAACACTCCTTCTTAGCGACAGAGAAGTGAGACAGCAAGGTTTCTCATACTCTCTTGATATTTGCACCAGTATAAACTTCTTTGATACTTATCAGGAGAGTAGGTTATCTGATTTCTGGCACTTCAGACCAATAATCTAGAGTAGTCTATCAGATAACTGAAATCACAATGTCATGAACTCTATCATGACAAGTATTACGATCTCCTGCACTCTGGGACAACAACTTAATGAAGTCTGACCATAATATATTCATTATCATGACTTCCGGCACTCTGAGACAGCAATTTAATGAAGTTTGTCACGATGACAGGTCTAACATTCATAAGATCGTCACTTTACAATGGTTAACTTCTGTTTATATATGTCAATGAAAGATCGTCATCTTTCATTGCATATCACATGCAACTAAGAGATAGTAACATTTTAATCAAGAATTTATATGGTCATGCATATATATTTCAAAGAAAAAGATTTGATTTTAGTAATTACACTCATAGTTGATTCATTCCAAGTTTACCTCTGAAATACTCTAGTTTGGGCTTGGAAAGAGGTTTAGTGAGTACATCAATTGTCTGTTCATTTGTGCTTATGTATTTTAGCTTGAGAACATCTCGATCTACCATATCTCATACATAATGATAAGGGATTTCAATATGCTTAGATCGATTGTGGAAAACTGGATTCATAGATAACATGATGCAACTTTGATTGTCATAGTGGATGACTATTGCCTTCAATGGTTTTTCGAACAATCCAACTAGCAATTTTCTTAACCACACTGCTTCTGAAGAAGCTATGTATTCTGCCTCATTATAGCTTAAGGCAACTGATGATTGTTTTCTGCTAAACCAAGATATCATTGTTAAACCAAGACTGAAACAACATCCTGTGGTACTTTTACGATCCGTAGAATTGCTTGCCCAATTAGAATTAGAATATTCATGAAGATTAATCTCAACTTGATCATATTTGAGACCCAGACCAATTGTACCACATAGGTATCGTAAAATGTGCTTGGCTACCATGGGATGGATCTTCTTCGGCTCACACATGAATTGACTTAAGGCATTGGTTGTGTAATAAATATCAGGACAAGTGTTCACCAAGTATATCAATGATTCGATAATTTGTCAGTAGTAACTGGGATCAGTGAGTTCTGATTCAAATCCGTCATTATTCAATTTGTGTAAATTTGCTTCCATAAGAGTAGTTAAGGGTTTGCAATCCATCATCTCAAACTTAGTCAGAATGTCAACAGTGTATTTTCCTTGATTTAGAAAGATGTAGTTCTTTTGCCATACTTCTAGGCCTAGAAAATAGTGAAGAAGTCCTAGATCTTTCATGTTGCATTTTGCTACCAGATTTTGTTTGCATTTTGCTATAAGATGTTCTTCACTTGTTATTAGTAAGTCATCAACATAAAATACAAGAATAATCATATCATCATCAACTATTTTAAAATATATATTAGGATCAGCTTCATTTTTGGAGTATCCTAATTTCTAAAGATAGCTGTCTATTCTTTTGTAACATGCCCTAGGGGCTTGTTTAAAACCATGTAGTGCTTTCTTGTATATACATACATAGGAATTTTTGTCATGAGTGACAAATCCTTCTAGTTGTTCGATGTATACTTCTTCGATTACACCGTTTAAAAATGTAGTTTTAACATCCATTTGATGTATCTTCCACCCTTTGGATGTTGCAATAGCTATGATGGTTCTGACAGAAGTGTAGCGAGCAACTTGAGCAAAAGTTTCTTCATAATCTATTCCTTCCTTTTGTGAAAATCCACAAGCTACAAATCTGGCTTTGTATTTTTCAATACTATCATTTGGTGCATGCTTGATTTTGAATATCCATGTAGAGGAGACAATTGATTTATCTTTAGGTCTGGGTTCAACATCCCATACAACATTTTTGAGTATTGATTGATATTCTTCAATCATCGTATCTTTCCAAGGTTGACATGATAATGCTTCTTCAACACTTGTAGGTTCTATTTTGATGAGTTCGGATATTTGTGCAACATAACACGAAAGGCTCCTTGTTCTCTTGTTTTCTCTTAATACTTCATCAGTTTCTACTTGATTTTCTTCAATCATTTTTCTTGCCCAAAGTGGCCTCTTTTTATTGTTAGGGTTTTCAGTATTTTCAGTATTAGAACTTGGAGGTGCAAGACTTCTAGAATCACTCTCCCGATTCTCTAATGTAGGTTTTTCATCTAATTCAGTAGTTGGTTTTGTGCTAAGTCACATGGTTCGAGTTTGAGTTCGAGTTCGAGTTTGACAAGTCAAAAAATTGAAAAAAAATTCAACTTTAAATTTGCCTCATGTAATTTTCAAAAAAATAGATGTTATTTATTATTATATGCCCAAGTTTCATGCAAGGAACTTTTCAATTCAAAACTACAAAAGAAAACATCTCTTCATGTAGAACAATATATCCATACTCCAATATATAATCAAAATAGTTTGAGATTACAAAATAGATTTGAAATCATTACAAAAAATGACATCACATTTATAAGATATAAGCCATAAGAAACATATGAAATCATGATTACAAAGTTCTTTTATTATCCAAAAGATAGATCAGCGTTTTATACTTTAGAACTTTAAAATAGCTTAAAATTATCAAAAGTACGAAGATAGTTTTTGTCAAAATGTTATAGTCAAAAGTCAATAGTAAATAGTAAATACTATAAAACTTCAAAAAAGCTCCAAGTCATCAAGAGCACTTGGCTGATTTGTTGTAGAATCATCATCAGTGTCACTACTTAGCTCATCATCCAAGAAGTTTGGTTCCTCTAGAGGTCCATTTGCCACGTCTTCTGAAATTCCCTTTTGTGAAGAAGATGTGGAGTCCTTTACTGATTTGTTCATGACCAATTTCAAATGTTTGCAGACATAGACAAGATATCCCAACTTTCCGGACAGCAACTTGTTCCTCTTTTTAGAATAAGTGTGGTCAAAACAACTCCAATTCCTCTCACATGCTGATGAACTTGCTTCCTGACTCAATACTCTAATGGCAAAGTGTTGTAGTTCAAGAGTTTGGGCCCCATAGCTCATCTACCATCTATACCTAGTTACCTTAGCTTGTGCCATGTCATATTGTGCTACTTTCATTCCAAACACCCCTTTCACTTTCTTGTATCTCCAACATTGGTCTCTGATCAGAGCTGCAGTGTCTCGATCTTGCTTATACTTGCTAATGGCATCATAAAGCCCTGACATAATCTCACTATCACTTTGTCTATCAATAGGAAATAACTTGGGCTCTAAATAGCAAGCTGCTGCATGTAAAGGTGTGTGCATCATCTTCCACCTAAAATCAACTACCTCCCATATCTCCATGTACTCTGCTTCCACATTTTTCAGTGCTTTCTGAATGGACTCTTTACAATGGTCCATGCTTTCATAAAGCATGCCAAGTCAAGGAGTGTGACCATCCACCATATGAAGAACCTCAATAATTGGACCGCATATGTTTAGAACCTTTGATCCACTTTCTCAAAAACCGTTGTTTAAAATGATTTGCTTTATGTTCTTCCCCTTAGCACTCTTAGAAAGTGCTGAATTTTTCCACTCATTATAATAAATCACAGATCTCAAAGCTTATTTTTCTTTAGCCACTCTCCTCAAAGCGATATAGAATGAAGCAAACCTTGTGCCAAAAATCCTCAACAACTCCCTAGATGCATGTTGCTTATAAAAACTCAATGTGAGACGATGGTTTCTAATGAAATTTGCAATTGCTCTCCCTCTATAAATTGCTTCATTTATCCATGGGAACTTGACCAAGTCATGAAACAACAAATCCAAACAATAGGCTGCACATGGGCTCCAATAAATCTGTGGGTACTTCTCTACAATCAGCTTCCTAGCTCCCACACAATTTGCTGCACTTTCAGTAACCACCTGAACCACATTTTCCTGCCCTACTTCAATAATGGCTTCCTCTAATATCTGGAAAATATACTCTAAAGTTTTCTTTTGATTCACCGTGTCAATCACTTTCAAGAACACAACTCCTTCAGGGGAAGCCACTAAAGCATTAATCAATGGCCTCTAACATATATCTGACCACCCATCACTCAATATAGTGCAACTTGTTGCCTTCCAAGAGGCTTTGATATTAGCTAACTTTCTTGTCACTTTGTCTTTGGACTTCTCTAAAAGAGTTGTTCTGAAAGCCTCTAAAGATGGAGGTGTGTAACCTTTGCCAAACTCCGCTATTTTCACAACAACATTACAGAAATGGGGATTCCTTGCCGAATTGAATGGAGTAGCACTTGTAAAAAAATAATCAACCCATGCATCATCCACCTCTTGTCTCTCTATTGGTTTCCAAAAGGTGTTTAATGTTCCACTTTGTTTTATTGCACCTGTGCCTATAGACTTGAGTAAACTAGAAGACGACACAAATGTGAACTTAGACACATCCTCTTGAATTCTTTGTTTTTTTTGTATCTTTTGGCAATCAGCTTCACTCATAATTGTTAGTTCTCTCTCTATATCAGCTACCATGGCATTAGTCACCTTTGGACATGCTCTAACACCTCCTGTACCACCACTAACACCAAGTAAGTGGTCTCTTGCCTTTGTTAGATTTCCTGTAAAATCTTTCCTATAGTTAGTACAATAGAGTTTAGCACCATTTTTTGTCACATATTTCCATACTTCAAACTTTGTTTTTTTGGGAGCCATTGAATTACAACCTGCATGATGCAAAAGAAATTAATATTTTTAATATTAAACAAATTTAACAAAATATGAAAAATAATTATTTTAAATTCTATTTTAATTAACGAAATACAAAAATAACCTTCTTTACTCTTAATAAAATAAAAAGTGTTCTTATTTAAAAAAAATATTGAACATTGAAAACAAAACAATATGACTAAATTATATGTTTTAAAACTTAACAAATAAAAGCATTAAACAATATATTTTAAAACATAAAATAAAAATACCATAAATTTTCTATTTTTTCTTTACTAATAAATGAAATTAAAATTAAAATATAATATGAATTTTGAAATATGAAATAAATGTATAAAGGTTAACAATTTTAAGGTTTACAATTAGAAATATTTAATATTTATATTATATCAAAATAAATTGTAATATTTTATTAATATTTTAGTTGTAAATTTAACTTAATACTTGCAACATAACTAAGAATATTTAATTGTATTAAATTTTAATATTATAAATATAATAACACATTTTAGGATTTCACTAACATTAATTAAAATATATTATATTCAATTTGAAACTAAAACATAAAATAAAGATCTCATTACAATAAATTCAACCCTAAAAACCGAAATAAAAAATTTGAGTTTTAGAAGTTTAAGTTATTAACTATTAAAAATTTAAGAGCCTACCCAGAGTCATCGACTGAAGCTGAAGTTGCAGACACAAGACGGGGGGAAATTGTGAAGTTTAAATGCTGAAGCCGCGATTTGTAGAGATCCGCAATGTCCAGATAGCTGTGATTTGCAAAGTCCAGACAATCGTGATTTGCAGACAACCAAGATTCGCGATTTGCAAACAACCCAGATCCGCGATTTGTAGACAACCTAGATCCGCGATTTGTAGACAGTCGTGATTCGCAGAAGATCATCGTTTTTGAAATCTCTCAAACTGCCCTAGCTACCGATGGATTTTTAGGATGTAGATGTCGTGATTTATAAAAAAGAAATGGTTAAAAACCTAAAAAGAAGGGATAATAAAATAGTATATTTGCGAAATAACAAACCGTACGATATTTGGGCACATTTTTTTGAATTTTATAAATTTTTTTTAGGTTCACCGAATTTCGAACCTAGAGCTGAAAATTTGGCAAACCTTGTGACTTAGGTTTTGTGTATGATCCATCAATGTTTTTTGAGAGATTAAAAGCAATGTCTTCTTCAAATTTTACATCTCTGCTGATTTTAATGGTTCTTTGTCTAAGGACGTAAATCCTGTAACCTTTGGATGATTCACTGTATCCTATAAATATGCTTTTCTTCCCTAATGGTTCTAGTTTAGTTCTCTTTTCCTTGGGAATATGAATGTATATAGGACATCCAAAGATTCTTAGACGACTTAAGTTTGGCTTATTTCTTGTGAATACTTCTTTAGGAGTTATGTTTTCTAATATTGAATGAGGGCATCTATTTTGGATGTAAACTGCAGTGTTAGAAGCTTCAACCCATAATGAGATGTGGAGGTTTTGATCATGCATCATGGCTTTGGTAGATTCTATAATTTATCTGTTTTTCCTTTTTGTAACTCCATTTTGTTGAGGATTATGTGGTACAAAACTCCCCTATAATCCCAACAGAGATGCAAAATCCTTTAAAGTTTTCCGAAATGTATTCACCCCCATTGTTAGATCTTAGAATTTAGATTTTCTTTGTAGTTTGATTTTCAACTAAAGCTTTAAACTCTTTGAATTTGGATAACACTTCATTTGATTCCTTAAGTTTAAGGAAGTAAATCCAAGTTTTCCTAGAGAAGTTATCTATATAAATTACATGGTAGACATCCGTTTAGAGAAGGTACAAACATTGGACCACACAGGTCACTGTGAATAAGTTCTAGTACAACTTTGGATTTGTGTTCACTTTTGAAAAAGGACTCTTTTGTGTTTTTACCTAAAGCACATCCTCTGCAAGTTCCAAAATGATTAGGTTTTAAACTAGGTAGCCCGGTTACTATTTTCTCTATGGATGGTAAAGCACGAAAATGGAGATGACCAAGTCTTCTACGCTAGATTTCATTAGTATTTGAGATTTCATGATTTAAAGCTAGATTTTAATGTTTACAAAGTTTGTACAAACTTGCATCTCTGAACCTAATGGATATTGCATTCTTAATGTTGGAGTTCTTGGGCCAAGATAGTACTTTATCCTCTTGGAATGTGATTCGATACCCTTGGTCTGCAAGGCCATATGCTAGGTACAAACAAAACATTCTTTAGTTGAAATGTGAACCTTGTTTTCAGTTGTATTGAACATGATCCAATTCCTTTTACCGGATATGTAGAATTATCCCCAATAGTTACTTCTTCAAAGGAGTATCCTTCAAAACTTTCAAATCTGTCTTCAAATCCTGTTATATGACAAGATGCTTCAGTGCCTATTATTCATGTATTTTTGTTGGAGTTGAGTTCACTTAAGAGGGCTAAATAAAATGCAAAGTTTTCATCTTTTTCATCTTTAACTTTTTCTATGGCTGCTTGAATTTTCTTTTGTTTCGGACAAACTTTTGAAGGGCTTGAATTTCTCCCTCTTGATTTGGACTGATTCCTCTTGAAATTAATCTTGACTCTTCTTGAGTACATTCATTTTTGAATTGCTCAAATTTTGGAAGTATAGGTCGAAAGGTTAGTCCACGAATAAAAGTTTCCCAAGATAAGGGTAATCCTTTTAGTGCTATGATACACAGTTTTTAGTCGTTCACTTGATTTCCGATAGTTGCATATTGATCTTTTAACTATGAGATTCTTAAAAAATAAGATGTAATAGACTCTCCATTGTTCATTTTGATGTATAGTAGTTGTTGCTTCAATGTCAGCAGTCTATTGGTATTATTAATTTCGAATCTATTCTTGATAGTATGAATATCTCATACGTTGTTTTTAAGCTTGATATTAATGAGAGTATATGATCTTTGATGGAATCTATAATGATCTTCATAGCTTTATTATTATATCTTTTTCAGGTTGTTTTATTTGGATCATTCTTGGGCATAGACTTATCTTCCTCTATCTATCCTTCTAATTCCATTTCTCGAAGAATGATCATTACTTGCATTTTCCATGATGCAAAGTTGAAGGCCCCTTCAAGTCTGTCTTCTAATCTTACATGATTTGCCATGGTTTTAGATTGAAGATAATTTACTAGATTTAAATCTAAATGTGACTAATTGCGTTGCTCTATCAGTTAGGCTCTGATACCATGTAAATGTATTTGGATCTCTGATAGAGAACAAAAGTATTGTATTCTCAATCATTAATAGTTCCTTTTGATATTTATATATATAATTCAGTTCTAATCTAGCAGACTGAATATATGTAAGACTATATAGATTCACTAACTTCCAAAATGTATTAAAAAAAAATATAGATATAGATATGACTGCCAAATTAGTATGTATAGATCGCTGCTGATGAAAGGCACATTACCGTTGTTATTGATGACCTTCCTCAGCTGGCAATCTTATATAAATAAGGAGATTTGTTCATGTCCCAATGTGGACCATGATACATAGTCAAACCTTTAACTAATGTGCTGTTGGTTTAGTTAATGTATTTCAAGCCTGATAGATATGGGAGAAATTTGAGAGTATTCAAGGATCATTATATACATATATATTACATTTGAATTATTCACATAACAATTTGTATAGTTAGCAGGCTGATATTATGAAGGCTATTATCATTATTGGGGGACCTTATGGTTTGCCGCCGATTACAAAAAGGATATGTGTGAAGTTGTTTAAACAAACAAACTAATGTTTAGTTATGTATTTGTAGAGGCATGACCCTACGTGGCCAAAGGCCATGTAGAGTCATGACTCTACGGAGACATGACTCTCCACAATAATGTATATGTGCAAGCAAATCGTTGGGATAGATATCTATCCACGGCAATACAAGTCCCAGCGATCTGCCTACTTCTCTTTGCAGGTTAACACATTCAGATTTGTTGATTCTTCGTTGGTGTTATAGACTAAAGATCAAGACACATCGATTTCCATTCAAAGACCAAGATCTGTATCTCTGTTTCTGCAGTCAATCAAGTAAGGATATTCATTATTGTTCATATCTATTATAATAGTTTTATCTATCAGAGATCATTAAAACTAACATGGTATCAGAGCCATTTTGATAAGAGACTCTATTATTCAGAATTAAATCTAAAGTCTCATATTTATAAAATTTAAATTATATCCTTAAATCAAAATGGTGAATCATGTAATGCTAGAGGATAGACTTGAGGGATCATCAAATTTTTCATCATGGAAAATTCGAGTCATGATAATATTAAGAGAAATGGAATTAGAGGAGTACATAGAAACAAACAAATCCATGCTTGAAAATGATCCAGATAAAACGACATAGAAAAGACACAATAACAAGGCAATGGAAATTATATCATATTCTTCCCTCTATATCCAGTCTTAAGACTGCATTTGAGATGTTCTTTGCCATCAAAGACACATTTGAAATCAACAATACTAGTAGACTGTTAACCCTAAAACAAGATCTACACATAAAGATGAAAAATGGAGAATTTATTACATCCTATTTTCTAAGAATTTCTGAATTAAAGGATTAACTTGCAACAATGGAAAATCGAGTTGATGACAAAGAACTTAGCATGATAGCATTACGAGGACTTCCTCTATCTTGAGAAACATTTATACAAGGTCTAAGCTCTTGACCCGAGCTTCCTAAATTTGAATTACTAAAAAATGAACGCACACAAGAAGAATCAAGATTAGTCTCAAGAGGACTAAGTATAAATCAAGAGGGAGACATTCAAGCTCTTCATGCAAATTCAAACAAGAAAAGAAAATTCAAACATAATAAAAGGGAAACTGACAAATCATATAAGAAACATGATTGGTCCAAAGTTAGATGTTTCAAATGTGATAAAATTGGTCATTCTCATAAGTTCTACCCTAAACGGAAGACAATTCGAGTAGCCCTAGCAGAAATCAAAGGAGAGGAAGTAGAGAAAGAGGAAAAAGAAAACTATGTATTTTATTTAGCTCTTTCAAGTGAATTGAACTCAAACAAGAACACTTGGATTATAGACAATGGAGCATCTCGGCATATAACAAGTTTTAGAGACAAATTTGATCCTGTTCTTCAGATCACACACACACACACACACACACACACACACACACACACACATTTGAATTATTCACATAACAATCTGTATAGTTATTGGACTGATATTATGAAGGCTATTATCATTATCAGGGGACCTTATGGTCTACCGCTGATTACAAAAAGGATTTGTGAAGTTGTTTAAACAAACAAACTAATGTTTAGTTATGCATCCATAGAGGCATGGCCCTACATGGCCAAAGGCCACGTAGAGTCATGACTCTACGGAGACATGACTCTCCACAGTAATATATATGTGCAAAGCAAATCGTTGGGACTGATATCAACCCACGACACTACAAGTCCCAACGATCTGCCTACTTCTCTCTGCAGGTTAACACATTCAGATTTGTTGATTCTCCATTGATGTTATAGACTAAAGATGAAGACACATCGATTGTCATTCGAAGACCAAGATTTGTATCTCTATTTCTGCAATTGATCAAGTAAGGATATTTATTATTGTTCATATCTGTTATAATAGTTTTATCTATCAGAGATCATTAAAACTAACAAGAAATACATAAGAGTGATTATGTGTGTATATATATGTATATGAGAGAATCACAAATTCATATACTTAACATAATGTGTACTTTACATCTATTGAAGCTATACTTAAACACTATAGAGGATTGGTTCATAGTTGAAAATATCAGACTTGGCAGTCACTTGGCTGACCCAAAAATTTAAAAAATGTGGGTGCTGGTAACAACTGAGGGAAAATCCATGCAGATTTATTGAGTGTTTTGAAAATACGTAAATTTTGAAAGACCACATATTTGCTGCCCCTGCAATTTTTCCCAGATTAATGTTTAAAATTGCAGCAAGGACTTTTTTGGGCTAAAATAGCCTTTTGCAAAATTTTCAAGAGAGGATCAAAGGCAGAAACTCCAATGGAACCTTTGTTATTTTTTTAAATTGAGAAAAATTATCCTTTTTTTTTACTTCCAGCTTCATTCTTGTTCATCTCATTCACATTCTTGTTGTTGCCATTGTTGCCAGTGATCATTTTGTGGTGTTTTTGGGTGACAACAAATTGAAACTAAAGTATTTTGAACCTAATTACAAACCTTGTCTAACAAGCAAAAAAACAAAACAAATTAAATTAACGTACCTTGAAGCAATGATTGCTGCTCTGCTAGTTGATGCAATAATTAATGTCAAAGCATTTCCAAGAAACTGAGTATCCTGAAAATAATGCATCTGATTTGCAAATAAGTCTCGTAGAGTGATATATTTATGTGCGATCAGACTTGCAGCAATGACAAACACACATTTGGGTGTTAGTGTACTATCCTGAACCGTAGATTTACTAAATTACTCTTTGAACAATATATTTAGAACTAAAACATTGTAGATCTTTTCGGGCACAATCGCAACCTATAGAAATCCCAATAGATATTTAATCAACTTCTTCTTAAATATAATATCCAAACTCAACATAGACAGATATGATACAATGTACAATAAAACCAGCAGATTCTTCACAAGAAAATCACCGTCTTTCCAAGATACTATTCAGGATTTGAACATATGAAGGTACATCACAAATCAGTAATATAAAACCAGCAATGTAAACCATAGGAAATAACTCAGTTGATAGTTATCTGGTTGTTTCCTCAAACTGATATTCAACACTTGAATATAGGGAGATGTATTGTGAAATGCAATAGAAAATCAGAAGATTTACCATAATATATTAACCCGTTCTTCTCATTATTGCATTATACAACAACAATACAATAACTGACTTCCAACATCCAATCCTAAATATAGCTTAACAATCAGATTGAAAAAACTTAGGAAGCTGGTAAGCACATGCGAAACACCTGAATTGATGGCCCCCCCGGACAATAGGTTTGTGTCCACTGTTTGCTAGCACAAGGGGCTACGTCCTCATACTAGCTGAAAGTTGAAGCTTTCTAAACACTTTTGCAAGAGAGAAATTGAAATCTGATATAATAAATCAAGCATAACCAGCAATGAGCCTCTTTCCCTTTTTAATACACAAGCTAAGACACTTTGACTCCCCTCTAGCTTTCGTCCTATTCCCTTGTGGCTCTTCAACTTCTTTATGGCATTTCGTCTTGTTCGTCCTTGACCTTTTGCCCTCTTTATAACATTAAATTGACCTTTTAATAATTTGATTCTTCGTCTAATAGTCAATTTTAACATTATATAAAATAAGTCTTCAATATTTGTAATGCCCCAAAAAGGGGACATTATAGTTACAAACTGATATTGAACACCACAATTTCTACCACAATTCATAGAAACTAAGAGCAAATGGTGCAAGTAGTTACAATTAAAATCAAACAGTTTTGAATGAAACTTCACAATAATTGGAACAACTATTTTTAATAATAAAATATCTGTGATATGAATATCAGGATTTAACTGTGTGATTTTGAGTCAAACTCGATGACCCATGTGTCATGAGTAGTGATTCAACATGAATCCATCTCTCATGAGAATAAATGGAACACTTAGCACTCATTGGATCTAGGTGATGCTCACAGGGGTGAAGCACCGGGACTTCCCGGGAGGTCACCCATCCCAGTACTACCCCAGCCTGAGCGCGCTTAACTACGGAGTTTCCTCCATAGTTAAACCCAAAGCTTGCAACCAGGATTTATTCTCATGAGAGATGGATTCATGTTGAATCACTACTCATGAAACATGGGTCATCGAGTTTGACTCAAAATCACACAGTTAAATCCTGATATTCATATCACAATTTGACTAGCTGTGGAAATTATCTCCTACTTATCAATAAAATATCTGTTCTAAACATAAAATAAGTTATAAAAGAAAAATACATCATCTTTGGTGTTATGAAGCAACAACAAAATCTGTAAATGCAAACCCACACAAATTCCTAAAAGAAACTTATTAAACTGATACCAGTCCGCACAATGACAAACTTTGTATGAGCTTGCACCTAGAAGACCCTCAAACTCTTGTCCTTGGCCTTCCTATAAACTTAAAAACTCCCATCCTTGGGTCTGCTTGTCTGCAGATTTTAGAATTAGCAAATAACAAGGGAATGAGTAAACAATGGGAACCAAAGCCCTCCTACATATGCAAGCACATGTTTGGGCTCCCAAAACCCATATCAAAGAGGAAAGATGCTTTGCATTCCCAATAATGTAACTCTTCTTTTACCTTTTCTTCACTTCCCAACTCTTCTAGTTGCAACTCACCACTTGCCCATGTTGTAAGGTTTCCAAATGCCACTTAACATTCCAAAACGCGCTATCTAATTTCTTAATATCATCATTTACCTTCAGCACATTTCAAATTCATTTAATGTATCATTAAATCTGAGTTGATTATTTAACTACAAAGGGCAATATTTCTCTGTTTATCTGCAGTTCCTAGTTTACTATTTCTGGATAACTGAACTTGCTATAAATAGTAAGTACTAAGTTTGAACTTTGAAAATCCTAGAGGAGTTTCAAAATCACATTGCTGACTTAATAGAACCTTGGCATCAATAAACAGACTACTAAGATCAACTGCATATTGTTACATGTAAACTGGGGTGATACAAAACTTGAAAATCAGTATTTATAGTTCCAATGTTAGGAGCGGTAATATGGATTTGGTTTATGATTAATGTGGTATGAATGACAATGTTGCCAGTATTTCATGAATGGTGAAGTTCAAAATAAATTGGAATTTCAGAGCTGTTTGGTAAGTTTTATAACAGAGTCCCTTTTACAGAAGTCATGTCCTGATAACAGTAACTTAATGTACCATTTGGCTATTGACTAAATTTAAGATATTGTTCAACTTATATATGTTTTCTTTGAATAGTTGCAGATTATTTGCCAGAAGAGAGCTCATGGTAGATCTAGAGATGACACAAGCATTTCAGATGTAGATGGTAGCAAAGGAGATGATGCTATGTCCCAACGAACAAGATACCAATCTCTTTCACTTGGATTGCCAAAATTGGATAAGAAGAATCTCTCCCATGACTTGAAAGATGGACAGGTGTGTTATATTGATTTTAAGCACTACTTCGGACATGGGAAAGAAAGGGAAATATCATCAATATGTAATTTTGATTGGTAAAATCTGTTTGTGGGCATGTTTTGGCTTAGATGGCACAACTGACTTGTATCTATTCTGTCAAATTCATCCAAGATTTAGACCTGGGATTCTTCATTGGGCATACACCAAACACAAAGTTGGATCTTGTGGTTAACCTAATAGAAGATTCAACATTATTGCATTTGAACATGTATCTCGTCTTCTTGATTATTGTTCATTGGTCTCCACTAGAAAAGTCCTGATGTATCCCATTTGGCCATCAAAACCTTAATTTTATCATTTTTTATCTGAACATGTATCTCGTCTTCTTGATTATTGTTCATTGGTCTCCACTAGAAAAGTCCTGATGTATCCCATTTGGCCATCAAAACCTTAATTTTATCATTTTTCTATTCTGCTTTTTATATTTCAGTGAAGAATTATTTGCTCCTATAACTTAGTAGTCAAATAAACTCCGTTCCCAATAGGTTTTGTATTGTTTTAAATTTGAGCTCTGGGAAATCTTGCTTGTCTGTAAGATTTATTATGAACATTTTTTGGTTAGTTCAAATATGATGAATGATTCATCTTTTGTACCCATTGTTAATCGAACCAGGAGTAGATCTCCTTTGTCCATTGCTTGAATATCCTACCTATATGTCAATTGTGTAATTTGTTTTTTGGCAATTACTTCTGGTTCTATCTTTTTATTTTTTGTTAACATACATTTTGCATTGAATCTGATATTCTAAACAATTCATTATTTTAATATTTTCTATTATACTTTAATAAAGTAGATTAAGATTAGAACATCATATTAATAATCTTATCTCTAGTCCCTGAGTCTTCCTAGTGTTAGGTTGGCAAACATGGTTTAGGCCATTTTTGAATTAAGTTGAACCATTTATGTTGGTTTTTAGTTATTTTCTCTAAATATATATGTTTAATAGGCACTATTAGATGATTTCAAAATGCTGCAACATTCTCTTTGAGAATGCTGACTTTATAAAATGTATTCTAAAACACTATAGTTCTTTTCGAAATATAGAGGTCGTTTCACAAAATTGTGGATGGAGTTATTTTTATGAAATCTATTGACTACATGCAAGATTCTTATGAGGGAAGTATATTCAAGTGGGCAAATATAAAGTCCCCAAATTTTTATAAAATGACTTAATTAAATTAGTTAATCAAATCATCCAGAAAATATTATTATTAAAGGGATGACTCGATTAGTTTAATCATAAAAGAAAGTGAGAGTAATGAAATTATAAAATAAGTCACCTTTTTAAATAAAGTTTTCCATTTGTGACATATTTATTGGGGTTTGGAAAAATTAAATGTGGCCTAATCTTCTAGATAGAGGTTAGAGTTCTTTATAAGGAGGCTTGGTAGGCTTTAGTAAGCATGCTTTTAGGGTCCATTTGGTTCATGGAACTGTAGAAACCAGTATTTCTATGAATCTTGGTTTGGCCAAATCAAGCATTTGCAAATCTTGAAAATGGTTTTTGCAATTTTAGTGGAGCCGTTTGATTCACTTAGAAGATGAGTGGGAAGATTTCATTTCCAAGTTTGGTTCCACAAATCAACATAGGCATTTAAACCTACATATTCTTTTGATTACCCAATGCCATTGTGGGTCGTGGACAGATCATTGTGGACGCCTGCTCGGCTTGTGCTCGTAGATACTAGGTCAGGGTACTCCAAGTTGGAGTGCTCATGTCGGGTCTGATTAGATGCTCAATGATTTAATTTCAAACGCAATGAAGATCAATTTGTGATGGCACCTCCGATGTCAGAATCTACATGTGTAGGAGGGAGCTCGATGATTGTCAAGTTGTGCAAATTCAACGCAAATCAGAAGTACCATGATGGTAGACAACAAGGCTCCAATTGGGTGATGAAGCTTTGCTCAACTTAACAATTTTAATATAGGATCCTTGATCAGACATAATTGCGTTGAATGGTAATAGGGACTGCAAGGGCTTGATGAGCTTGGGTCCCCGATTTCATCACTGTAGACTTCACTGCATGATAAATCTAACATGGATTGTGCTAGATAATGTAAATCCCTATTATTTAACTCGCGTGTATCATAGATATGACAAATCCATGAACTAGAGTCGATGATAAGCCTTCTCAACGACTCTTGATTGAGAACTAGGTTTAAATGCTCGATCCTCTACAAATAAAATCAATGGCGATTTTGTGTATCCGCTAATGAGTTTGAGTGCATTGTAGGCCAAGCTAGGGCTAAGGTCCAAAGCAACACCTTTCATCAAATTCTTCAAATCCTATTCCCTTTCATTTTCGATTCATTTGTCCTTCCAGCCATGTTCAAAGCTAAGAATGGAGATGTCTCTCTCACAGAAGTCTAGTGCTTCAAGTTTGAAGATCAGATGTCTCCCTCGTTGGTCAAAGAATGGCTGACATTGTATGCTATTGGGCCTGGCTTACATAGAAGGACGTGAAAAAATAATAAATTGTGATTTTTTACATTCCTCAAAAAGTGTAACCAGGTTTTGTTTTCCAATTCCTAGTTGCTAGTGGGAAGTCAGATAACTTGGTTTTAAAGCAAAATTAGAAGTCTAGTATCTAATTCCATTTTGCCAATTTTGAAACAAATGCAAAAAATTTCAAATTTGGATTATGAAAAAGCTAATTCCCATCATCTTCCACGAACCAAACAGACCGTTATGGATTTGGTATGATGAGTTTGTGTGATGATTTATGTGAAGTTGAGGATGGAAACCTTCAGTAAATCAGCAAAGGTAGGACGGAAATCTGGCTTCTTTTAAGGGTAAATTTGCAATGGATTCACATTTGGGCCAAATTTGTGAAGCCTTCCTTGTAGATAAATTTGCAGGAGTTAAGGGTTTGATTCAGAATTAAAAGTACTTCTACAATTTTCAGAATAAAGTAAATCAATTGTATTATTGCTGAAGTATAAAGTTTAATGCCGGATGAATTAATTTTTGTTTGGAGGCTGTTTTGGAGTTGAAATTCAGAGCTCAGGTTCAGGTTTTGATACTCTTCAGCAATGTGCTTTCATATTTCTAAGCATCATTGATGACACCAACAGAAAAGACAAGTTTATTAGCAACAAAAAGGACAAGTTTATCGGATCTAGGGCTGGTTTATCAGAATTTTGACAAGGTCAACTAGGGTTTGTAGTCTCTTTTAAGAACAGCTAGGGTTTGAACTTTGAAGATAAATTCTGAGGTATTTGTATCTAAATCTGCATTTTTTAATCATCTGTATCTCAGTAAAATATTATAATCATTATAATCCATTTCTGAAATATATGGGTAGAATTAGGAGGATTCTATCTACTTTTACTACATTCAGATATTTATTTCTATTAGCATAAAATCAGATTAGTCTGATAATGTCGTTTCCTCCATGGAGTTGGCCCCATGCATTCATTTATTTGCCTATAATGGATTACATTAACCAGCAACTAGGGTTTAACACTTAAAACAGTTGTTTTTACTCCCACACCTAAAGCTCTTGTCATTTCTATTATGGATATACACTAAGTCACAAGGTTCGAATTCGAATTCAAGTTTGGCAACTATGAAATTCGGATAAAATTCGAGACCTCAAAAAAATCGGAAAAAATTTGACATTAAATTCGCCTATATAAATTAATTTTTAAAAATAATAAATAATAAACTTAAATTTAGAAAAATATTATACAAGAAAATATTGTAATTTAAATTGATAAATTATATATACTACTATTTATCATATAAAATAATAATATTATCTAAATATAAAAACACTATATAAATAATAATAATGTTGTAATAGAAAATTAAAAAACTAAAGCCTAATAATATTATCTAAATATAAAAACACTATATAAATAATAATAATAATGTTGTGATAAAAAAATTAAAAAACTAAAGTCTACTACAAATATCACAAATAAAACTAATAATATTAGCATATAAAATAATATTATCTAAACATATAAAACTATAATATAAATAATTAATATTTACCACTTTTAATTATATTTTAATTCGAAGTGCACTTCAGATATATGAACTGAATAACATGAATAACATAAAAAATATAAGATATACCCGATTTACATTAAGATAAGAACATGGACAAAAACCTGGCGCTCTAACAGACGATTAAAACGCGTGCAGGGGAAAATCACGTATTAATGTCTCTGCGTGCAGGGAAGAAAATGTAGAAAACCCTTGATGACGTTTTATTAAAGACTGCTTGATATATCCGTATGAATATTAGGTGAACTTTAACGATTTTTTTGTGCTGTTTTGAAGTTTGTGGAATTTTGAACCTGATGGCTGAAATTCGCCGAACTTTGTGACATAGGATATACATCAGAACCAATATGCGGTGATCCCATCTACAGTCGTAGGATGTAATTGATATGCGTAATAATAGGAAAAATCATCTGTTCATGGTGATAAGCATCCCTATCAGTTAGGCTTCTTTCAAACTTGAACTTTTTCACATTCAAGCTTAGAAATAGAAACCAATGATGCCACTTTTAGTTTATCTCTTTCAATTGTTGGATTTGAGGAAATTAAGAAGCAACATTGACATGAACATGTAGAGTGTAAAATTACCCGTAGGTGGACAAAACAGATAATGACGAATAGACCCTCCAAAACAAGGCAAGTGCAAAAAATCAATAGAAGCTTCCATAAGAGAGAAAAAAAAATCTATCTCTTGTATAAGTGTAGAGGTATACTTAATGCACGCCCAAATTCTTTTGGGTGGTGTTCCTGAAAAATTGAGTATGTGCAATATTTGACCACTCTACTTGGTCGAATTACACCTCTAACCTATATAATGTTTGAGACCTACTAAGTATTTGAGTGAACTCAAAACTTGTCTATTACCATTTCTGTATTGATGGCTGAATCTTGTGTTATCCCAACCTTTGATCCAATAAAGTGCAAGATTGAGATTTGCAAAAACCAGTTATGAAAATATGTATAAGAGTTACATTTCAAATGAAATTTTGTAGTAAAATAGGAAAATTGTAAGTACTAAATACTAAGATATGAATTATATGCATCAAACATGTCAATTATGGCTGTTGATAATAACTGATATTTTATGGGCAGTTATACTGTCATTTATGTTACATCCTAATTTTTGACCTAATTTAAAATGTACCTGTTGAAGTTCACATGAAGTTAGTTGGTAGTTTAATTCGTTATTATCTTGCGAAATGGTAAGATGGTTGGTCGTTATAATTTCAAGTGAAGATAACAAGTTAGTTGGTCATTTATCACAAATTCATGGAATTGAACCATTATGATTATTTATGATTAAATAATTTATTATGATAATATAATTTAACTGCGGAGAATTTCCTTACAGGAAGCATGTCGAAGGGGTGGAAGCATTGTCAGAAAAGAATTAGGCGGGGGCATCACCATCACTGGACAGATGGGTTGAGGACCTAGTGCCTTGAAACATGATACATCTGTGAGACCCGCATGAGCTATTTAAATAAATAATTTGAGAAATATAAAATATTTGAGTTAAAACATAATATGTACCTCAAAAATTTTAATTTATCTTTCATCATATTGTTATAATAAATATTTATATACGTGCATATAAATATAAAAATGAAATGGCACTATTACATTATAATAACTTAATATAATGATGTCACCCCATTGATATACTTACATGAACGTATGCAAGTATATATTATAGTAATAATAACATTCGAATTATAATAATAGTCGAATTATAATCTTCCAACTCTATTCCTTCCATTTTAATATTCTTGCTTTTAATCGATTAACACTTGGCATGATAAATTGATTTAACACTTGGGAATTCAAATGGCTTATAATCTTTCCAACTTTATCTTCCAACCTTGTATTTTCTTTTCCTCTTCTTTATTTTAAATCAAATTAATGTTTTGAATTTGAATGGTCATCTTGGAAGCTGAGGAGTCATGGCTAACCTTTAGATGAAGCCATGAATCGACTAAGGCAAAATCATTCTTTCCTCACTTTTCTATTATCTGATACATTTCATATTAAGCCGAGCTTAGACGTTCTCAGCCAAATATTCCCCAGATTTTCTCAATCCCGATTTCCTTATTTCCTCTTTATTTTACCGGCGCCTAAAGTTCGAGATCTAGTATCAATTAGTGGGTGAGCTAGTAGCCAATAGGAGTTCCAGCTAGGGTAAGAGGAGCCACATCTTAATTAGAAGTCACAAATTTTAAGCAATCGCATGCCATACTTTACCTTTTTCTTTTCTAAGTATAAGCCCAACAGTAGTCGGCTGCTCATTCCAAGGTTGAATGAAATAGAGTAAAAGCATTTGTAATTCATAATTCGATTTTTCACTAAGTATAATGTTTGATTGCAGTTGGTACATAATGATAGGACTGTGAATAGAACAAAATATGTTTTCCAACTCCTTTCTAATCTGAATTGAATATCCATCCATAGCCGTCTATGCATTGTTAGATTGAGATCAATTTATAATACTTTGTTGTTGATCCCCTGCATTATATAGAGATTATTGAAGATCTTCAACGTGTATCCTTGTGATTTACATCATATATGAATTCAAAAGGTAGCTATAGAAAACTTGCTTGATTGTGTGAATCAACATTAATGCCCATGCTATCATAATTTTCCAAACATAATCAAAATACTGATAACACCTAGGAATTCACCGGCAAGATGCCATAGAAATGGTGAAGAGGTGTAAGTAATATCAGAATGCTTATAATCTTATGAACACCGATGAATTCACCGGCAAAGAAGCCATGACATGGTGAAGAGGTGTAAATAAAATAGAATGATCATAATCTTTCAGGCATCTAGTATTCACCAGCAAAGAAGCCATGAAATGGTGAAGAGATGGAATGATTCTGCAAGAACGCAGAAGAGAGATCAGATATGATTAAAGTAATTAATGAAACATTAAATTTTGCAATCTTTAAGAACATCCTTTTCAAATCACAAATTGTGATAAGCTAGAATATATATGTTATTCATGAATTTGTTGGGGATCAACAGACAGAGCCGATTGCTCTTCGATCCGAACACCTAAGATTGACTGACTATATAGCCATGGAAAAGGGTGAAGAGGTGAGATGGAGTCTTTAATGACTTAGAAAATGAAAGTCAGATATGATACATTTAATGTAGAATAATATCATTTAATAGCTCATGCATGGTCATGTTATTGTAATCTCCTGCTATCAAGTCGAGTGGTGTAGATACTAGCATTGCTCGACAGATGATAGATGTTCCAAGTCCAATTCCGGGTAGGGGTGGCCTTTCGCATCAGAGATTGTGTGGGGAATAAGTTAAGGTCTGAGGTTGGGTGGTCAAGCCCTTGAGAATGTTTCATCTCCCCAAGTTGTTGGACGAACAATAGACAAAGTAAGCTATACATTCAATTGTTGTCGGAAAATAGGTATTATCACTTTTATGATGTATATGCAAGAAGGTAAGATTGATTGAGTTATATTATCATTGCAGTTATTTTTACACCTAGATGTGAGAGATAGATTTATGGATTGTTTTCGTTTATATGAATATTAAATATGAGCATATTTTCTAATCTTGAGTTATTGCCGCAGTTAAGAAATCGGAAGGAAAGGAATGGTACAGTGGTATCTGAAGCCCTAATTGAATCAGTGGTATCTGGAGCCCTAAATGATACAGTGGTATTTGAAGCCCTAATTGAATTCCGTGGTATCTGAAGCTCTAATTGATATAGTGGTATCTGATGCCCTAAATGTTCCAGTGGTAATTGAAGCCCTAAGTGATACAATGGTATCTAAAGCCTTGAATGTTCCAATGGTAATCGATGCCCTAATTGATACGGTGGTTTTTGATGCCCTAATTTTATATAGTGGCATCTAATAGTAATCTTCATCTGATTTTGATATATTGGTATTTGTGGACTAATCTGGGTGATTGCAGTTGCCTTCTTACAATGATTTATCGGGTTAAATTTCACAGTATGTGGATTTTAATTTCTATGGTAAATTCATTGATGGTGTTTTAAGTTTTTAGTTTAAGAAAATATGTTTAATTGATTTTAACCGTCAATCCCTTTCAGATGAACGAAACTGATTTAACTGTCTTCCTATGAAATTGAAGTAATAACTGTATTTCTCAAGTATCTTAGTTGTTGATTTAAGACCTCGAAAAGTTGTTGTTACAATATACCATTGATTATATGAAACCCTTATCCATTGAAATTGACCGTATATGAAAATGGAATTGGATAATGAATTCTTCGATAAATATAATAGTAGCAATAAACATGAAAACATCAACATAAAAACCCCAGTTCTGATTTTTATTTAGCGTAACCAGTGTAAACAGGAATAATGTATGCAATAGCAATTGCAAACCCTCATAAATTGCCCATATTAGGTTTGCAAATGATATGAAGACGTCCTTCATCAGCCACATGTATGTGTGTGTGTCTCTATATGTATGTACGATGTATGTATATTGTATGTATGTATGTATGTGTCTGATTTGCTTGTAAATATAAAAAAATAAATTCCAAAAAAGTTCACTTTTGAGATGTTTGGGGATAGGAGATTTTCAGAAATCTCTAAGATGCTTAAG
This sequence comes from Cupressus sempervirens, assembly GCA_028749045.1. Taxonomy (NCBI): domain Eukaryota; kingdom Viridiplantae; phylum Streptophyta; class Pinopsida; order Cupressales; family Cupressaceae; genus Cupressus; species Cupressus sempervirens. The sequence goes on from CM053791.1 coordinate 536,296,456, forward strand.
GGACTCCTGGGTGTTCTCGAGTTGTCCCAAGACTCCTGACGATCTATGTCATCTCCAGATGTCTTGGTGGCGGTGGCAAGATGGTGGGGGGACACCTTCTCCCAACCCTTGTGTCTTGGAGATGTCCCTATCTCCGAATTGTAGGGCTCAGGGGGCATGAATACATCCTCTTGTTTCACTTGTTTTAAGTAAAATTAAATATTATAACATGGCTCATGTAGAAAATGAGCATTTATACCATTTTGAAAGGAAATAATAAAATATCAATTTACCTTTTTCCTCCACAAACTTTTGTTTTAAATTAAATAATAATTTATCATGTGCAAACAAAGCTACTGTATTCGCTCGTTGACTCCTAAATTCGGTAGTTGATTCGGTCCTCATTTGGAGTCGGTTCAAATTCGAAGCAAATTTGCATTTTTCTCGATGAATTTGCTGGAAAAGTGTTGGGTGGGACCCTGGTCGAATGACCAGCGAATTTGATTGACATTTTTATTTTCCTGGCAACTTGAAGACGAATGTTTATGCATTTGGGCTGTTTGATGTGATTTTTTGGCTTTTCATCTTCAGGAATCACCAAAAATTCATAGCCAGCATAGCTTTCAATTTAGCTGGAAGAAACTCTTTAATTTTCCATAGCTCTCTCAATTTTCCCGAGAAGTAACACTCGTAACAGCGAATTTCAATGGAGAGATCCTGCGTTCGATGGAAAAATTCATAGCTTCGCGTAATAATGGAAATGAAAGTCAGCCTGTCCTCCTTTATAATATTTAATATCTTATCTATCCAACAAATTAAAATAAGAAACACTAAAGATGAATATATATTATATTTGTTTATTTTTTAGATAAGCAAGAGGCCAAGGCCATATATTAAACATAAGAGAGTACAACCCAACTCGTGAGGCATTTAAATGACGGAGGTGGCCTTAGTTTAGCCTAAAAAAATGTAACCTTTATTCCACGTCCAATGATTCATAATTTTCCATATTCTCTAAAGAGAACTCGTGTCTTAACTTACCTGAAACAATACAAAAACACTAACCAAAATAGACAATTCTATATTTTTTTGTTAGAGGTTAGAAAAACTTACATAAAGATACAATTGAAAAGATGAAAGCATGAAACTGCAGAAGGCAATCAACCAGAGATTGAAGAGCAGAAATCCAAAGTCTTAAAGGAGCATACTAGAAGCAAGACATCAAATCGAATAAACATCAACACACCCAAAGCTGATATAATACCATCATAAATATGTTTAGAAACCAATTGGATTGATATATCTAAAAATTTGACCAAACAGAGAGTAAGAAAGGCAAGAAAGGGGATGAGTGCAAAAACTAAAGAAGTCTCTCTTTTCCTACTTAAAAGACAACTTGTACTTACCACCTATTTCGAGCCTTATAACTAATAATTAATACGGAGGATGAGGTAATAATTAAACACTCAATGCTACGAAGGCATTAATCCCCATATTAGCTAACACATTTGTTCGCTTATTACCTTCCCTATAGATATGATTGAAATTAATTTTGTCAAAATATTTGCAAAGTTCTAAAGCTATAGCCAATTTAGCATCTATTAGCCAGTTAGGAAGGGAACCTTTTCTAAGGGCATTAATTACAATGGCAGAATCCCCCTCAACTTCCAAAACTCTAATATTTAAGTATTTACACAACCGAAAGCCCTCCACTAAAGCAAAAAACTCTACCTAGTTGTTTGTAGTCTCACTTATATATTTGGCCAAGTTAGCTGCTTCAATCCCTTGATCATTGTGAAAGCAACACCCTATGCCTACTTGACCCAGATTTCCTCTAGAGGCTCCATCGAAATTGACCTTAAACCAACCATTCTTTGGAGCCCGCCAAACACATTCTAATCTCTTTAGAGTCCCTCCATCACCCAGAAAGGGAGGAATTATCAGACCAATCCATCTACCTCTCATCTTTTCATCCCAATTCTACGATTCTTCTCCTTCCATAGTTCCCATAGAATTATGGAAGGAGACTTAATCCAAAGGCTTTGATATATACTATCTGTTCTCAACAAAGGCCAAGAAGTCAACATACTCCTGATTGAATTTGGAAAAGCCAACATAATTCCCAATTGCAAACGTGGCCAATGCCAACATGAGCTTGAGTAAGGGCAATTAAGAAAGTGGTGGTCAACAGTTTCCTCATCAGATTCACATGATGGGCATTTGCTAGGCCCCTAAATCCCAAACTTCTTTAACCTTTCTACTGTAAGGGCCCTTTGACGAAGGACGATACAAGAGAAAAGTCCTACGTTGGGAAGGCAAAACTTATCCCAACACAAATAGAGAGGGAAAGGAGATGGAGAAAAAGCTTGAAGAGATTCAAGATACAAATAGCCCATTTTAGAGTTGTACTCTCCATTTTTACTCCCATCCCATTTGAGATTGCCCTCCCCTCCCTTAAAGCAGATCACTTTGGATCTTAGAATTGACTGAAGAAGAATTTTTTCTTCTAAGGGAATGTCTTCATCGTCAAAATCTCTCCACTTCCAATGCAAACCATCTTCTCCAAAAATCACAGTCCTTCACCTTTGTTCCCCATCTTCCTACTAAATAAAATTTGGCTTTCAGAAGGGAAGGATATTGAATAAGGGGCTTATAGCCACCCCAAGAGTCTTCCCAAAACAAAGCCTCCTTACCATCCCCTAGATTCCATGAGAGCTTATTCTAAATGACATTTCTGCATTTCAAGAGGAAATTCTAAAATCTTGAGCCTCTGCCAGGGTAGACCTCCCTGAAGATATTGACTAGATTGGGGGATTAAAGGTATTTGTTGGAAAGAATCTTGACCCATTTGAGGTTAGGAAACCTAACCATCTTCAATAATAACCTTGCTCCTAAGGCCATTCCTTGACATTTGATATTTTTGATACCAACTCCACCTAGACTTTTAGACCTATAGATTTGGTCCTAGGAAAGAAGGGAAAACTTATGCCGATCTGCATTACCTTGCCAGATTTGCTATTTGGGAGATCCATACATGAAAGTTGGTAAATAGGTTGTGCTGACAAAACAAAAGAAACCATAGTCTTCCCACTTGCTAAGGAGAGCCACTTACCTTTCCATCTAGCCATTTTAACTTTAAATTTTTCTACTAGGGGATCCCAAAGTTTAGACACATTGTGACTCGAATCGAGAGGGAGACCCAAGTATCTACAAGGCAAAATAGCTTTGTTAAAGTTTAAAATGGCACAAATTTGTGCTTCCAAGTTGGAGGAAGTGTTGAAGAAAAAGATCTCAGATTTATCTCTATTAATCTTTTGACCCGACGCCTTAGTATAGTTACCCAAAATATCTTTCCAGGCATAGGCCTCTCTAGCCGATCCTTCTCCAAATAACATTTGTATCATCTACAAAGTGTTGATGTGTAGATGGTTCCTCCCCGTTGGTTATTGGGAGACCTTTGATGATTCCTTCATTCTTGCTCACGTAATTGACCTCCCTAACGCATCAACCATTACAATAAATAGAAAGGGAGAAATAGGGTCTCTCTGTCTTAGTCCACGAGAAATACTAAAAATGCCTACTAGGAAGCTATTTATTAAAACAAACATTTGCGGAGTAGATATACATTCAAAGATTAACGCTATCCATTGTTTAGAGAAACCATAAGCTTCAAGACATTTGCATAAAAAGCACCAGTCTACCTTGTCATATCCTTTCATAATATCCAATTTGATGAGCATATTGGATAACTTATTATTCTAAACCGAATGAATAGCCTCCTGGGCTAGAATGAAGTTGTCATATATCGATCTTTGAGGGACAAAACCTGTTTGTTCCTCACAAGATTAGACAATATATTTTGAAGTTTGCTGACCAAAATTTTAGTAAAAATCTTGTAGGGAGTATTAGATTAAGCTATGGGTCTGAAATCATTGAAAGATTCTACCTTTGCCTTTTTTCGAATAAGGACTATGAAAGTATTATTGATTTCTCTCAACAGTTTGCCGGAGTTCCTGACTCCTTCCAAGGCTTTCGTTACATCTCCTATGAAGTCCTAACATTTTTGAAAGAAAAAGGTTGGGAAACCATTAGGACCTAGAGACTTGTCCGGACTGATATTTTTGAGGACTTGGTCAACCTCTGGTTTAGTGATCTTATGCAACAAGATTTTGCTTTGTTCCGCAAAGACTAATCTTGAGATGTTAGAGAGAACACTCCTTTGAGCTATCAGACTAGAACTTACACCATTATTATAAATACCTTCAAAGTAAGAAATGACTTCTAAATTGATATCCTCAGTTGAGTTCTTTGGATTCCCATCCTTTCCTTTAATGGAAGTAATTTGGTTAATAGATCTTCTTTGTTTAGAGCTATTATGAAAATATTTGGTGTTATTATTCCCTACTTCTAACCATATTCTCTCGACTTTTGTCTCCAGAAAAGTTCTTCTTTAGCCAAAACTTCTTCATATTATTGCATAAGTTTTCTTTCTTCAAGGAATTGAGCCTCTCCCATTCCATTTTCCATAACTTCCTTCTTTAGCAATTCCAATTCATCTTCTAGAGTTATCTTATCCTCAAAGATATTTCCAAAGAATTCTAAGTTCCATCTTTTAACTTGCATTCTCGAGACTTCAGTTTCCTCCCACCATTTCTTAATACAATTATCATTTTTGAGCCACATTTGCTCAATTTGAAAGGACAATCGCTAGGTCATTTATTTTCCAAAATTTTAAACTCCACAGGATAGTGATCCCATCGTGATATTGGTTTAACTTCAGATTGAATTGAAACTGATACCGATGAAAGGTCTCCATGACAAAAGAAACATGTCTAATCTTTCTACAATATTACTGAACCCCTTCCTTCTATTGTTCCAAGTGAAAGTATTGTTCGATCTAGCCAACTCCCGAAGACCTAACCTATTCACCCAATTAAAAAATTCTTTTGATACTAATGAGAAGGTGTTGCTGCCTCCTCTCTTTTTTGAAGATCGAAGAATAGCATTAAAATCTCCTCCTTGAATAGATAGACATTCTTGTTCTAACGTTAGCTTATCTTCCATGTCTTTCCATAACTTGGCTTTATCTCCATTGTGAATTGGACCATAGACATTAAACAACCTATAGAAAAATTCAGATCTGATTCCTTTCACCATACTAATCTGATTTTTTTGAATTCCTATAGATGAAATCGATACATTTTTAGGATCACATATTATGGCAAGACCTCCTAAAGCCCCTTCAACAGTGAATCTTTTATCTCCCTCTGACCTAATGATCTTTTGAACTTATTCATTTCTTCACTATTAAGTTTCATTTCCTAAAGAATAGTTATGTCAGCTTAGTGTTAGAAATGCAGCGTTTTAGGAGCCGCTACTTGTTAGGGGTATTGAGGCCCCTAACATTCCAAGTTAAGCCATTCATGGTGTTTGGAGATCCCAGCATTAAGAATATCGGTTAATGTGATCTGACCCTTAGCTCTCCCAGCTTGTAGATGCAGTTCTTGCAAGGATTTCTGCCCTCGCTTCCTTAATACTTTCACACAATTGGGACCTCCCCTACTTGGGAGGATGACCCCTAATCCTAAAGGACCTGTGAAATCCTCAATCAAATTTGCTAACCCTTCTTTGACGATAATGAGACTTGTCTCCCTTTCCATGTCCTCTAGTTCTTGGATTTTAGAGATCAAAATAGATTTTTGCAACTTAGTTCCTCGTCATCACAAATCTCATCAATGAACTGATTCATAAGATCCTCAACCACCAAGTTATTCAAAGCTTTTTTCAAAATGTTAACTTCTGCTTCCTTTCTTTCTGAGGTTTCACTTTGATCTCCCTAAGAGTGAGTTGTATGACTTAATCAATCTTTTCTTTCCCTAATAGTCTGGTCACCCTGGTTTATTGGTAATTGGGGTGGAACCTTCAGAGGGTCACCTACCTCATCTAGATTTGAAACAACGACCGAGTTGAGGCGAGGATGGTAGTCTCTGATTTCCCCTAGTTCTTCCTCATCCTCTTGGTAGATTGAGAGTCCTCTTCATCACTTCTTATAGTTTGATTGTCTTGTACCCTCCTTTGGTTACCCTAGAGATGGGGTTGAGATGAAGCTAAATCTCGATAACTACTAAAGAGGCCTTCAGCTAATTGTGGTTTAACATAAATGATTTTAATTATCAACAATAATATCTAGGGTTTTAAATTCAATAGTGCTAACCTTTGTTTTCACTATAATAAATGGATTGGACACAACCAAATCTGATTCTACCAAACCTACATAATTTCCAAAACTAGATCTGATTATTCTAAGTATGTCCTCATACAAAAATTCAATTGGCAAAGTTGGTAATAAGATTGCTTTTTCTACCTCAAAATTAGATGATTTTTTTGGGTCGAAAAGGGACTCCAATCTAAGAATTTAACATGGAAACTATTCTAAACTTAAGTATTACCATACAAAAGTTCATCCTTAAGATCTATTTTATCACAAGCTAAATAAATAAATTCATTTTTCATTACTGTTATGGTAACATGCTTACCTAGAATGCTTTTTAGCCAATTTGCCACATGATATGCCTCCATCCCTGGACCTGTCCATCGAGCAAAAAGACCTTGGCCTTGACACCTCCTCTGGACGTATCCCACCAGATGGCTTGATAAATGAATTGTCTTCCGGTCATGTTGTGATGCTTCCTTTTGGCGTTGAGAGTATCTGAAGGTCTCTGAGTTAGGGCATCCTCCATGTTATCGGATTGTAGTGGTGCTGTGGAATTGTTCTTCCTTACATCCTTTGTTTTCTCCTGAAGAGGGCCGAAGGAGTTTGACGACCTTTGTTTCCACTGTTGATACTTAGGATTTGCAGGGATATTATGTTTATGATCTGCTCTACCTCTTTCTTGACTTACAGGATCAAACTATAGTCCATCCATCATTTGTATCCTCTCCCACCTGGATTTGAAGCAGGGATTTGTAAAAAGGGAGAGCATATTTTGTTCTTCAGAAGTATTCACTTTGTCTTCAAAAACCCTGGGATTTAGGCAAGAATTCCCTTGATTCGCTAAAGTAGGAGTAGAGTGCATTTTTCAAAATGTTATTATTCTTCGATCCTTGCTCTTCACTATTATTGTCTACACAATTCATTCAATATTTGCCAAGTCTGTTTGCAAATGATGTGCGTAGAGTTCTATGGTCGTTTGTTGCTTGGATAGTTCGCTTCTAATTCAATATGACCTTCAATTTTATTTTGATGCTTTTGTGTTGGCTTCTGGCTTCTTTCTCTTCTTCTGCAAAATTCGTTGCGTGTTGGAGATCAGAGATTGGATTTGCCAAGGTCTCTGAGTAAATGTTGAGTCGGATCAAATTGTAATGTTTAGTGAGATCTCTAATGCTATTTTATGGTATGACCAACATATAATTTTTCTCTTGGGCGTGTTGGATTATTATTGGAAAATATGGATGATCATTGATTATTCTTATTTTTATTTCTAACTCTTGTTAGAACCGTTTTCCTGTGTGATTGGTTAAAATATGATGGAGCCTACGTGGACTGACTAGTGAAAGACCTGTGTTGTGGCTGAGAAATGAAAGTCGCAAAAAGTGATGTGGATTAGGGATTATAGATGAAGCACTAAATGAAGATGGTGTGTGCTGTGCTGGAGATCTCCTTTGATTATGCAACCTATGGACGTAGAATGTCATGGATCGGATCTCAACTCAGGTCTTCAAAAGTAACCGATTGCCAAGATCAATGAGTGTCGATCCAAGGTGCTTAGATTTCAGTTTTGAAGGGGGTTCTCAATGGCTATGTGGATGATGTCGTAGAGACCACTTTAAGGATGAAGGCAGAGGTCCACGTGGATCATGGGCCTTTGAAGTTACAACAGAGATCGTGAGATGGAGGCAAATAGTAGCAAGATGTCACCTCAGATTGGTCACTATGTGCCTGTGTTTGAGATGTCGCTGGAGCAGATTTTATCCAAAATATTCGCCTCTGCCCTGCAGTTCTGTTGCTGCTCAGTGCTCGCTTCTGCCTTGCAGTTCTATTGCTTTATTGTATTCTGTTTTATCAAAGAAGGAAGTCTGGTAATTTTTTGTTTGATCGGACATTTGCGTGGATGAAATCTTATTGGAAAGGATTCCCTTTGAAGTGGGGAGAAAGGATTTAGGTTTTGCTGTTGTGGGCTAGATCTTCCTTTTTGAAAAAGCTACTTTTGATATGCTTATTTTGGGAGCCCAGTTATATTAAAATCTTTGCTCTTAGCCTCCCACAACTCTTCAAAGTGATATTAGCCTCGTTGATGTGATTCGTATGTGTGCATAGATAATAATATTAGTTCATCTTCAATGACACTTCGTTTGCCGTCTTTAATGTTATTTATGCTATTACTATTTCTAAATTTATTTGAATAATTGAAAATATTTATATTTTAGTTATATGAATTTTAAATTCACATAATGTTATTTTATTTTAATAAATAATACATTTGACTAGTTTATTTTATAATATACCTTAATTTTAAATTGTATCATTAAATAATTTTACATATATAAATAATTTTTATTTTTTTAAACCTTGTACGGACGAACCGAAACCCAGACCAAAAAAACTTTGAGCGAATTTCAAACCCGAATGTTGAACCCGCATACGAACCAAAATCCAAACTGGCAACTTGGTGTGCAAAAGACACCCTTGTGCCTAGGTGGCTCCTTGAATGCATAAATTAAAACACTTTTTTGATAAATAATTCCTTAATAGTATCAAATTCGCTACATATGCTCTATCGAACTAGAGATCGAGAAACATTTTCGTAGCTAAATGATATTGTTGTTTGAGATCAATGGACAATTTGTTTGTCTGTTTACAGATTTTTTGTTTCTTTCTTGTTTTTAATGGCTTATGAGGACCAAATATGTCTCTCTATCTCCTTTAGTTGATGTGTGATCTTCATTGATGACTTTTAAGAGACGTGTATGGGAAGAGGCTCATATGAGATCTATTGGTCCCTATTTTCAGCCTTCTCACAAAAGTAGGAAGAGATCCCTTGGTGAAATTTAGAACATGATATAAGTCTCCTTTAAAACACTCAACTGCCTATGTATCCATGTCATTGTGCCTAGGCGGCCCTTTGAATGCACAACTTAAAACACTTTTTTGATAAATAATTCCTTAGTGGCATCAAATTCGCTACATATGTTCTATTGAACTAGAGATTGAGAAACATTTATTGTATCTAAATGATCTCGCTGTTATGAGATCAGCGAACAATTTGTTCGTCTCTTTACAGATTTCTTGTTTCTTTCCTATTTCTCATGGCTTATGAGGACCAAATATGTCTTTTTGTCTCCTTTAGTTGATGTTGTGACCATTGTTGATGACTTTTGAGAGGCATGTGCATAGGAAGAGTGTCATGACCCGAAAATTACATTACAAATAAATCTATTTTAATGCATGTTAAAAGTTAGAGATAGAGACCTTATTCATGCTAATATATATATATATATATATATATATATATATATATATAATTGAAATATAAAATAATACATTACAATATAATTATTTAATAATAGTGATTAAGCAAATTGAAAGAGTGTGACTAAGAGTCACAACCAAATTTTGACGCATGTATTTGAAGGGAGTCATATTGAAACCAAAAAGAGGGAGGAGGAAGCGAAAATACAATAGTACGACAAGGAAAGAATCTGAAGCCACTGCTGAGGAAAGACAAACACAAGGAGAGGAGAAAGAGATGAAGTCATCGAAAAGGACAATTACAAATTCAGAGGTTAGCATATTCATCGAACGGGGGAACTGGTGAGGAAGAAGTAATAGAGAAGTCCACACAAATCAGGAGATTATTACAAATACAAAAAAAACCAATGCGAATGGCAAAGAATGTGGAAGGGAAAAATACCGAGGATAAGAACATACAAGAGGGGGACAATCATCCATTTTCTAATACATGATCATCATTGGAGAAGAAGCTAGTCATTTTTGAATCTATCCTAGCATTTAGAACTACTGGAAATATTATGATCGTAAGGGGAGACTCAGATTAATGGTTGGAATAATTTTCAGGCAGCTAGAATGATGTATATTCATACAAGGATAGCAGAGGGATGGTCAGACTAGATGGAACAAGAGTTGTGGGAATAGACAAGCAAAACGAATATGGTGCAGTTGAATCAGAGATCGTAATAGAATTAGAATCCCACACATATATGATGAGAATTGAGTTGCACTACAAAACTGGAAACACAGGGACTTAGTTGCAAGTGATTGGGGTGAAATTATATCATTCCACACCTATTGATACATAAGAGAGAGTAAGAAAACAAGGAAGGGGATTGCAAGCATTTATAAAGACAAATGAACAGATTAAATTAAGTGACAGTAAGATTTGAATGACAACGAAGAAATAGAGTCAATGGAGATTGTGATAGCACATATGAATGATATTAAGTGTGGGAAACACAAAAAGATACACATAGTAGTAAATCAAATCCAATAGAAGAAAGATAACCTAAGTAACATCCAAAGCCAAAGAGTTATGAAGACAGTGATAAGAACCAATAGCAAACAATGAATAAGAGATTGAAGGACCATAGTAAGAATTAATGAGATGCAGTGAACTAAACAATCAATAATCATAAAATACATAGCAGAGAGTTGACAGAGTCTAAGAGAACCTGATTATAGAATATCAATAGACAGTAAAGTAAATTTATTGAAGGAGCATATAGTTTCAGATTAAAGAGACTACCATAGGTATGCAACCTTGATATTTATATAACTAAATGTAAGATATCTTTATTATGTATGAGAGGGAAACTTTATAGTTCTCAAAGAAACCAAGTTAATTCTTGGTAGAGGACATTCATTATGGATGTCGAGTTTCTCCAATAGAGAAATCAGAGATTAGAGGGCATTTCGAAATGAATGTTGGGATCAGAGTCCCAGAGAGAGATTTTAGAGAATCTCTTAGAGGCAATATATATTGTAGTGGTTAAAAATATGCATATGTCAGAGATAGAGACTTGGTAAAGGTGGGATCTCTACCAAGTAGTGTTACCAGAGATACCAAAAGAGGCCTAAGGGAGAAGCTCTTTCTATGACACTTACCTAATTGAGATATAATTCTCACTAGAGGGTTAGGTGACTAGAGAAAGGATTCCTCCCAAAGGATTAGGAAGGGTAGCTTGGGTAGTGTTTAGATTAGTATTTACTTAAATCCAATATTGCTAATATGTTTTACATATAATTTTCAATATTGTACTGACCATGGTTGTAGGTTACAACATTCAAACATAAGTGGAAAATGGGGACATTACAAAGAGGCTCATATTAGATCTATTGATCCCTATGTTCAGCCTTTTGACAAAAGTAAGAAGAGATCCCTTGGTGAAATTTAAAAGGGTAGCCCTACAATTCTATGGGGTGAAGCAGGCTGATAAATTAACCTGCTGTGTTGTGGCAACTAGAATTGGCCCTTGCGAGTACTCTAGTTCATTTTCCATCAGCTTGACCTACTTCTATGCACTCCACCTTACGAGGTGAAGTGGGTATAGGCACCGATGGCCGACAGCACTAAAAACTCTCTCTGCTGGGGGACGCTGGCTGGAACATCCTTTAAAACACTCAAATGCCTAAGTATCCATGTCATTCATGATTTAAACTCAAGACAGTTAATTTCTGTCGCGTTGAGCAGAAGCAAGCTTGTTTGTTCACTCTTTTGTTGGTCTGTGCAAGGTTTTAATTTCATTTCAAAAATTATTTACAATAATACCAAGGACAAGATTTCAATCTTGTGGTAGGCAATTTTTCATCACCTTGATTGCCACCATCTATGGTGAAACAGTTTTGAAAATAGGGTTTCTAACTGTTATAACGTAATCATCTTTTGATCCAAATATTGGGCCAGGCTTAATTTTTTCAGTTTTCTGAACTGATTTGCATTGCCATTTGAAAGTTCACAAGGACAGCATATTGTCTTTAACACCATCCATATTTCCTTTTTCAAGCATGTGACATTGGCTGTATAACTACAATAACCAGAGTTTCAAGTCAGTTATTTGGCAAGCATTGAAAGAGTTTTTGATTATGTGTTTATTCCAGCCTAGGTCTCATCTTTTGTTAAGCTGATTTGTGGTTGAGATTTCAAAGATTTTTGTGATTTTCTTTGTCAAGACTCTTGAGAATGGCTCTCACAGTCTTAACACATGGAGATTTATGATTTCAAGCTGGTTGTCATCTGCGGATCCATGATGGTCAAAGAGTTACATGGTATGAGTTTTCTTCAGAAAGCTCATCAAATCAGCACAATTGATTGCTTGAAATTATAAGAATCATTTGTGTGCAATCCACAGTTTTGGGCAATTGTCAACTCCAACAGTGGCTATCTCTTGGTGATGGAAAAGAGCTTATTTTCAGTCATTTATATTTTGTTAATTGTTTGTCTTAGTTCGCTTTGAATTTTTTTTTCAAAATTTTCTTGCAGCTTGAGGACAGGGTCACCTTACTGCATTCCTTTTTGGGATGTATAATTAGTATTATTAAATCTTTAAAAACTCTTGTCTATAAGATTCTAGATTAGTGCCTTAGTCACAACTTGTAGTTGAAGTCAGATTAATGTTGCAGAGATATTATTCAAAGAGTTGACGACTTATGTTCTTGTGTAAGATTTGAATGTGACATATAGTGAAGGTTGGCGTTCGGTTTTGTATGAGCACTCACTTTACCTTTGGGAGTATTTTTTTGCATTTCTGAGTTATTTACTTATACGAAATCTTGCAGTATGGTTTTGTTCAGTATATTAATTTTGTTAAATCATCTTCTATTGCTGTGGTTTCACTGGAATCCGCTTTAGCCAATAATAAGCATGTGTCTATTTTCCTTTCGAAATCTTTGTTACAATGGACTATTGTTCTCTGCTTTGGTTAATAAGTTGTCTCTATTTTTGTCTAATAGTCTTTCCGCTATATTTGAAAATCTCACTATAAGATCTGACTATTAATAGACCAATGCATGCATTCAAGGCAAAAACATTGGTAGTTATTATTTTAATTCACACAACTTATTGGCAAATTCCCTATAATGCAAATTCTTCTCTGTCATATGTCCCTTTTATGCCTTGACCCTACTATGCTCATTATTGATATTCTATTAGAATTCCTTTAGTGACCCCTCTTAGTCAATTTGTGGTTAATGGTGCACTTTGCCCCTTTTTATATTCTTGTCATGTGCCTTATATTGCAAAATGTCAAGCAAACTTCAAGTATTGCATACTTTGCGGTAATTTCCCACCTTGCTTAGTGTTCTAGGAGTCCCATTATCTTGGCACCTTTTCCTTAAGCCCCTTGTTCCCTAAGTGTCAAGGATTTTGTAGGTTTCTTCATGTTCACGCGCCTTCTTTTCAACTCCCAATTTTTGGACTTTTGTGTTTTTCCTTTTCTACTTAGTAAGGATAATTTTGTTTGTATATAAGTCTCTTGATTATCTTATTCCTTTGAAATCTGACTTTTGCTAGCTTTCTATGTGTTTGGGGTTGTACTGTGTTAGATGTAATCTCAAGTCCTAACTCGCATCTTTCTAGTTCATTTGATTTTCCTTTGCATCAGTATTTGAGGGCTTGACTGTCTTGAGTATTTTCTTTCCTATATCGTGGATTTTCAAACATTTTCCTACCTTGATCCTTGGAACCCCAAGCCCCAAAATTTGATGTGCTTTCATGTTTTCTTTTCCTTGGCAGGCTGTATCTAATATCTAGAAGTCTTAATTCTTTGTTCAATTGGATGAGTAGATTGTAGGTTTTCAGATTATTTTATGCCTCGCTCTTGTATTTAGTGTACAATCTCTACTTTTATGTTTCGATAATATGGTTAATGCAACTATGCATTAATTGAATGTTGGCTTCAGGTAGTTATAAGCATTAGTTGGTCAATGGTTATGTTCCACTTGGCAACTGTCAAGTCCTTTAAATAGATTTTGTATTGTCAGTTAAAGCAGTATGATCTAGTTTGATCAACTTTGTCCCCTAGTTGACCATCTTTGGTCTACTAATATAATAACTTCATGTGTGAATAGAGATATATTTTTTTTCCTCTAGTTAGGATGTATTTCTAATTTTATTTATAATTTCATGCATACAATTTTATTAGATAGGAGAGTAAACATTGGCAGCTTTGCTTGAAAAGAAGCTAGGTTGGATTTGCGAGAGTTAGGGCGTAAGATGACAATAAAGGTGAGAAAGTACCGCAAGGTGTGTTAAACACACAAATATACTCAGAAAATCAAATTGCCAATTTCAAATTGCTTGAACATTAATTATCATTTAGAACGTCTCCAAGCATTCGACTATCCCCAAACCCAAATCACCATAAGAAGCATTTATTAGTCTTTCCTTAATTATCAAGCAATGTATCAATCAATGGACAAAAGTCGCCATCCACACAAAAGAACATTAAATTTATGTGGAAATCTAGAAGGGAAAATAGGAGTGAGATTAATTGCTTAGATCTACAACCCAAATCTAGCCGCATAGGAATATAATGAGGAATTTAGGGGCACCAGTGCATGCATACATGTAGAGGTAGATTCAATTATGGGGGCCATAGTTGGGTGGGAGGAGATTGTTGCCACCTGGACGGGTATGTTTCTGGGTCATGTCTCAATTCCAGTGGGGTTGATCATCGAATGCTCAAGAGCTAACTAGCCGCCTGGGGGGGAACGTTTATGCCTGTGAATGCATAGGGAGGGCTTCTATGGCTATTGTTGCATGTGAATGCACATGTAGGGATTCTATGGCTATTGTCAGTGCATGCATGCAAAGGTAGACTACTATTCTAAAGAGGGTGTTTTGGGGGGCATAGTTATCACCCTACTGCCATAATGAACTCGATTTTTCGCTTTGCCCCATTCATCTTAACTTGAGCTCTACTTTCCAAAGAAAGCCCCACTGCAGATAGGTGTCAAGTTGAAGGAAGCTTGCTTGATAGATAGTTGGGCGAGGAGTCCCCACTATAGATAGGTGTTGGGTTGAAGGAAGCTTGCTTGATAGATAGTTGGGCGAGAAGTCCTCTACGTATACTCTCCCAATGGACTATGACTATTACTAGAGATGGTTGTTGGTACAATAGTAGGGCTATAGGTGCCCTACCTTGTTCTATAGTAGGGCTATGGCCTGTGGGTGGATCAAGAATTGTAGCCACGGTTTCGTCCTGAACTGGGGCATCAACCTAGTGTTCATGTTTGACAATTCAAATAAGTTTCATTTTGAAGGAAAAAGTGGAATAGAATCACTTGGTTTTAGTGTAATTAAAATGAAGTAGGCATCAACCTATGTGAGGCACCAATCCCCAATTACATTTGTTGTACCAACCTATAGGAGACACCAATATCCTAATCCAAGATCTGAGCACCAACTCAACATGTGAGATACCAATCTCATTTAGAACATAAGAGAAATGTAATGCGGACCTTCAAGGTTGGATACTGAGCTTCTTGATCTGGTCAACTTCAAAATATCCCCATATTGTGCATCTTCAAATGAATTTGTACACAATGATGAGTTGACAATTTGCACAAGTTTTGCCATTGTTATCATGCTACTCATTCAATATCATCACCAATGTACTTAATAAGTTAATACATTTTACACACTATACTCTAAGAAAAACCTAGATCAACAATATATATACATTACAATAATAATTACTTTTATGTGTCAACTTGGAACATAAATACAATATTTCTAAGCTGGTCACAAAATAAACGTTGAATCAAATGTGCAATAGGCTTGGTAAAAAACCTATACATTACACTAGAAGTGGGAACTGTAGTGTCCCCACTTTTAGGTCTTCTTGTAGGGTGGCTGGCACCATCTTTTAGGGTTCGTGTCATCCGGTTTAGAGGGGTTTTTTGATGTTGCTAGTGAGCTCAAGGATGCCTTGGAGTTGAGCAATAATCTTTTAGACTGGTTTTGGACAACTTGTTCAAAGCTTATTATTTTTATATCTCAAATGATCTCCCAAGTGCCTCTTTACAATGCTTTTATTCCAAAGCCCTAATGTGGGTTAATTAATAAATTCACATCATGACTTCCTACCGCCCAAAAGATAACAACTTCAATAATATTTACAATCAATACCTTTAACTCCCATGGCACCAATTTTAAAACTTTATATCATATTAAATAATGTAAAACTTTATATTTTATTAAATAATGTTTATGAAATATTTGATTTAACTATTTAATTGTTATTTAAAATAATAACTTTAAACATCATAAGTCAGTAATAGATCTTCATTTTAAACAATCATTGGCTATACAAAACCTAAAACTAAAGAATTGCGTGCTAAAGCTAAGGGGAGTGTAGAATGGTTACCAACTAGAACAATAAAGCATGTATTTAAATATAATAGAATCAACAGAGCATTTAATACCAATATCAAACATACCAAAGTCGGCGAGGAAAACTAGTATATTCTATTGATTACCAAAACATAACGTACATCATTGAAGTTCCAATGTTCTTAAATAGAGGTTGGTTGGTTAGGAAGACCATTCAACACATCCCCTTGTTACTAAACTACCTAACTCCGAACTTTCATTAATTACATCATTGGATTCTTACACCCTACATCTATTCCCCCCCAAAAAGTTGTCTGCTAGATGACTACCCAACAAAAACCAGAAGAAAACTATACTTCAAGAAGTAGGGTGAGAGGACATCCTTGGACTGGATGCTCGTTCTCAGATACACTGTAGATCTCGCTCCACAACCATCTGCTTAGTTCAAACTCCTTGAAGCAGGCACAAGGCATCTATTCAATCCTTTTCTACTACTGCTAATTTCGCTTTTAGAATAGCTTTCTCAACCTTCCATTCTGCTTCCCTTCTTCTTGTCAACTCTGTTTCTTCTTCTAGTCTTGTTGTCAAGTCCTTTTCCTGCTGCGGTGACAGGAATGTGCCTCAAGACGCTTCCTCCATCCAAGGAAGTAATTGCATGAGAGGTGACTATGTGAGTGTTGTGGGTACCATATACGCGACCTTCCACTTCGCTACTACCTATTCATGCCCAACTCCACTCTGCATAAGTAAACTCCAGTCTGTATAGCAATTGTTCTTCATAAATGCTACTACTGACTTTGCTACTTTGATGATGGCATCTAAGTTTTGCCTTGGAGCCTATTTTATGATCTCCTTAGTGGTGTCCTCATCTTGTGCTACTTTTGTTCTTGTACTTGTTCCCTCCATGGGCTTCCCAAACTTGTACTTCCTCCTTGCCTGTAGATTGAACCAACAGGGCAATTGGCTGAGCCACCTCAATGCCTTCTGGTGTTTCTAGTCTAACGCTATGTGCAACCTTCTTGTGGCATCTAAGATCTATCATCTTAGTGTGAGGCAACTAATCCGGAGCAACTATGTTCGTTGGAATGGAAATTTGTTTGGCACCCAATTGAGGAAGTAGCTGTCTAGTTAGTGCTTCTGTACTTGCTCCTTGCATCCCCTCCTCCTTGCCCTTCAACTGCACCTTTGTATAGACTCATTTTGCAGGTTCCATAATCCCCCTTGTTCGAGTGTTCTTTGTACCAACATTCTCTGTACTAGCATCCTCTGTACCAGTATTTTTTGTACCATCATTCTCTATACTAGCATTCTCCTTACCAACATCTTTTATATGGACTTCTTCAGTACGACTAACCTTACATACTTCTTCAGTACAGTCAACCATACAAACTTCTTTAGTACAACCAACCATGCAAACTCCTTCCTCCCCTCTCTCCTTCGTATGTCCAACCAGCATATGGTTGCCTTCAGTTTAGTCCTCATGGATTTCTGCGTACTCAGGAACAACTCGTGGCAATGGACCTCATCTATTTGTAAAAATGTGACTTCTCCAGGTGTGCCCTTGAGATGGCCTACCTGGATTCCTCTTTGTCTTATTCATCTGAAAAAGATGCTCTTGTACAAAAGTGTCAGGAACTGCCATTTGCCTTGGTTTCATTTTCCTTGGCTCTTCCCCTCCAGGCCCCATTCCAAAGATATCTAGGTGAAACCAATATGCCATGGCCAGTTTATAGGGCTCCACTTTGCTTCCTAGTACGAATGTCCTCCTATGCTTCGTGGTTACTTGTGTTCAAATTGCTTCTAGGAGCAATGTTATGGCATGATGGGTCATATAGAATGCGTTATATTTTAATTGGAAAATTTCCCTTAACCTAGACTTATGCCCAATTGTAAACCCTTCCCATATTCAGTCCATTTACTATGGGTAACTTCTGGATGGTAATATCAAACGTGCAGCTTCCACCAGTGAGTCTTCTCTTCACCAGGTCTAGAATGCACCTCCATCCATCATTAAGTGCATGGTTTTCCTCCGTATTCTCCCACCATGTCCAACACTTGCTTCCTGCTACACTTTCAAATGTGATATTTGCAGTTGTGATGTTTTCTACATTCTTCCCCTTGTCCTTCTTTGCAGCCTTGTTTTTTAATCAATAATGGTTCCTTTGCTTGGGTTGCCGATACTAGTCTTCACCTTTTTATTATAGTTTTGGAGTTTAATTGCCCAATTGTTTCTCCTTTCCATGTGTTTCAATCTGTCAATTTTTGTACCCAATACCTCCTGTATTGCATCCTGCCTTGTGATGCTCTGTATGTACGACAATTGCACCTTGTGATGTCCTGCCTGTATGCCAACTTCTACAGTTCATACCCCTGCAACCCTCGTATGGAACCTGCCTCGTACCCATACCCCAATGGCAACCTTCGTACAAGTTCTACCTCATACTTGTGCTTACCCGCAACCTCCGTACTAGATTCCTCCTTGTCCTCCCACTTGGATTTCTCTTCCCACCGTTCGTACCTCTTCTCATGCCCCTTTTGATCGTACAACCCCTCTGCTTGTTCTAATGTGTACATTAATGCGACGTGTTGTGTGGATATTTTGCAACCGACGGTTTGTTAAAATCCAATCACAAAATAGGTAGACCAGCCACAACATATGAGAGAGAGTCTCTCCTACCTTAAAAGGAAGGCTCCCCTTCGCACAGTTCCTTGGATTAATTGAAGATAAGCAAGAAGTTGAGAGATTTTGAATGGGTATTATCAATATTCTTTCCTCTTAACTTTCAGGAAAGAATCCAATTACGCTTGGAGTGAGTAATGGGCAAGATGAAATCTGTAACTACATTTCTATCTAATAGCTGGAAACAGTGATACTGAAAAACCAACACCAATAAAGCGTACCGGTTTGGCTCTAGGTCCTATTTTAATCTATTCTATAAGAATAACCTCTACCATTCGGGCGCAAAGACTTCGAGAAGTAGGGAATTCTTCTAACTATTTTTTGTCAATTGAGAGTGTAATACATGCTACAGTTAAAGTTTTTAGTCTATGTATAACCACCGCTCCCAGTCAAAGCTTTGGCTTTGATTTCTTCTTAACTCACTATGATCTATGATTAATAATAACATGAATCAAAGACACAACACAAATTAAAGTCAAAGCTTCTAATTTGCGCTATCTCAATTGCTTCCAGTCAAAGCTTCGAATCCAATCGCTTCTTTTATTCACTTTTCTCCCAAATTGGTACTACAAAATGAACGTTATGCTTGCACAAGTTTGGAAGAGCTTTCTTGCATACAATAACAGATGATTTTTACAATGAGAAGGACAAACCTTTTACAAGAAAAGAAGTGAGAGAAATGAGGAAAAAGTGGGAGCAACTCAACCACTTTCACCTAGTAAAACTAGGTGAGAAGATTTATTGGATTACACGTCATGAGGGACATGTAATCAGGTTACATGTCATGAGGGACATGTAATCAGGTTACATGCGTTTGGGTTACATGCAATTGGATTACATGCAATCCATCTTCTACATCTACAAAGAAGAAAACTACACTTGAAGAAAAGATGAAGAAGATGAAATTGTGGATTTTAAACGAATCAATCTTGTCAACTATCAAAAGCCTTGTACTTTGTGCCTTGTACTTTGTGATGATCATGGGATCAGGGATTTGTGTATTCTGCACCACTGCGTTCTCTTTGATGAGTTTCTAGTTGTCATTTGAAAACTTGATCTGAGCTTTTCCTTATTCAAGTTGTTGTAAATTCACCTTTGTATATTGGCACATTCTGGAGTCGCCGACACTTTGAAAACTTTCTCGATGGTGTCCGAATGTAACCTCGGAACAACTTTCCATCAATACCTTCAACTTTTTTTGTTTTTGAAGCAAAGTGCTTGGCGTATTCCCGCACAAACTCAGGTTCTTGGACAACCATTGGGAAAATGGAGATCAAATGAATAATTGCTTCCTAAGAATCAAAGCATGTCTTCTTGATGGGATGACTTTGTTCTTTGAAGAAATTCTATCATATCTTGAAGAGTGTGTCGCAACATGAAGATGAAAACATCTTCCAATGGGATTGGATCCATGAAAACTTTGGGATTTGAGTTACAATGATGAATCCATGAGGGGCGAGTGTTCAAAGTATGGATTAGATACTTATGGAACACATATGATGGCTGGTAATGAACTGGAAAGCATATGTATTTGGGCGAAAAGGGCCAAAGTCGAACTCTCAAGGGTGGAGTGCTTGTGGGCAAAGATGGGATTTTGTGGGTATGGCCAAGAATGTAAGTTGGGATGCATATGGATGTGTGCAAATGGCGACTTTGGTGTTTAGAAGTGTGACCTTTTACCAAAATCGGGTTCTCTAGATGTAATTACATGTAATTGTTACTTTATGTAAACATGTAATTAGGTTTGGAGGATGTAATTACATATCAGTGGGAATGGATGCAATTAGATATATTGGAAATGGATGTAAAATGCATTGACACGTGTTGGTAAAAAGTGAAAGGATGTAATATGTATTCGCATGAAAAGGTGAGATGTGAATGGATGCAATATGCACTCGCATTCTTGGGAAAAATTCTTCAACTTTCTTCCAATAAAAGAATCCAAACAACCGAGCAAAACTATGCACAAAACACAAAAACATACCTTTGGCTATTGACTCGAACATGACAAATATCAAGTTGCTCTCCTATATGCAATTTTGAATTTGGAGTTTGGGGAAATTCAAAGCATTTGAAAATAGAAGTTTTCATCTTATTCAAAGGAAATTTGCAAAATACATGGCATGTCTTTGAACAAGTGTCCAATGATAAGCCAAAATATGCAACAAAATAGCACAACAAGCAATAATAGACAAGCAAAATTGAAAATGTCTACTCAGTTGGAGATCAAAGAGTCAAATGTGGAAGAGAAAGAAATTGAAATGAAAGACTTCTCTTCAATTTTGAATTTTCTTGACTCTTTGACTATTTCAGTGCTTGCAAATGTGATCTTCCTTGGTTAATGAATGAGGTGTTTTTTGTATGCAAATGCCAAAAACGTGATCTTCAAACCCCAAAATGAAAAATGTTTTTGATGAAATGCATCTATTGGGGCATTTTTGGGCAAAAACGTGCCCTCCAAATGCATGTAAATGAGTCGTTTTTGGACAAATAAAGCAAAAACGTGGACTTGGGATGACAAATCATGCATGCAAAACCCAAAACGCCTCTTCCAAATGCATATACATGGGCTGGAAACGTTAATTATCTGGGATGTTTTAACAAAAATGTACCCTTTTCAAGCAAAAACCTAAGTCTTTTTTGTCTTGGATATGCAAAATCATTAGCCCCAAATGCATGTGTATGCATTAAAACTAAAAATCACCCTTCTTGTGATGGATTTTACAACTTTAAATGGAGAAATCTGGGCATGTTTCTTAAAAATTGTGCCCTTTCCTTCTATAAGCATGGCTGTTTTTGGGCTTGGGAGGAAAAAATGTGGTCTCCAATAGCAAATGCATGTGTTGAAATGCCAAATTGCACTCTCTTGTTACATGTTTTAAAAATATGCTGTTGGCGGTTGAAAAGGCAAATCACATTCTCCATGCCCAAACACATGTATTAAATTTTGTGTTACTCGGGGATGCGTCCCCCCTATATTTTCAGCCGTCTCCATCCCGGAAACGTCTCCGAGACTTGGGGACACCTAAAGCGACTTTGACTTTGACTACTAGAACAAATTAGACTTTGACTCTCAAAGTAACACAAATTTGGCATATGAATTATGCTGATTCTTATATTTTAAGGCTCTATTATGTATAAGTACACGCTTTATCCATGTTTTCATATAAATATTTGAAATTTCTCTATATATTTAAATTTGCTCTATTGTTGTATAACCGTCCTCATTTGTCATCCGCTACCGTCCCCAAAATAGGCAAAAAAATTTGCCGTCTTAGGAACTCATTGCACTGTCCCTTGTCATCCCCGTTCCGAAAACTCAGGGCATCATAGATTAAATTGCATGTATTTGGCCAACAATGTAAATCACACTCGCCATGTGCTATTGCATATTTTAAGAACTTTTAATATGATAAAGAAAGCAAATTGCACTCTCCATCCTCCATTACTTATTTTAAAAGTAGGTATCATGTAATATGCATCAAGCAATTTTGGCCCTGGAAGGCAAAAACGTGGACTTAGGATGCAATTACATGTTTTAAAATGCCGAATCACACTCTCCCAAGGGCATTACATGTAACACTTAACATGTAAAAGACCATTTCCATGCAAATCGCACCCTTGGATGGCCATTACATGTTTTAGAATCTTAGCTTTATTTGTCTAAGTCCATAAAATGACTCTTTAGTGCAAATCGCACTCTCAGGAGGCAATTACAAGTAAAGTGATTTACATGTAAAGGAGATTTTCCATGCAAAGTGGACTCTAGGAAGTCCATTACATGCATTTCTAGTGCAAATCACACTCTAGGAATGCATTTCCATTTAAACATGTAATTGACATGTAAGTTGAGTTTGCACAATTTAAAAGACCAATTAAGCACATGTTTAATTATTTTTGAGGAAATATCACTTAATTGGGTCAAAAATAGTATTTACACTATATAGTTTATATATTATGTGCAAATATTATTTAAAAAGCAATATTTAACTTAGATGTTTTGAAATAAAATGCAAAGTAACTCAAAAAATAAATTAAACTATAGAGTTAATAAAATCACTTAAGCGAAAAATTTAAAAAGCAACTAAACATGAAAATATAACATAAAGTGCTCTATAATCACTTAAGTGATAAAGTAACTTAAAAATGTAACATAAAGTCAATTTAAGTCTTATTTTTCAAAAAAGTGAATGTCAACATTGAAATATAACATGATATTTTAAATATGCAATTGCATTTGGAGAGTCCACCTTTTGGGCACCTAAATGGTCATATCTTTTGACTTCCAAGTCCGATTAAGCCCTAAGATATACTGAATCGAAGGGAAAATCGAAGCAAGGGTTTGAACAAAACCAAAATACCAATACGAAAAAGATATGATGAAAGCCTTCAACAAAAGGATTCATTATACAAATTGGGGTCGATTGATTGATATATGTTAGCCAATTAAATAATGGACTATCTCAGAGAAATGCGAAACTAAGTTGGAAAAGTTTTGTACTGACCTACATTTTATGGTGACAAAATGCAGGACAACATGACATACAAAAAATAACACAACCCCTCGTATTGCAACTTTTTGTACTCCAACTCCGCTACGTACGATAATGCTTCATACCTCTCTTCCTTTATAGCTCTTGTTATTACTCTAGCTTGACTTATATAACAGGGTGATCTTATGTTTTGCTTTTATTATTTTCCTTCTAATGATTTCTTTTCTCTTATTCTCCTTCACCTTTTCTATCAGATTTTCTTTTATTTCCTCCTGCTGGCTCTTTTCTTTTATGTCTATGGAAAAAATAGCGAACGACTCCTCTCTTTTTGTATCCAATTTCAATTTAGACCTATTGACTAGGTCTTTTAAGGGATTATTATCTAAAGTTGACAACTTTATTACTCTAGTTTCCCCTACCTTTGTTATTTTGTAGGGTCCCAACCATCGTAATTTGAACTTACCAGGCTTTATTTCATTCTTCACATTGTATTTGAGTATGAGTTGTCCCGATTGAAACTTCATTCTTTTCAAATGTTTATCATGCCAAAACTTTTGCCTTTTTTATGCAACTTTAGTAGCCCACTGAGCCATTGTCCTACTTTCATCCAATTTTATGATGACATTTAATTGTTCTCTTAAACTCTCCATATCCCCTCACTTGTGTAAAACTGCTACTGTTAGACTGGGAACTGCATATTCCACTGGCCTTACCACCTCTTCCCCGTACATTAAGTGAAAAGGGGTTTGTCGGGGGGTGGCCTTGTAAGTAGTCCTACACGTCCTTAAGGTTGCTGGAAGCCTTTCCTCCTAGTCTCGTTTTTCCACTCCACAAGTCTTGTACAAAATGGTTACCAATACTTCGTTTGTGACCTCCACTTGATCGTTGGCTGTGGGGTAGCATTGATTGGAAAAAGAATGAAATTTTTTGTACTCACTTGTCATTTTTCGGATTGCTTGGTTTAGAAAGTGCACTCCTCTGTCACTTGTTAATTGCAAGGGTATGCCAAACTGAGTCGCTATATGTTCATTGAGGAATTTGGCCGTATGTTAAATCCTTACAACTTAATAATAGCAATGTTATGATATTCTCAATCAGACAGATCCGATATGCATATAAGTTTCTTTGTATTTGCCTCATGATAAATACTTCTTCAAGCAACATGATTGGCGTCTTATGAGATATATTTATATGCCTCTTAAGATGAATATTGTAGTTGATTATAATTAACTATGAGTTAACTGATAAAGGCCACTGATTTGTTATGAGAAAGGGATTAATTCATGGAGGGCCGACCTAGAACGGATGTGTCTTTTGGAAAGACAAGACCCTTGGTCTATGTATAAACAGGAACATGTTTGGGGATAGAAGACACACAATTACCAAAGTTTGTTCTTCTAGCAATCTGCTCCAAAGGATTTAGATCAGAGATAAAATTATAATTTCTAGAATTCATTTCAGATTTCCTGAACAATAACATTTAGCCTATAATTGAAGGAGATCAATTTTCAGCAAGACCTAAATCATTATTTCAGTATTGATTGATCAGAATTTGTAGAAACCTTACATGGTATCAGAGCTCTGGTAGTCGAACTTAGGCTTTGCAAATTGACAATCATACTTTATATATTTAGCAACATGTTTCTATCTTCAATGGCAAACACAATCAGATCTGAAGATAGGTTTGATGGGAAAGAACACTTCACTTGCTTGGAAATTCAGAATTATGATGATTCTTGAAGACAATGATGTGAAACAGTTTGTTGATTCAGCATCCAAGCAACCGAATGTTGGGCCTAATAAAACTATTTGAAGCAAAGCAAACAAGAAAGACTTGTAGATCATATTAGATGGAGTAAAAAATGAAATAGTAGCTATGCTAATGAAACATCAAACAACATTTCATATGATGAATGCATTATTAAATGCATATGAGGTTAACAATGCGACTAGAACCCTTGCACTAAAAAGGCAACTAAATCATATACAGATAAAGAAGGGAAGTAGAAACGAAGAATAGAACAATTATAGAAACAACAAGAGCTATGATATTTGATCAAAATTTAGAATATTATCTTTGGGCAAAAGCCTCTTGTACTGTTGTCCATATGCAAAATAGAAGTCCTCACTCCTACCTTAGAGATAAAACTCTTGAAGTCTTTGCTAAAGTTAACCCTAATATAAGTCATCTTAGGATTTTTGGTTGCCTAGTATATATACATGTTCCCAAAAAAAAGAGAACTAAGTTAGAACCCTCTGGGAAGAAAGGCATTTTTGTCGAGTATAGTGAAATATCAAAAGCATATAGGATTTTCATACCTGGTCAGAAAAACATTGAACTTAGTAGAGATGTAATGTTTGAACAAGATTAGCATTCAAAAGAGCCCTAAGTTTTGGAGATCCCTCTCTCTTACATAGTTTTGAAGAAAATATTGAATCTGAGTTCCAGAGAGAGAATATTGAAGAAATTGAAGATGAAATTCAAAATTCTAATCTTGAGGAAACTCAAAATCCAAAGAAAAGATCACTTTGGGCCATTAAGACAATAGAGGAAGCACAAGACTTTGCTGCACCATTTGGAACCTTTAGAGAAAGCAAAAGACCCAAAAGATTTTCTAGTTATACAGCAAACATGAGTGATTTATCTAAATTAGAATCAACCAATGTTTTAGATGCTATTAAACATACAGCTTGGAAGGATGCCATGACGGAAGAAGACCAATCCATTATTAAGAATGATGTTTGAGAAATTGTTCCAAGACTTCAAAGAAAATCCGTTGTTTCTTCTAAGTGGATATTTAAAATCAAGCATGCTGCTGACGGTAGCATTGAAAAATATAAAGCCAGATTCGTAGCAAAGGGATTCTCTCAGAAAGAGGGAATTGATTATAAAGAAACCTTTGCTCCTGTTGCTAGATACACCTCATTAAGAGTAGTCCTAGCTATTGCAACATCGAAGGGATGGAAAGTACATCAGATGGATGTAAAAACAACATTTCTGAATGGAAAAATTACAAAAGAGGTATAGGCAACCTAAAGGATTTGAATCTCATAACCCTAAAGGTTTGTTTGCAGACTCAAGAAAGTTCTCTATGGGCTTAAACAGGCTCCAAGGGCATGGTATGAAAGAATTGATAAGTATCTCACTAGTTTAGGATTTTCCAAGAATGAAGTTGATCCAAATCTCTATTATAAAAGGGATGAAGATGATATGATAATATTGATACTGTATGTTGATGATTTACTAATATCAGGTGATGATCATCTTATAGATCAATGCAAGAAAGATCTAATCAAAGAATTTGAAATTAAAGATTTAGGACTTCTCCATTACTTTCTAGGATTGGAAGTATGGCATAATTCTGACAACATCATACTTAATCAAGGAAAGTATACATTAAACATCTTGAATAGATTTGGAGTGTGGAATTGCAGACCTATGTTTTCTCCTATGGAGTCTAATTTACACAAACTTAAGGAAGCAACAATAGAATCACCCTCCATAGATTCTACTCTTTACAGACAAATGATTGGGTCCCTTATATACTTGGTAAATACAAGACCTAATATTTGCTATGCTGTTAATGCCTTAAGTCAGTTTATGTGTGAGCCAAAGGAGATTCACGTAGTTGCTGTCAAACACATAATGAGATACTTACAAGACACTCTTAACCTTGGGCTCAAGTATGAGAAAGTTGACTTGGACCTACATGGCTACACAGAATTGGATTGGGTTGGAAGTGTTGCTGATAGAAAAAGCACTTCAGGATGTTGTTTTAATTTAGGCTCAACGTTATCTTGGACATGCAGAAAGCAGGCATTAGTAGCAGAGAGTTCGACAGAAGCTGAATACATTGCTGCAACAATGACCTCTTGGGAAATAGTTTGGCTCATAAAGTTACTTGTGGGATTATTTGGTCAACCCATGAATTCTACTATTATTCATTGTGATAATCAGAGTTCCATAAAGCTTTCTGTGAATCCAGTTTTTCATGACAGGTCCAAGCATATTGAAATTCCTTACCATTATGTAAGAGATATAGTAGACAAGAATACTATAAAATTAGAATACATTTGCATTGTAGATCAGACAATAGATATTCTTACCAAACCTCTCTCTTGAGTGAAGATAGATTACTTCAGGAAAAGACTTGATATGTTTGAATTGTAATGCATTTGTATTCTTTAATTATTAATAATTTTGAATTAAAATTATTATTTTTAGGGTATTGACTGTTATGGGCTTCACCATTTGTATTCATTATCTAAGAGGTGACGATCTCTAAGGTAATGAACACTTGTATAAAAGACATTATGAGAGATGACGATCTCTTAGTGTGCTAAACGGTAGAGATGTACTGTTAGATCTAGATGAGTTCAAGATCACATTGTGATGTAGACATTTCTATGCCTATGAGTCACAACTTGGATAAAGGAAGATTTTCATCATTCTCCAGAGTTTCTCTAAAATGGTAGATCTTAACTTAGGATCATATTTTGATATAGGTCTTCTAGTACCTATGAATCACAATTTGGATGAAGGAAGAATTTTATAATTCTCTGGATTTTATCCTGTGTATTGCATTACATGTAATACTGTTATCACAAGTGTCATTGATTATCCATATTACAGGTTTGGTAATATAACTATCATGTGTATCATGATACTACATGCATGAAAGAATTAGATAGTTATAGAGTACAATTCTATGCTTAAACTATGTTGCTAGATATGTTTCTCTCATTTATATTATCAAGTTAAGAGGGAGTGTTAAATCCTTATAACTTGATAGTAGCAATGTTCTAATATTCTCGATTTGACCGATCTGATATGCATATAAGTTTCGTTGTATTTGCCTCAGGATAAATACTTCTTCAACCAACATGATCAATGTCTAATGAGATGTACTTATATGCCTCTTAAGATAACTATTGGAGTTGATTATAATCAACTATTAGTTAACTGATAAAGGCTGCCGATTTGTTATGAGAAAGGGATTAATTCATGGAGGGCCGACCTAGAAGGGATGTGTCTTTTGGAAAGACAAGACCCTTGGTCTATGTGTAAATAGGAACATGTTTGTGGATAGAAGACACAAAATTACCTAAGTCTATTCTTCTAGCAATCTGCTCCAAAGGATTTAGATCAGAGATAAAATTATAATTTCCAGAATTCATTTCAGATTTCTTGAACAATAACATTTAGCCCATTATTGAAGGAGATCAATTTTCAGCAAGACCTAAATCATTTTTTCAGTATTGATGGATCAGAATTTGTAGAAACTTTACACTTATCGCTGTGTTGTCTGGAAGCGCCCTTTCCTCCACCTATTTTGTAAGATACTTTGTTGCAACCACTATATATCTACATTTGTGAGAGTTGCTAGTAGGTAGAGGGCCCACAAAGTCTAAAACCAAGTGCTCAACCCCTGTGGTTGTAAGGGAAATAGTGGCTTGAAGTTTCTTATTGAGGGGTTTCCTTGCCCTTTAGCATGTATCACAATTGAGGACCCATTATTGAGCATTTGCATGAAGTGTAGGCCACCATAGTCCTGCCAAGAGTACCTTCTGGGCTGTTGCATCCGGTCCCATATGCCCTCCTGCTAGGCCTTCATGGGATTCTCTTAGAACCCCAGGGATCTATTCTTCCATTACACATCTCCTTAACACCTCATCCAACCCTATCTTATACAATAATCCATTAATAAGCTAGAATGTCTTGCTTTTCAATAAAATCTTTCTACTTTCCGCTATTGGCATATCTCTAGAAAAGGTAGCGGTTGATAAATAATGGCCAATACCTTCGTACGACTATGGGAGTACAACAATTTGAAATAAGTGGGCATCTGGAAAGTCTTCATTTACTCCATTTCTAGCAGGTTCTCCTAACTTTATTTTGGATCGCTGGTTTGCAATCACATGACTTTTCCCTGGCTAGAATATGATTTTGAAAGTAAACTCTTGAAGAAGAATTAACCACCTACTCTCTTCCTTGGATAATAGGTTTGTCAACCAAATACATGAGAGCTTGATGATTCACAAAGAATGTAAATGGAGTGGCTAATAAGTAGTGTCTAAACTTTTGAATTGCATAGACCACACCTAGTGCTTCTCTCTTCATGGTATTGTAATTTCGTTCCACTTTTGAAAGTAACTTACTAGCAAAGTACACCTGATGGTCTAGTTCCTCCTTTCCAATTTGTGCCAGAGTGGTAACTATTGCATAGTTAGATGCATCCACATGGACGTGAAATTTCTTGTTCTAGTCAAGATATATGAGGATTGGAGCTCCTACCAACCTCTTCTTCAATTCTTGGAATGTTTCCTCTTAGTTCTTTCCCCATGCAAATTTCTCCCCTTTTCTAGTTAATTTCTCTAGAGGTAGGGATACTTCTGCAATTTCCTTTATAAACCTCCGATAATATCCCACGAGCCCTAAAAATGATTTGACACGAGTCATGTTAACAATGACTCCGATGTTGTCAAGATCCGTTTTCAGCCCTTCTTTGTACACTATATGTCTAAGGAGCCTACCTTGGGGGACCATGAATTGTCATTTCTTTGGGTTTAATGCTAGCTTGGCCCTTCGGCTTCATTCCATGCATTCTACTATAACCTTCAGGTGATTCTCCTTTCTGCTGTAGATAGATTAGTTATCCAGAAAGGCCTTGAAATTCCCTATTGACATCCCATCAAAGATGTGAAAAATAATTTTTTGAAATGTAGCCGGCACATTACACATGTAATATCCCCATATCCAAGATCAATTTTTATAATAGTAATAATAAAGTTTTAAGATAAGATAAATAAATCAATAAATATAATTTATATTTATGATTACGTCTGATAAAGCAAAATAAACAAATATTAAATATATATATCATTTATTGTTATCCTATATCAAATGAGTATAATATTATATCAATTGATAAAACATTAAATAAATAAATAAAGAAATGATAACAATAATTAAATTTATAATAATCATAATAATAATATTAAAAATAGTTGTCAAAGACTAAATTTAATAAAGTAATATGTAACAACAATCAATTAATATTATCACATAAATTGTTATCGGATATGCTATTTCAACAAGATATCAAATTGATATAATCATATATTATATCAATTGATATATTGACAATATGAAAATAATATAATTACATAAATAACAATATGATAATAATATAATTATATCATAATATCATCTTATTTAGTTGGTAGATAATAAATATATTCATCAACATTAAAAATAAAATATTTCCAGTGATTATTCAAATAAATAATAATATCGGTAAATAAATAATAATATTAATTATACAATGATAGACAATAATGAATTTTAGTTCCATCAGTAATATTAAGGGGCAATTATTATAATAGCAATTAGGAAAACCAAATGGACGTACGTGATTTTCTTATGGAGAGGCGTAGTTAATATCCCTTGGAATGTAACCTTTCCCATTGAACACGATACGTAAGTTGAACACGATACGTAAGGGAGAAGTGGACGCAGATAATAAGACAAACAGCAATATTAAAACACAAGCCTATCAGACGTCAATTGAGGAGTTTGGGGATAATAAGAGTAATCATCCAATCGGAGATGGGGGAAGCAAATCGAACAGAGATAACCAGGAGAGAATGAGGGGCAAATCCGAGTGAACAAATGTTCAGGAATTGTATTGACAGGAATGTCCCCTTCCTCGATTGCATGGCTATTAAGGGACAATTGATTACTAGTCTCTTATGTAAGAATGATCTTCAATCCGTGTATCTATACCCTTCAAAAACTTATTATGAATTGCATTTTTATTCATTAAGCTTGTTGGATATTAAAGCTCCACTATTGAACAGCTTGATGAATTGTCAAATATATGTTTTATCCAATGGCAATCACTCTTAGTAATGGTTGAATTGCATCCGAATAAAGTCTGCTACTCTATGAATTTACAGTCTGATTTCCATCCTTATTATCCAGAATGCCCTTGTATGTGGCTGATTTATTCCCTTATAATACTGCAATAAAAGCTGTGAGTCTGATCTGGAATTACCCACTAAGATATAATAATTTAACTAAGAATTTGTCTCTACAAATTTGAATCCAATCTCAGATATCTGCAGATTCTTCTCTTTATGTTATTTTCACTTCAATCTGTATATGTCCCTTTCAGTCTGCTCTATACATGTATATGTTCCTTTCCGCTTGATACTCTTAGCATATACCTTGATTATCTTCAAGAAGCTACTGCTCATATACTGGATGGAATATTATATGAAAAGAAATCGATTTCCCTTCAAGGTTCTTATTCTCAAGTCTTGTGCACTTGTTGCTTGGTGACACGTGAAATAGTGGTAAGTGCAGATGGCTGCCTTTGTTTGGCGATGAGTACAGATGCCTGTCGATACAATTCCTGAACATTTGTTCACTCGGATTTGCCCCTCATTCTCTCCTGGTTATCTCTGTTCGATTTTGCTTCCCCCATCTCCGATTGGACGATTACTCTTACTATCCCCCAACTCCTCAATTGACGTCTGATAGGCTTGTGTTTTAATATTGCTGCTTGTCTTATTATCTGCGTCCACTTCTCCCTTATGTATCGTGTTCAATGGGAAAGGTTACATTCCAAGGGATATAATTCAACTACACCTCTCCATAAGAAAATCACATAAGTCCATTTGGTTTTCCTAATTGCTATTATAATAATTGCCCTTTAATATTACTAATGGAACTAAAATTCATTATTGTCTATCATTGAATAATTAATATTATTATTTATTTACCGATATTATTATTTATTTGAATAATCATTGGAAATATTTTATTTTTAATGTTGATGAATATATTTATTATCTACCAACTAAATAAAATGATATTATGATATAATTATATTATTATTTATGTAATTATATTTTTTTCATATTGTCAATATATCAATTGATATAATATATGATTATATCAATTTGATATCTTGTTGAAATAGCATATATGATAATAATTTATGTGATAATATTTATTTATTGTTGTTTAATATTACTTTATTAAATTTAGTCTTTGACAACTATTTTTAATATGATTATTATATATTTACTTAATGTTATTATTTCTTTATTTAATGTTTTATCAATTGATA
This sequence comes from Cupressus sempervirens, assembly GCA_028749045.1. Taxonomy (NCBI): domain Eukaryota; kingdom Viridiplantae; phylum Streptophyta; class Pinopsida; order Cupressales; family Cupressaceae; genus Cupressus; species Cupressus sempervirens. Next base: position 536,329,091 of record CM053791.1, read on the forward strand.
TAATATTATATCCATTTGATATAGGATAACAATAAATGATATATATATAATATTTGTTTATTTTGCTTTATCAAACGCAATCATAATTATAAATTATATTTATTGATTTATTTATCTTATCTTAAACTTTATTAGTATTATAAAAATTGATCTTGGAAATGGGGACATTACAACACAACCCAAATGTCATCTTGTTGTAAGTATTTACTCCATCCTCCACTACGAAGGTGGTTTTTTAGTTTGCCCTCTTCGACAATGCTGATTTGGTTGTATCCCAAAAACCTGTCCATGAAGGAGTACATCTCCTGTCCAGCCACTTCTTCTAACATACTATCTATAAAGGGGATTGGAAAGGTTTTCTTTTATGGTTTCTGCATTTAGGATATTGAAGTCTACGTAGATCTTTATTTGATTTACATCTTTTTTCACAGATATAACTATTGGTGACACCCACTTGCTAGTCTGTACTTTGAATATTATGCCTGCATCCAACATCTTAGTGATCTCCTCTGAACTTTAGCCGCGTAATTCTTATTCATTCAATAAGGCTTCCGATGGATGCACACTACATGTGGCACTCCTTTTAAGTCCTTGTTCGTTGGAAACACGTCCTTATACTTAAGTAACGTTCAATACAGTGTCCTAGTCCTCTTCTATAAAAATTTCTTTGGGTTGGTCCCCTTCGCCTAAATTCAATCTCTCTAGCTTAGCCTCCTTATACTCTATTCTTTTATCCTTATGGAATTTATGTACTGGTGTATCATCAATTGAGGCCGTACCTTCTATGTGCTCCTTGTAACATCCTGGACACTCTTCCTTAGGTTCTATCTCTTGAATTTGTAACATATTACACTCTGGTTGAAACACTTCATAATTCCCCATTTGCCAGTAAAACAGGCCAATGAGGGAACTTGTTTCATCTTTAGAACATTCTTCCAACTGTGGGACGCATTCTTCATCTGGCTCAATTCCATCGCCATCTTCTCCCTCGACTTCTGAATCAAAAGCAAGGTCTTGACTTACAAATTGACTCCTCAAGTCAATTGTGTATTTCAGACCATCTACTTTGAGGGAAAGGGTATTTTTCTTCCATTTGTGATTTGCCTTTTCTGAGATTATCCATCATTTCCCAAATAATGTGTTGTACCCCTTATTCTCTAGGCAATCACCGCAAAATCTAGGAAGAACTGTTGAATCCCAATCACTACTTTTTGTCCCATAAGGTTCTAATGGGCTTGATCCCATGTTGATTTACTCCTATTCACTTGAAGGTGGGTGGCCAAAGGGTTGGTTTGTGAGAGCCTTCCAAGTTTCTTCTGGGAAGACATTAACACTCGAGCCTCCATCCACAATAGTATTGGTCAATTTGCACCCCATAATCTCCATCTCTACTACCATTGGTGTCATTCCCATCCCTATGGTAACTACAAAATTATTGACTTTACCTATTTTTACTTCTTACTTCAATGGTTCCTCCTTAGTACTGTTTCCATGCTATTACCACCCTTAAACGTGGCAGGGCCTCCAACAGATCCCCAATCTTTACTGGTACAGTGGTCTCCAAGACTTGTTTCATGATGTTAGTTTCCAGGATGGACTTAGTGGAGGAAGTGTTAGTAGTAATTACCTTTCCTTCCTTATCCATTAAATCTTGGATTTCCCTCTTGGTTTCGTCCAACCTCTCCTTTTTTGTACTTACATCCAAATATGTGAGTTTTCTAGCCTCCATTCGGGTGATAGCTAATACTTCCTCCTTTGGTTCTGCCACCTCTACTATGTTGACACTTTTCTGTTTGGGGCAGTTGGCATCCTTGTGATTACTTGGTCCACTAATTTGTAGAGCATTCCCTCACTCTATTCTCCACTTTGATAGTCACAAGCAAAGTGTTCCCATTGGTTATATCTCCTACATTGTATCATGGACCGTCTCCTAGAGTCATACTGAATTTGACTCCTTGGTGTATTGCTATTACTATTCTTATTGTTACCCCTCCTATTGTTTTGGTACCCTCCAGGTGATGCTTCCATGTTTGTGTTGTGTGGGGAGTAGAGGGTGGTGTGGGTGGTTCTTCTTGAGTAAAAAAAACTTGGGTATTGCGTGCTTTCAAGTTGTAGGGACGATCCTTGATAGAGTGCCCCATTATCTGACATATGTCACAGAATGCCTTCTTGGGCAAGTGCTCTTTGTGTGTCCTTCCTTTTCACAGTCTGTACACCATAGTGCTTTTCCTTCCCTTTTCTCCTCTTTGCTTCCTGTTGTTTCCTTAATCATCCTCATACTGTCTTTTCACAATGCTTGGATGGTTTTGATTCATCCCCACTTTCTTCGGAACTCTTGCTCCTGCTTCAGTGCCTCCTTCCTTTAGAAGTTTTGCTTTCACTTTCTATATCCATTGTGTGAGTGCATGCCTCAACAAATGATGATGGTGGGACAATTTTCATTTTCCTTCATAGGGGCGAGGTTAACTCTTCAATAAACCACCTTTGCTTTAGCCCATTTGTGGGTTTGTTAGCCAGTTTCCCTATCAACTCCTTTAGTCTCCTACTTTATGCTCTTACAGATTCATTCTTCCCTTGTCTTGTGTTGTATATCTCTGTTACGATTTCATCATCATTCCGTAAGAGTTTTCATTCCTCCTCGAAGGCTACACGTAGATCCTTCCATGTGGTCTTCTGCCTAGCCTCCAAGTCTGGGTACCAATGAACAACCATATCCCGTAGAGTGGCAAGAAATGCCTTTAAACATTCATCCATGTCATTTTCTCCATTCGCTTGTCATATAGTTATGCAAGTCTTACAATGTTTTGCAGGGTCTTCCATTTGTCTCTTGCGAACCTATGAAGTATTTGCTTTTCTCTGGCCATCCTTTCCTGCTCCTCCTTTGGCTATTCCCTCCTACTGGGAGGGTTTCTTGGGTGCTTGGTCTGGAGACTTCTTCTTCTCTCCCTAGTTCCTCCTCTCCATGACTAGAGTTTTGTTCCTGAGTATCATGGTTTTCCCTATGTGTCGAGGTCTTGGATCCGTCCACCCCTCCTTCCTTGCCCTTCTGAGATTACCAAATTGACAATGCCCGTTAGTGCATTTTCAATTAAATTCTCTTCAAGTTGAATTGGATCCTGGGATTGATTAACAAGTTCTCTTTGTACTTTGGCTCTTTCTTCCTCCACGTGTGCCAAGTTTCTTGCCAGCAACCAAGGAATTTGTCGAAGAAGGTCGTACACCATTGGTGGTTTTGAAGTTTCGTCCCATATCATGCTTTCTAGAACCACTCTCTCTCAGGCTTCCCTTTGCACGTACTAGTCGGCAAAGACTTCCCAGGCTACCACTAGATCGCGTGTCACCCCATCTTCCCTTGTGATTTCCTCCTCTTCTTCGTCACTGTTGGTTACTTGTATTTGTGGAAGGAATGGTCTACCCATTACTCCTTTTTGTCTAATATATGACCTCCAAGATTGAACTTAGGCAATGACGCCAAAATGTAGAATGGATACCAACCAAAACAATAAAGCATGTATTCAAATATACTAGAATCAACAAAGCATTTAATATCAATACTAAACATACCAAAGTTGACAAGGGAAACCAATATATTTTATTGATTACCAAAACAAAATGTACATCATTCAAGTCTCAACCTTCTTAAATAGAGGTCGGTTGGTTAGGAAGACTAACCGACACATTCCCTCACTACAAAACTACCCAACCGCTAACTATCTTTAATTACATCGTTGTATTATTATGCCCTACAGGGAGACCAAACTATGACCAATTGCCTGAAATAGTATTAAATTTTTATGTTATATTAAATAATATTTGTTAAATATTTGATTAAAACATTTAATGTTATTTAAAATAATAACTCTAAACATCTTAAGTCACTAATATATCTTCATTTTAAGCAATAATTTGCTATACAAATCCTAAAACTAGAGTATTGCATGCTAAAGCTGAGGGGAGACCAAACTATCACCAATTGCCTGAAATAGCAATTACTATAAATACTAATTGCTAGAATGATACATGACAAGTGTTACTGTATTTTCATGATCAGCCGCAAAATGTCAACAAGGTTTCCAAAAGATACAACTTTTAGTTCTAGTAGAGGCACTTAACTTTATCGAAGGAGATAAAATGAGTTACAATATCTCTTAGAGTACTAATGATAAAATATAGATACTTGTCAACTTAGATAATCTTTATTGCAATTATGATAAAGGGGAAGATTTTGAACATTTGTTTGTGAAATTAGAGTGCAAAAGGCAAGATGGGGCTTACATGAGAAGAATGGAAGAATTAAGGAAAATAATAAATGTTCAAATTTTAAAATAAAAAAAAACTATTAAACCACCATGTTTTATCATCATGCAATTTGTTGCTTTCCCTATTGAACGACTTAACTTTTCCTTCACTTTACAATTTTTTAAAATATAATTTCAATTCCTTTGCACATTGCACAATCCTGGTCTTCTTCGTATATGATCCCCATCTTGGTAAGTCATAGAATCAATAAATTTCTTGCTAGTTATATGATTCTCAAACCCATAATATGGTCTGAATTCCTCATCGTAATTAGTCAACCCCATTGTATAGTAGCCAACATTGTAGGATATACTACCATACCATTATCGTTTCTACGATTCTTTTTACAAGCCATATGACCATACTTTTTTTTGCACATCTTGACTATCAATTATCTTTCAACTCATACGATACCCATGTTGATCTCCATTGTATGTTGAATCCTTGTATTGTTTGGTTCAAATTCTTGGTTTTGTCATTGTCGTATATCATACGATCCTTGCATGTCTATTTTCCATGTGACTCACCTTCATCCATCACCATACTACCCTCTTCACAAGCCTACAATATGGCTTTTGGTATGATTAGTAACTTATTATCTTGTATAGTTCTTGGTAGCATTTGCTAACTGTTGTTCTACATAGTCTATGCCTTCATTATCTGCCATAAAACCTATTGGAATGTGGTTTTGCCTCAAAATCATGGAGTTGCTCTCAAAGGTTGATGGAAGGTGCTATAATTGATTTATACTTCAACTATGGCTTTGGAAAAAATTGGGAGTTTTTCATATAGGTTGTTGAATTCTTAAAGTGCATGTTTCGAAAATCACTATTTGAGCTAAACAATTGATTAGGTGTAGTGTCCTTAGTTTTTAGGATAGTTACGGGACTCGGATTTGCCTCTAACTTGGAAAATCAAAATCCGACTCGGACTTGAACTTAGACTCAGCCAGGACTCAAAAAATTGAAAAACCCATGAAACTCAAAGATTTTTAAGGATTTAAAGATTTTTTCGTGCATCATTTAGTCAATTAACATCAAATACACAATAATTGAGATAAATAGAGGCTACTTAACACTCGTACATAATTTTGCATAGATCACATAAGTATAACGACAGATTTCTGAAGGAGAAAAACTGAATAACATAATATAAAGTTAAACATAGTGTCACTGTCAAATGTCTACAATATATGAAATTCATGGAATTAAAAGTTGTAAACATATATCAAAATATCAGCTAGAGTGTAGAAGACTAAGGTTCACATTAGCCTATGCCCTCCTATGAATATGCCCTAAGATAAGTCATGGAAGGCTCAGATATCGAGAAATATGTTTGTTACAGCTTATGTGCACATTGTAGACAATAGGGCTCTCAAGTATGTCTATCAATTTGCTTGGTGAAACACAAACCTTTAATGGTAAAAGTCTTTTAATAACAATTATAGTTGGCTTACAATTTTTTTCTTTGCTGTATTTTTTGGGCAGATTGTGTTATAATTTTTGCCAAGAAAATGATCAAGGAGATAGCTAGCAACACATATACATGTAAGTCTGAAAGTTTATAACTTTATGTACAACACTAAGGAGTTCTAACATTCATGAACACATAAGTTTAAAGAAAAAAGAAAAACTCATATACATCATTATAGAATTCTAACACAAATATATGTAAATCTGAAAATATTTGTACAACATTACTGAACTCTACAATGCTGAAAGCGACTTCTTCATAATGAAACCCAGATAGAAACCAAAATTGGTAGTGAGCTCCAAAACATCATTTTCAGAATTAATATACACTGAAAAAAAAACCTTCCAAAAATCTCTATTTTAAAAAAATAAAAATAAAAAAAAATTGAAAAAAAAAAATTCGGGAGAGTCTTGGGCTTAGGACTCAGCAAGTCCACGTGAACTTTGCTAAGACTCAGCCAAGTTCGAGTCTAGAGGCCATTTGCCTCGGAAAGGCTGCCTCTACCGGGGACTCGCAAAGTCCCGAAACATTGGTTTTTAGTATGCCTATTATTATGTTTCAAGATTACGGTTTGTTAGACCATGAATTTATTGTTTGTTGGCATTTTTTCATTTTCAGTTTTATTCCTCTTGGCAACTGTTAGGATCTTCAAATTAATTTTGCATCATCAAGGGAAGAATATGATTTAGTTATGTCAACTTTGATCCTAGGTTGACCATGGTATAAATTTGGAATAACTTCATCCGTGAATAAAAATATAATCTTCATTTGGTATGCAATATTAATTTTGAACATTATTTTAACTATTTGTTTTTATTGGATTTGAGAGTGAATAGCTTCCATATCACATTTGGTATTCAAAAGTCCCAAACCCTAACCTCTCTTAGTGCGAGATCTTTTCATGTTGATGCAATTTTGGTTTCCCCTATGGTTCTAGTTTCGTGCCCCTTGATTTGCCACACACTGTTTTTCATAGACTTTAAGATATTTAAGCATTTGATAGTGGGTTCTTGGATTGTTACATTCCTTACTCCATAACATATCAATTACTCTGAGTTCCTAGATCCATATCCCTCTTAGTGCAAGATATTCCCAGGCTTGTGGATTTCTAGACTTTTGTCCCACTTAATTTTGCCACTTCCTATTTTTCATAAACACTAAATTTTTTTAATGTGAACATTCCTTTTGCAAAATCAGCTGAATGGCATCCCCAATCTGATTTCCTCTTTGTTTCCTTATTCTTTTTCCCTGGTCACATCCCGTGTACCTGGTATTCCACTTTTCCAATCTCCAATTTCTCAGTCTTCTCCTCAGGTTATGTACCCTTTAGCCAAGCAGTTCCTCGAAAGCCTATCATTTGAATTGAAAGCCCTACCTACTTTCTTGCACTATCCAATGTTTCAGGCCAAAATGAGTGTGACAGATTTGTAAAACTATATAGATCCTGCCAAAGTGCAATTTGACTTCGTAAAGGGTACAATTCTAATTGCAAATCTGTATGAATGCGAGGAAAATGAATATGGGCAACCTAGACATAATAAAACCTTACACTACCTAGGCCTACAGGTGGTACTAAGCCACTATTTTGAGTGTGGGAAAGATGATATAGATTGTCTAGACTGTCCAATTCCAGATCCAAGGTTGACTATGATGCAGGTTCTCTATACTCATGTGTGTCATGTATTGACTTGCATGCAACCCCTAAATACCCCACCTAGGCAACATAGTGCATTGTGTCAGAGTACTATAAATATAAGATGAAGAAATGTAATAAGCTTTTTCCTAGAACCAATTTGCTGATCCAAAGTGCATTTAGTTTTTTTTCTAGGGTGTTGAGTGATGATTGTTCAGCTTTTTAAGGGATGAGGCATGCTTGTAAATCAAGGGAAGGGGTAGTTTGATAGGGTTTTGCTTGTAAGTGAAAGTTTCCACACTGTTGTAGTATAACCTAGTTGCTGTTTCTCACTTGCCATATTTGCTGGCATGATTGTAATCAGATTAGATGATATAGGCAGGCATTCTAATGCAATATGAAGTAACTTGTGATGGTGTTTTGCTATTACATGTGGGATGCTATTGTCACTTGCAGGTTTCCATATTCTTTAGAGTTTATGTTTCGTTGCTTCATTCTGTTTCGGCCTTGTAAAAACCCCTTGCCGGCTCCCAATTTGATAAATGATGCACATACTCTTATATGCAGTATTTAATTGTTCTCCAATTTATTTTGAATTTTCCTAGGTTGATAAGTGATAACAATTACAAGAAGTTTGAAATGATGTTATAAATTCAGACTATAACAGGAAAGAGATTCTTTGCTTTTGATATGAAAACCACAAATCAGAAATATATGTTTTAATAATGGCACTGAGTTGCAGGTAATTTATTAAGTCAAGACAAAGAACAATGCATACATATTTTTCTCAGTACAATTTCCAAATAAAAGTTTGAACTTGAATTCCAGTCAAATATGCCTAGCCGTGCCACCAAAATGTCTTCCCTTTACTGCCAATTCCGACTGCAAGTATTGAATACCCTTGCCGTCAACAAGTGTGCAGATTTCTGGGCACGTGTAAGGGGGGCTGCAGCTGTGGCGTGACTCCTACAACTCAGTACGGCTGCCTCTATGTAACATAGGCTCCAGCAGATGTGACGTGGCCTCCCCAGCTGTTCCAGAACAAAACGTAAGGAGTAATATACAATGCTTTTGCCGTACAGTCTCTACCTTCACTACGGCTGCCAGTATGCCGATTTCCAACACAAATTCGAACACCAAAGTAACCTTCCAGCAAGGTCACACAACCTCCACAATTCAAAAATTAAATACTTGCAGGTGTATATGAGCAATGTTAGTATGCTAATAGAAACCAAATTTAAATAAAGCTTCTACAAACTAAACAAAATTCATAAACTTCAAAATAGACTAAGATGAGCTCTCAATTGAGAATATGAGCCATTAATGGGCTCTCTCAATGAGAAGCTCTCTTGTTGAGTAGCTTTGTCTAAATAGATATGATGTATGCTCAAGCTTATGCTTCAAAAGGGGCTTCAAATGGAGTTGGAATTTGGGTGTGAGTGTATGGTTTTGATGTAAAATGGCTTCTCAAAATGGCATTATGACTTTACTTCATGGATTGTGTTATTTTGCAAAGGGGAAGGATCCAATTTATAGGCAAGAGGCTTGAGGGATTGAGGGCTAAGATGCAAGGATGGGAAAAAGCTTATGGAGGGCTCAGATTGCATGAGAGGAGAGCACATGGATTGTGCTTCTTTACAACCAATCAGGGAGTGACACATGTCACATGGTGAGAGGATGGAGGAAAGGGGAAGGATGAGTCAACAAAGGAGGCTCAAGGGATAAAATCTTCATAAAGACCCTCATAATGACTTGTAAGAGCAATAAAAGGGCTTGGAAGAGTCATTTATGGCCTAGTGGGCTTCATAAAGTTTTATGGTTGAGATATTTTGAGGGTGATGAGAGAAATTTCGACTTGGACTTGATTAGGAGGGTTTTACGCTTGCTTAGGCTTGTGCAAATGATTAGAGGATGGATTAGGATGGTTTAGGATTAGCTTAGGGATAGGCAAGTGGATGACATTTAATGAGGGTGGGTGAAGGAGGAGATATTTGTTAACTTTGGCTTGGGTTAGTAATTCTTAACCCATGTTTAGGGAATGTGACAAGGTTAGGAGGGGATTAGGATTAGGTTTAAAGACATCTTCTAGAAGAGTCTAGACTTTGGATGAGGATAAAGACTTTCTAGAATAGTCTAGAATTTCCTAAGATGAGGATGAAGACTTTCTAAAAGAGTCTAGAACTTCTTAGGATGAGGATAAATTAGATTTTTAGGAAATAAATAAAGTTTTATTTATTTCAAGGGTTTGGGTTGAGGAGATATTTATTAAAACTTTTTTAATAAACATGAGGATTAATATTTAATCTTAATTAAATATTTTGAGTTAGGATTAGGGGTAGGAAATGATGGGATTAGCCTTTAATCAAAATTAAAGAAGGATTAGAAGATTTTGGAAGAGGTTATTGGTCTTAAGGAAATTGGTCAACTTTTGGGAAAAAAATAAATAAATAATTTATTTTGAGATTTTTGGTCAATTTATCAATTAAATAATTAATAAATAAGAAAATAATGTTTAAATAAGATTTAAACATTTTTGGGAGGGATTCCTTAATTAAATATTTTTAATTAAGATAAAGGGATTTAATGGCATAAAAATAAATAAATTAATTAAATAATTAATTAATTAATAAATGATGATGTCATCAGGAATCTTTCAGAAAATAAAAATACTTTATTTTCTAAAGGTTTTTAGGTGTCTACATTTTGCCCCTCTTTGATGTGATGCCGCAAGTGGCATGGCATCAAAGATAAGAAAATAAGATGCCCAAGGCTAGACCAAAAGAGGAGAGAATAGACTGCAAGATGCCCCCTCAAGAAGGCGGCGGGGAGAGAAAGCGAGGCTCGACGACTTCTTGAAAAGTACAAGAATTCGAGATGAGCAAGAAGACTCAGATTGGCTTAAGAGAAGAGGTTGAATTAGCTCAAACTCTCACTATGGGAGAATGATAAAGGAGAATCAGATGCACAAGAGGAAGCAAGCTTAAGACTTTAGGGAAGGTGGAGGATGAAGGAGCGGAGCGCTGTAAAAAAGAATCTAGGATGGGGAGATGGATGAGGGGATTAAAAAACCTGATGCAACAGGATTTCAAAGAGTCAGATTGGCGGAAGATGGGTTTCGGAGATCCCTAGGACTAAGATTGTGGATCTTGAAAGATGAGGCTTGGTGGATTGATTTGGATTGGTGGATCCCTAAGACTAGGATTGTGGATCCCTAAAGTTAAAGGTGAGGAGTGATTCAAAGAGATATTGATGCATAAGCTAGGGCAGGAGAGATGGATGCTGGATATGGATGGGGGATAATGGAGATGAAGGAAAACCATTGAAGCTTTTTGAGCGGGGGGATACTTCAAAGAGAAGTACCACCATGTAGTTGAGCACTAGATTTGCTATAGGACTGTTGGTTAATTGCCAAGGTTACCAAGAACATCAAGGCCGTGTCACCAACCATCCAGAGGACTGAAAGACTGACTCAAAACAAACACGCAAGGATTGCCCCAGTATCACACATGAATCCCAGAGGAAGCAATGTGGAAACGACACTGGGTAACCCACAAACAAACAAGAAAACAAGCAAAAGACATGATCAAGACTTTACGCTCTGATTGCCCCATTCACAGTATACCATGATATGGAAGATCGTGGCAACCTTGAGGAGGGAACAAGGAGATTGCTTGGAAAAGATATTTCAAGACCCAATAGGGAAGAGTCCAAATCAAAAGAAAGTGAAAATCCAAAAGAGAACCGTTTGCCAACGAGATGGGTAGGACGAGGTACTAACGGACCAAGATCAGACATGAGGAAAGCTATATCCTGCAAGGACCTATCGGAGAGCACCTAAGCTGGTGGATTTGGATGAGTGATGCGTCTGGCAAGCTGAACTAAGAAAGATAACACTTTGGTGATAGGAAATCTAGCTAAAGGATGCATTGGAATAGCTAACCAAGATGTGCGATGGGTGCAAGATGCTGATCAAGGACGAACTGACACGAATGCTGGATAGATGCAATGGTACTAAGCTAAAGAGGATGTACAAGCTGATAGACCAAGATATTTACAAGTGAGCTAATCAAGATATGGTACAAGCTAACGGACCAAGATAGTTACAAGCAGGCAAAAGCTCAGGATGATAGGATAGTAGGATGGTTCGATGTTGTGCAAGATGCGAAAGCTAAGGGTGGGGTGATAGCGAAAGATATGGATTTGGCAGGATGCATCCAATGATGATGAGAGATTTTGTGACCAAGGAGAGCTAGAGGTGCAGGATGAGATGGCTGGATAGGATGGTAGATAGCTAGGATTATGATGGATATAAAGAGATGACATTGGGTTTGCATGAGGATAGCCTAGAGCTAGATACCAATGACAAGGGAGGATGGAAAAGACAAGATCTCCAAGGAATATAGTGCCCCCAATCAGAAGATAACATGCGGAAGGAGGTCTTATGATGGATGTGATAGGATTGAAGCTAGGATGGAAAAAGTTGAAGGGGCTAGGGAGATGGATGATAGCTGGGATGGTTGGCTGAAGCTGCAGGAGATAAGTGGATGGTGTGAGATGGAAGATGGAGGGTGGAGGATAGGTCAAGAGATGACCAAAAGCATGAGGATGATAGGCCAAGCTGGGGATGGCTAGATTACGCATGGCGCTTGTTTGCCAAGTTTTTATCATGGTACTTGTCCAAGGCGCTTGAATTGCCAAGTTTTCACCAGTGGACGCTTTATTTTTCTTTATATTTTTTTTTTTGACTTTTTGACTTTGGACTTAGTTGGAATGATTTTGGGTTTCTTCAGCTATTTTTGGCTTTTTTGGGATTTTTCACTGGCTGTTGGAATGTTCAATTTTGTTGCTAGTTGTTGGTACACCGGATGTGTGATTTATGCAATAGATTGGATTAGATGGGATTGATGGTAGGAGATGGAGGGATGAAAAGGTTGGAAAGAAGCATGATATGGGGATGCTTGCAAGAGCAACATTGGCACATGTTGGGACGGGTGTGAAAAGAGCATATGGGGGAATAGATGGTAGATGCGGGTGTGATGGAGGATTTGTGGAAGCGTGCTTGGGGATATAGGCACCCAAGATGGAGTTAGGAGATGGGGGACATGAGTCACTAGATGGGGGATTAGCAATGGTGGGTGCCATTATGCATTGGGTTTCAAGTTTTTTCTTGGGGATCCACATGGTTTTGGATTTTCTTTTCATAGGCTTTTGCATTGTTTTGCATTCTTTGATTGGATTTTGCCTTTTTGGAGTATGTCTTTTAGAATAGACATATGATTGCCTAGGATGTGGATTTTTAGCTTTATGCATTTTGAAGTTGGCATTCACATTGCTGTGGTAAGCTTTGGGAAGATGGTTAGGAGAAGCTTTGTGAGATGGAGAGGATATGAAAGAGCATGTAGGGGGATGATGATGGATGATGTGCCCTGATATGTGCCTTTGTTGATCTTGCATAGAAATGGATGGAATAGGATTTTTATGATGGCTGATAGGAGGATGGAGGATGGTAGATTTTGGGACATAGGGACCCAAAATGGATTTAGCGGATGAAGGGGGGATATGGTAGGTTGTTTTGGGTTGCAAAGATGGTGGAGGGGGGATGACATAAGATTTCTTGAAGGAGTGATGGGAGGCTGGCATGGTGGGCTTGGAGATAGGCTTGGTTTGGGGGTGTGGTGTACCAACACCTTTAGATGGTGAGCCTTTGGATACATATCCAAGACCATGAAATCCTAGATTTTTTTGTGCAATAATAGGCTCTCTGATTCCTTGCTCTTGTGGTCCTAAACCTTGACCTTGATAATGCCATCGATTGAGCATTTGAACAAGTTGAGGAAACTTTTTGCTTGCAGAAAATGGTAGAAGTGATTTATTAGGTGTATTGCAATGGGGAGATACTGTTCTTAATTCTTCTGCTGAGAGAGGGCCACCGTGGATGAATGTAAGTGAACCAAGAGGGTAGATTATAGATGGTGGAATAGCTTGGATAGGTGGTAAGATGGAAGCATGGAGCGGGGGAGATGGAAGGATAGGATCTTGATGTAGTTGGTGGGATGACAAGATATCTTGTAGTGGAGGAGATATGGCTCGAGGTTTTGGAGATGGAGGAGATGGTGACTGCACTATGGATGGAAGACATGGTACGATGATATCTTCATTTATGCTTTGGGGGATGTCAACATGCTTTTGAGCAGGATCTTGATAGGATTGGTTTGGAGTGGATGGTGCGATAGGAGGTGAAGGGATGGATTCTTCAAAGGCAACGGATGGATAGATGGGAGATTCAGTAGTGGAGATGGGTGAGTAGAAGATGGATGCATAAGGGTCATTACAAGAGATTTGGGAAATGCTTGGAGGCGATGTGGATAGGATTTGGAGGGATTTGATAGGTGGTGGGATTTTGATGCTTGTGGGAAGTGGAAGGATTTTAAGCAATTTGATGGATGGTATGGGGATGATAGCTATGAGAGATGGAGGTGATATTATAGATGGGGAAGCTTCATCACTGACTACTTCACATGGTTGGATTAGATGACATGGCTTATCGACTGTTGGAGGCAACTTTTCTTGTATTTCCTCTAGGAGATTCCTTGGAGACTCGTGTGTCGAAGGTGGAGGTGGATTGACAAGAATAGCTAGTGTGATGGGGGTGGAAGATTGGAAGCTTGGTTGATGGGGTGATGGAGGGGAAGCTGGAATATCAGATGGCATGACTAGATAGTTTGGAATAACTCTTGGATTTTGGGGGATGCTTAGGGGAATGTTTCTAAGGCTTTCAATATACCCGTCATAGTCAACAAGATTTTCATCATCATTGGAATAGGAGGTGGTGGGAGCAAGGACAATGCGACCAAACACATCATGATATGATTGGTACTTCATGCTTTGATGATGAGTTTGATGGGGATGGGGTCTTGCGTATGGATGAACACGGAAGCTCATGGTTGGATTTGGGTTAAGCACAGATTTTGGATTGGCTGATGAAAGATTTCCTAGGGAGAGTCAAAGTTGCATGACAGACCTAAGGAGGATTGGCTGAAGATTTTTGGCTTTCTTGTGGATGGAAGACTTCAAGGGCATGCTGTCAAAAAGTGAGAGTTTTGCTTTCCTATGCGCTGGATTGGTGGAGATTGTGTCAACCTAAGAATAGACTAATGATCCTATGGGCATGACACGAGATTGATCACTTGTGGATCCCAACCTTTAGCTCAAGGTGATGAGGGATAACAGGTGACAAAGCTAGATTACCCTAGACAAAGCTCTGTCAAAAGGATAACTGTGGTGAGGCTGGTGGATTGGTCGGATTGATTGGATAACAAATTCTAACAGAATGACAACAACTCTCTAAAGGCTTGGGTGTGATTTTGGATTGGGTTTCTAGCTGGCTAGGGGGGGATGATTTGGAGAGACTTTGGATTTGGGATTGTTCTAAAGCAAGGAACTAGATAGATTTGGTTGCAGTGGGGGAGCTTGGATGATTTTCTGATGAGGCAGTGACTACGCTAAGTATGCCTTGAGCTGGGAGATTTTTGCTTTTTTGGGATTTTGATCAAAGTTGGCAAACATTCATTCAAAAGCTATGAACAAATAAGCAGACAAAAGTTTTGAGCAAGCACGTCAAACACACCAACATCCTAAGAAGCTTTCTACAAGGATGAAATTTGGTTTAGCTAGGGAGTCCTCGATATACGCAAGGTACGTGAGGCCCAAATCCGTAGATGAAACCAAAAAGATGTCATACAGCCGAGAGGAGCGGTAACCCACTTCTCCTCTTTCACTTCTCAAGGGTATAAAGTTCCTTGAGGCTTAGCCTGAGTGACAAAATTTTGATCCCAAGAGAGGTGTCTTTGGATTCACCTCCTGATCTTTATACTTCGCCGGAATGCTGGAGTTGAGGTCGTCCCAAGGGGTGATGAAATCCCCAAGCAGGCCTCCTAAAAAGCTAAGACAAGATTTTGGATCCTAATCTTATGCACCCAAGATGGCCTCGAAAGACGACAAGGGGAGAGAAGACTTGGATGATCTTGGGCTAAAAAACACGCTTGTTCTTTTACCAACTGACGCTTAAGTTTTCTGTTCTAGACTTTGCAAGCACTCATGTTTAAGATACAATGTTTATTCCAATTTTGAAGCGTCGACAAAAACAAAATTGATCGAAGAATGCGAACAAGAAGAAGAGTTAGGGTCAACAAGAAGGTAAACCCGTGCGCCCGGAGGCCCTCCACGTCAAGTATCGATTGATTTTTCTTTAAAGCATTCAAGATTGAGTGTGAGTTTATTTTAAGCCCAAAACAAAGGTGTGTGAGATTCGATTTCAAGCACGCGCCCGGAGGCCCTCCACGTCAAGATTTGTCCAATTTTTATGCCCAAATGAAGTGTGAGCGAGATTAATGCGCATTCAAGGAATTTTCTAACTTAGAAAAACCACTAAAAACCCAAGTGAGTGGAGTTTGATTTGCGTGGAGCACTTAACACCCTCTTAGGTGGACCCATCCCCATAGATGGCACTGAGATTGCAACCAATGGTTAAATTGATGGGTGATTAAAGAGGATGAGTCCAACGACAAACTCACTCAAAGCATTTTTATTTGTTTTTATAACTTAAAAGATTACAAAAATGTAGATTCTTTTTATGCTCCAAAAGATGATTATTTGATCTATGGCATTCAAGATTGGATTTGTTGTTTTAATAATGCATTTATAAAAAAAAAAAAAAAACTTTGATTTTAATCCATGGCACTCAAGAGTGATTTTAGCAACATGCATTCAAAGACAAGTGTTTAAACATTCAAGTTTTTTCCTTTGAGCATTCAAGATTGAGATTTTGTGTGTTGTTTTAAGAAAACTTTGAAGTGCTTTGTTTTAACCTTAGATCATTCAAGATTGTTTTTGGACTCAAAAGTGAAAATGACTCTTTGGACTTTGCTTTTCATTCAAGATTTTGTGTTCTAGTTTGCATGTTTTAAGCCCAAAAATGATATTCCTAGATTGTTTTGATGCATGAAAAACCTAAGAAACATTCAAGATTTTGCAACAAGACATTTGTTTGGAACAAATAACAAAGCTTTTTAGGACAATTTTGGCAACCATTTAGGACTCTTAGTTTTCATGAGATTTTTAAAAGAACTTTAACATATTTGCAAATGAGGTTCATTTTATCCTTGATTGATGCTTTGAGTTTGATTTAGATTTTAGTGTGCACTTAGTGTTGATTTTGAACCTTTTGAAATGGAAACTTGAAGTTCTTTTTAAATTCCCAAAAATGAAGTGTTCCTAACTTTGCATGAATGCATCTAAAATGTTGATGTTGCAAGGATGCAAATGATTAGATTGGTTTAGTTTCACTTGTTAAAAGATTTTTTTTTTTTTGCAAATTTTTAATTTTTTAATGGATTTAAGTATGATTTGGGGGTTCATTTTAAGCACTAAAAAGAAGTGTGTATGATTTTGCTTCCTTAAAAAAAAAAAATGGCCAAGATCTCCCACAAGAAGAAGAAGAAGAAGTAGATGGAATAAGAAGAATATAGACAAGAAGAGGAAGAAGAATTCCAAGTGCTTTGTCCACCTATAAGTTTGAAAAATCTGCAAATACTATGAGATAGACTATGAGTTCTTTTGTCTTCTTCATGCTCATGTGGACCTACAAAACCAATTTATACAATCCTACCGATCACAAAAACAAGCAAAATTAGTCAAAATCAGCAAATGACATACAAAACTTGACTAAAAAAGCTAATGAAGATGACCCATTCGGGGTCCCACCGGGCGTGCCAAAATGTATATGAGCAATGTTAGTATGCTAATAGAAACCAAATTTAAATAAAGCTTCTACAAACTAAACAAAATTCATAAACTTCAAGATAGACTAAGATGAGCTCTCAATTGAGAATATGAGTCATTAATGGGCTCTCTCAATGAGAAGCTCTCTTGTTGAGTAGCTTTGTCTAAATAGATAGGATGTATGCTCAAGCTTATGCTTCAAAAAGGGCTTCAAATGGAGTTGGAATTTGGGTGTGAGTGTATGGTTTTGATGTAAAATGGCTTCTCAAAATGGCATTATGACTTTACTTCATGGATTGTGTTATTTTGCAAAGGGGAAGGATCCAATTTATAGGCAAGAGGCTTGAGGGATTGAGGGCTAAGATGCAAGAATGGGAAAAAGCTTATGGAGGGCTCAGATTGCATGAGAGGAGAGCACATGGATTGTGCTTCTTTACAACCAATTAGGGAGTGACACATGTCATATGGTGAGAGGATGGAGGAAAGGGGAAGGATGAGTCAACAAAGGAGGCTCAAGGGATAAAATCTTCATAAAGACCCTCATAATGACTTGTAAGAGCAATAAAAAGGCTTGGAAGAGTCATTTATGGCCTAGTGGGCTTCATAAAGTTTTATGGTTGAGATATTTTGAGGGTGATGAAAGAAATTTCGACTTGGACTTGATTAGGAGGGTTTTAAGCTTGCTTAGACTTGTGCAAATGATTAGAGGATGGATTATGATGGTTTAGGATTAGCTTAGGGATAGGCAAGTGGATGACATTTAATGAGGGTGGGTGAAGGAGGAGATATTTGTTAACTTTGGCTTGGGTTAGTAATTCTTAACCCATGTTTAGGGAATGTGACAAGGTTAGGAGGGGATTAGGATTAGGTTTAAAGACATCTTCTAGAAGAGTCTAGACTTTGGATGAGGATAAAGACTTTCTAGAATAGTCTAGAATTTCCTAACATGAGGATGAAGACTTTCTAGAAGAGTCTAGAACTTCTTAGGATGAGGATAAATTAGATTTTTAGAAAATAAATAAAGTTTTATTTATTTCAAGGGTTTGGGTTGAGGAGATATTTATTAAAACTTTTTTAATAAACATGAGGATTAATATTTAATCTTAATTAAATATTTTGAGTTAGGATTAGGGGTAGGAAATGATGGGATTAGCCTTTAATCAAAATTAAAAAAGGATTAGAAGATTTTGGAAGAGGTTATTGGTCTTAAGGAAATTGGTCAACTTTTGGGAAAAAAATAAATAAATAATTTATTTTGAGATTTTTGGTCAATTTATTAATTAAATAATTAATAAATAAGGAAATAATGTTTAAATAAGATTTAAACATTTTTGGGAGGGATTCCTTAATTAAATATTTTTAATTAAGATAAAGGGATTCAATGGCATAAAAATAAATAAATAAATTAAATAATTAATTAATTAATAAATGATGATGTCATAAGGAATTTTTCAGAAAATAAAAATACTTTATTTTCTAAAGGTTTTTAGGTGTTTACAGCAGGAATTTCCACAATTCAGCCAACGTCTCAATTTCCAAACTCCAATATCAGCTTCTCCGTAGACACAGGCAAAACAGTAGGAGTGAAGTGCCAAATTATTATAAATCAACAATAATTTGCACAACATTCAGAATTCTCAGAATGAAGAAATCAATCCCAAGTCACAGAAAAACATAGTATAGAGATCTATCCAATGAAGCCACTATACATCAGTAGTAACTCCAAACCAACTTCAGAAACTCAGAGATCCTTATACATCAGCAAGGGCATACAAATAAGAACCCAGGAGAAAAGTCACAAAGGCACAAAATCAAATATATAATCAAGCATGTCTTTCCCAATGAATGAGCTCTTATTTATAAGCTTTTTCGTTGGCCAAAGTTTCCTTAAAACTACACTTCAGAAATTGTGGAAGCTTCCCAAAAGAACTCATCACTAGAAACTTTCCAACTTGCTTTTTAGAAATATCTCTTAAAGTCATTATTATAGTAATATAAATATTATTATAATAATGCAACTCAATGAATAATAAATAAATAAGAACTCATGTAATTCTTAACTTGATTAATTGCAGGTGACGACCAATTGCCAAGCCACCCACCACACTGCCAAGAATAGCAACTACTAAAAATAGTAAATCCATAATTGAGACCCCCCAAAACGCACTGTTAGCTCACGAGGGTCGCCATGATGAGCTAACTCTATCGACTGCATAGGCTGGCCAAAAACGGGCACATTACAGGCCTTACATCTTTTTCTGCCAAGGTAGTTTACAATGTACATGCTTTTGGGTCCCAATTATATGCATAGTTCATTATTCTGAATATTTTTTTAATCTCCCTTAAGCAAGGAAAATATTTGTCTTCTTTCATTCTTATCATCCAATTCATTTCTGAAGAGAGGTTTGTTAGTTTAGATCCAAGACATAGGTAATGAAAAGTGGATGCATGTCTAAAATATGAGAAGCTGTGGACAATGGAAATAATCTCAGAAAATGCTAGACTATGGAAGGTAAAGATATAATAATCTAAGAAAATAAAACTGACTACTTCTATTGTTTTGCCTTACATATATTATGTTTATCAACGTAATCCTAATAATGCTATATGGCCTATGATTTTGCAGGTTATT
This sequence comes from Cupressus sempervirens, assembly GCA_028749045.1. NCBI lineage: Eukaryota > Viridiplantae > Streptophyta > Pinopsida > Cupressales > Cupressaceae > Cupressus > Cupressus sempervirens. The sequence goes on from CM053791.1 coordinate 536,348,908, forward strand.
GATGGGGATGGTCTACAGGCGGCTTCTTTTCTTAATGCAGTTGTGAAGGTATTAAATTCTTACTTTTTCCATTTGGTGTCTGATTCCACACTACCTAAAACCATGTCTAGCAAGCTCTGCGTTTCAAAACAAATCTGGTATTGATATTACAATCGGTAAAGTCTATTACACAAATTTCAAATTGGAAATTGTGAAAGATTATAACTCTATTGTGGTTTCAATCTGAAATCTTCTAATGTGTCCTTATACAATTGAAATATGCTATTTTAGCCATCCATTGATAATATCTGTGGGATGTGTGATATTTAAATGCCTTTTTTGTGAAAAATAATGTGTATTTTGAAGGAATACTGTCACAAATTTTATTGCAAACTAATATCTGTTTTCTCCTTGTAGGTTTACTGCACTCATTCTGAACATGACTATTCTCTTCCTTGGCAAAAGCAAAGGCAATATACAAGCACTGGCAGGCAAGCTTGATCAGCTGGAAGTTAATATTAGTTGTGTCAACATGGGTTAATTGTGATTTGCCATGGCTGATTTTGCATGTGACTTTTTGTATTAAAGCTCTTTCAAATTGAAAGTAAAACACACCCAAGTTGATTAAAAGGGCTGCATTTCAGGTTATAGTGTTGTACATAAATAGAAGATAGTTTGTAAAAAAGCTGTGCTGTATCTGCTAAGAATTTCTTTAGCAAGTCAGCGGATCATAAAGTCTTAGCTGGTAAGAAAGTTAGTATTGCAGTAGGCTATAATTATCTCTTTGTTGATCTTGTGATTGTGAAATTATGCAGTCTTTATGGATGCTGATTGAAGGGGACTGCAGTTGTTTTTCCTATTTGGATTTCAAAACAAGTACTCAAATTGGTAGAAAGATTATGGCACTAATATATATGGGTTAAATCTCTTCCATTAAAATATAGGCTTCGTAAGTGAAAGCCAAAGCAACAGCCCTGGGTGATAACTCATAATTGGTATATGTGAGCAATGTGAAAGTAACTGATCATCTACAGTGGTAATTCAAGGCATTTTTTTGCTCATTTGATATTTCTGATATATCTATTGCAGATTATTTCTATTGTTCAATTTGTCACTGAATATGTATGCCTATCACTAAATGAACATATTTGACCCTTATACATGGTGAACCTGACATTATGGCTTGAGAGGAGTAATTTTCATATACCTAGATACCATCTTTGAGTTTCAATTAAGCAATCGTAACCACACGCAAAAGACAAAGGTTTTTACAGCAGCAGGGAAGGGAAGTAGTTAGGTCTGCAAAGTTTGGAAGGTAAGTCACACTGTTGATAGTAATTTCAACAAGGTTCTAGTTTTAGAAGTTGAGGTAGATACGTTTTTTTGTTTTACCAAATTAGAGAGGTTGAATTTCAGTAGAAGGGCCATGTGAATGGACTGAGGATACCACTGATACTGGGAAGGGTATAGATTTGGATTATGCTCCCACAAAAATTACAAATAGTCCCTATGACAAAGTAACTGTCCATGAAAGAGGAAAGCAACAAACGCAGCTCTGGAAAAGTTAAAAAGGAAAATAATAATGAAAAATCTGTCACTGACCGTAAAGCTGACATGGTTTGGTGGAGAGAAGACCAGGATTCATCAGTCTCTTATTTAAATTGGAGATATTACAGGAAAGTGGATGGTGTCAATGAGTGTAAAATCTGGCACAAATTCTTTGCCAGAGAATTGCAATAAGATGCTCTAATATACCGAAATCTAATAAGAAACATACATGGATAAAATAAAAAACTATATGTTGAAGAAAATAATATGTGGCACATGCTTCCCTAAAGACTGGATGAGTGAACGAAAACAGGCCAAGGACAAATATATAAAAAAATAACAAAAGGATGCTAGATCTGGTGAAATTATTGTGAATTCCTTATGAGAATGCTTGAAATGATAAGTCACTCTTAGTGGGCTGGAAAAGGTATTTGAAGAGAATCCAAGGTCTACCAATATCCAAATATTATGGTATGCAAGTCCCTGTATTGGTTGACATGGAATTTCGGGCCAATTACCTTGAATTCTTTCCTTTAGAATAATCTGGACTTGGATTGTTTAAATTCGTCGTCTATTTTCACTAACTTCGATGTTAAAAGGAGACATTACTGGTTTCTTCAATGGAATAGATTTAAGCTAAGGGAAACACAACAGAGTTCAGCAAGCAGATAGTGTATAGATTCTAGAATGCTCCTAATTCTCTCAATTCCTATCTTGATAGACGTCTTCAGTATATGTAAGGTAATGCTTATTCACAATGCTATTCAAGCTCAGTGTCTTGCATATAATAATCTCAATCTGTATTATTCTGTTATTACCTCACAGCCACAATCAATCTTTTACTTGTGTACAACGTGATGACCCTTGAAGATTCTCTTTGGTTGCCAGCGTCACCTGAATAGGTCTTCTTTATCAAATAGATCATCTAACTGGTCTAATTGTAGTTGTAGTTATGAAGTTTCGTATGAATTGCATAGCAAAGAGTATTTTATATATAATGGAAACTAAGGATATCACTAATGCCAGATATATATATATATATATATATATATGTAATCTGATTTAGGGTAGCAATTGATATGATAAAAGGTGGTTGGAACCGATCGAGCAAGCAACTTCAGATAGATGAGTATCAGATTTGAGGTTAGATAATGCTTCAGTCATAAGGATGCTGAACTTCCCTGATTTCTGATAAAGACTGATATAAATCTGTGGAATGATAAATGCTCATTTAAAATCTGATACTCTGTGCCAAGGGTGGTCTGACCTATATTCTGATAGGAATTCTGATCACCTGTTAAGAAAAGAATCTGCGATGACTTCTCAAGATAGACAAAATTGCTGTTAAGGATGTGTTTCTGTACCAAATGTGCTATGAGTATTATGACTAGCTGAGTTTACGACCTGTGTAACGAAAATATAGAATTTCTGATCCTTATGTGGATCTATTTGCTATCCTGATGAGTGATCTTATAAAAATGCATTAGATGGATTGTGTATCTGCTGGATGAGGATATAATTCTGAACAATTTCCAGTGAATAGTTTTAGATGTATGCCCTTGGTACTATCCCTGTATAAAACTGTCGCTGATGAGGAAGATGATGCTGCTTAGTGCTCCAAGAAAAACTCCCATGATTGGTGACAGACAGAGATATTAACACCATGGTCTTCAAAAACATTAGACGACTGAGCGATTATTCTTGGTGGTATTGTATTCACAGGCTTTACACATGAAACTATTACATCCAAATTTGTATATTACCTCCCCATCCATGTACTCAGCCGCTCAGAAACTATTGGAAATGTTTCCCTTAATATGCTAGTTGAAAGCCTGATGTGATCTCCCCCTACTCAGGATGTCCAGGGACATACCTCCTGCAAATCGATGAAAAGACTTTGATTTTCTATTTTGTGCATTGCCCCTCCTCTGATCTGTTATTCCTCCCCATAAATGAATGTTAATACTGGATATGGGTATCATGTGGGAAGAAGAGGAAAGACAGGACTTTCCTTCAAGGGGTGTGTCTCAAGTATTAATTTTGATTGTTATTTGTGCTTAATAAATATTATATTACTGTTTACCATACAGGGTAAACGGATACTTATCACGTTAATAGATTAAGATGTAACAGAGAACAAAGACTATATTCATAAAAGCAGTATGCAATTCCGATTACAATGAATACAGTGATGATCCAATAGTCCATTCAGATGATGTACATATACTTACCCGAAGGGGTGACTCAACCGTCACATGCCCTTTCAGATACAACTCTACCCCTTGGCTACAATAGGGATTTTACGGACAACATCGTCCCCCCAAAAAGTAAAGTTGTCTCCTAACGACAAAATCAAAAACTCAAAACATAACTCAAACACTAATTACATCAAAATTTAGACAACTAGGAAAAGGGATGCATCCCTAGTGTGGTAGACATCTGTGCTCTAAGCTCGTTCAGTTCCGCTCGTAGCTCACGTACTTGCCTGGTCTGTACCTTTAAATCTGCTTCAGCCTCCCCTTGAATCTCCAAGGTTGTTTGCATCATCTCAGCAATCTCTCCAAGCTCCGTCTCCTTCATTGTTGCCACTTGTAGCTGACTTTGCTGAGCAAAAAATGATGTCCTCTCGGATTCCTAGCCTACTCTCTCCGACTCCCGAGTTGCCTTCTTTGGAGCTAGTTTTGCCTTCATCGTTGCTAACCTGGTAGCTGACTCCTCTCGAGCCCTCTTTGTCGCTACCTGGTTTGCCTGGCTCCTCCGAAGGGCATAATAAGCATCCCGGTATATCCGAACTATCTCTTGAGTCAAAGGCTCTATGTGGCTTTCCCCAATCAGCTCTCTTGTATTGGCCCAATCCTCGCACATCTTTGAAGTCTCAACTTTGGGCCACCCGCGCTCCTCAAAGCAGACTGAAAAGGTAGCTGGGCACCCTACTCTCATGAGGGATATGACATGCTCTAGCTCCTTTACCACTAAATCCAAGGCCCGTGTTTGTTCAGAGGCCACCACTCGGTGAGCCTGAGTCACCATATTAGCGAGAAATGTCTCCACATGCTCTTTCATCACTATCTCTGGTCCCTCTGTAGGTCACTCGGTACCCATCGTCACCTTCACTGCTTCTACCATCCACACAGCAGTGCTATCAGTGGAGAGGTGTGGTATCTCATCTATCTTCACCTCCACTTGTGTTTGCGTGCCTACGGGATCTCCTTCTAGGGCTACTTCCTGCACAGGTGTGAGAATGCTTGTCGCTCGTGGTGTTGGTGTGCAATTAAACCTCGTACTCAAGTACGTGCTCAACTTCTGAGATTTACTTTCTTTGTTCGGCTCCTCTATTGGCATTACTAACAACACTGCATCCGTTGTAACCACCGCGTCCGAACCCACTACATCCAAGTGAACACCAGTTGTCCTCAAACCCTCATCCATTTCTATCCGCATCACTCCCTCCTAAGTGTCTATCTCATTATTGGGTATAAGTATCTCAGCCCCTACCTTTGGTGTGGCTGGCAAAGTCTCTCGGACAACCCCTTCAGGTCACTCCATCGCTACCTCCGGTACGGCTGTATTTGTTATACTGTATCGATTGAAGGCCCGACACCCCCTGAAGGTGCTAATGATGCTAGTTGGCCCAATGGCTGGGGTGCTGGGCGTGCTGCTGGTCTGGCTGCTACAGTGACCGGAATCATGATTACAAGCTGCCTAAACTACTCGGAACCAAGAATGTGCCCACCCGTTGGGACTAAGTGTGAGTGAGAGGTAGCTGTGAGGGACCTCGGAAATAGTAGTCGCGGTGTTGTGATCACTTCTACTTCCTCATCATCCTCCTCGTCCTCCACTTCCTCCTTTGAGTCGTTGGTGTCCTCGGAAGATGTGTCTTGTCTCCCACTATTTGTGTTCTTGTGCTTAGAGCTTTCTACATCCCGTCGCATCCTTTTCTGTCCGATGGCCTTCTGCCCTCCGGGAGTATCCAGATGTTTCCATTGCATGATCGGAGACTCTCCTAGTTCTCCAATCTATTTCTGTATTGGCAACATTCACTCATTATTGTCTATGATCAGCCTTCGAGTGTTAGTGTTCGGAGTAAAGGGAGCTGCTATTGGCGTGGGGTTCATTCCAGCTATTACAAAATTGTTCTTCTACAAATTCCCAACATTAATCTTCAAATACGAGGTTCCTTAATAAAATAAGCTATTGTATATGGCATTTGCAAATTGTGCATGTTTTGCACTCTAAATTAAGTTGGTGATCAAGTTAGTTATTTCTTTTGCATCCTGTTTAGCATTTCTCTATATTTGAAAAATGAAAAAAACAAACCAAAAAGCAAATATTCACAAAACACAAAAAATTCAAAACTTCAAAACAAAAGTTAACTTCTTAAGCATAGATCTGGAGTGAGCCAGCAGGGTTCACTACATCCAGGGTGATATATTTACCATGCTATCTTAATGTTTATGGGGATCCAAAAGGAGAACATCTCTTGAGTCACGTGGTAGAAGTCCTGAAACAAATAACCCTTTTGATAGCAATACAAACTTTACTTCTGCTTACAACAGATTTGCCACCAAGGGAAAAATTGCATTACCTGAAATATGACATTCTCCTTCTGCTCCCACCTTTTAGATTCTTTAACTACTTATGATTCGCTAAGATCAACTGCAGGTCACACACTTGAAATAGCATTGACCTTGGAAAGAAGTGTTGCCACCATTGAAAAAGCCACCGACAGGGATCTGGTTCTCCCAAAAGCTTTGAATTCTCAATACTGATGTGTAAACCTGGCTGATGCTAGGGCCATCTAGGGAATACCGTGTAGGGTGATTGATGAGATTTTTGTAGGCCAGAATCTGCGTTTCGGCACCGCACAGCTAGTTTTTTTTTTTTGGAAACACGGTTTCTGTGAGTGCGATTTTCTTGTCATCCCAACAGCCTCTCCAAACTGCAAATGCTGCATTTTAATAAATTATTAATATTATCTAGCACTTCAGAAACTGAACAATTGATTAGTTAAACTTAAAATAGTAGCTTCAGTCAGATAAATGATGGATGATAAATTCAATACAATGATTCATAGATTATATGCATGTATATACATAAATATACATTGTGTATATTGATGCATACACACATATTAAATACAAGTCATTTTATTGATTAGAATAATCATTTTCATCCACAATATTCTGATCATATTTACGAAGTATAAATCTGAGATATCGATCTGTTCCCAATCAATCTACATTGCCATTTATGTGAGCATCGATGTATGTCAAAGTGCCTTAATTATCACATCAGACATGAGTCTGATTATATATACAAGTCACCAATTTAATCTGCATGAGGCGCGGATTTTAATATGCATGAAGCACTGATTCTAATTGGCATTGTTAAGGCAAACAATCGGTGATTAGTTATGGGGAGACATATCAATGAACAGACATGTCTCCATCCACGTGGAGACATCTCTGTTGATCGACATGTCCTTGTATATGGAGGGATATACATCTTGTCCGATCGGTCTAGATGGCAATCACATACAACAACAGTGCAGAGCCATTTCTAGAGTCCAATCTCTATATTCATATCCAGCATTTTAAAATACAATAATCAGAATTGTTATTCTTGTTTCAGACTCCTCTAATATTGTGAAATATTTACTCATATTCATTCTGGTTATAATCTGCAAAAGAAAGAATAAGTTATTTAGTGTTCAAGAAAATTAAAAGATTCTCATATTCCAATCTGCAATAAATCTAGTCATACTTAACAAATTAGCTAGTTACTAGCAATCAAACAAATTTTCAATAAATTAATCAATTATTAGCCAATTTGATTAATTATAGAACTAACCATTAGCCACTTAGTTAAATCAATAAATCATCAATTTATAAGATTCATATTTAGTTGATACTAAAATTGGTTAATTAAGTTAAGAGTGAGTGAGTCGTGAGGTGTAGTGTCAGGTTTATGATCTCGGTGCTACACATCAACCACAGTTTGATTTGCACTAGATTACCACAAACCCTTTCAACCTGGTGTTGGGGACTTATGAGCGGTCTCCACACCTCCAATGGACTAGTCTTGCCTCAGCTCGCCTCTCTTCGAACCCCAACGTGGCATCTATAAGACCAAGGTAAGGCGAGGGGTGACGCTGGGCTGGGTCGTGGGGATACCACTGGGTTACCAAAAAAAAAAATTGGTTAATTAAGTTATAGGTTGATGATTGATTAATTATTTAATTGACTCTGAGATATTTACCAAGGACTCTTGACCAAGTCATTTGAGGGTAACAAATGAAGGAATGATTTTGTGTATGAGAAGTTTACATGCATGGCTTAGCTTATAGTTATCATTTCTATTCATATTTTGTGGCTCAATTCAAATCTCTGTTCCTTGTTTCACTGTTCTATCATCTTAGCCTGCCTTGAGAGGTAAATATTTTGTAACACAAATATGGTAGGGTTATTAGTCTTATTTATGTTTTGCCAAAGTGGACTTTTTACTATCACATCTTTAGCCTTGGGTGTTCGTTGATTCTGATTTGAAATAATCTCATCAATATATAAAATACAACATGAGCATTGTATTTTATACCTTATTTTTTGAGCTTTGGACCTTGATGGTTGTTTAAAATAACTTTACACTTGCAAGGAAATTGCTAATGGTCTGGACTGATTTGAAATTTGTTCTAATTTTTTTTTTTATAGCCTTTTTGCCAATTTTTACTATGTTTTGTAGGTCTTGTACCTTTTTAAGCTTTGCAACATGCTACTCACATTTGACATCTTTCATGTCCATTTCTTGTCATGTTAAGATGACTTTCTTTATTGTTTGACTGTTTAGCATCTGAAGTTCTCATGGCTATGGTAAATAGTTTGTACTCCTAGCAATTGATATAGTGAGAGATGAAGCAATTGAAAATCAGAAAACAATCTAGCTCAAACGGTTGGTCTAAACTAAAAGATGAGCTTGAGCTCAGCAAATGAATGTGATGTTTCGGTTGATATTTAGAGGATCTTGGGCACACAGACATACGGTTGCTACATTGGCAAATGAAGGAATACAAAACGACAAGGTCACATACCTAGTTTAAGTTGCAAATTATCAAACAATACAATTGAAGAATATAAGAATAAGGATTCAGCAATTCTATATGATTGATATTGAAATTGGCGAAAATCAACCAATTTATTGAAGTAATTCAATAGAAAGAAATGGGAAGGACTATCCTTTCTATTCTAGAGATTATGAAATGCAGAAGCTGAAGTAGAAATGTCACTTAGATCAAAATTCTTTAAGAGCAGTAATTATAATATGCTGGATCGGCTATATGTGAACATTAGAGCCAAGAACTGATATTAATACAAAGGGTGCAGATTTTTTCCACAACAAAGAAACCTTTTGTCTTCAATGCTCTTTTTAGTTTATGTCTTACGTTTTGAATGTTCCTTAGTAAACAGGATGCTTGTCTTGGCTAGCACATTCACCTTCTTCTTTCGCAGGTCTGGAGTTCTTTAACTCTTGACATTCTGAAAATATAAAGAATAATCCAATGAATGATAACGAAGTTTCTGGAACAGTAATAAAATAATCTTCTCCATAATACACAAAGATTCATAACAAAATAGATCACCATCACTGTTCTAACAATATGCCAATACTGTGAGTGCCTAGAAACAACACTTCTTGTCGTCTACAAAGATCCAATAATTTGCCTCATTTTTGAATGTAACATACCTTGGCAAAGTGTGGACTGAAAATGCATAAGAATTTTAACTATTTGCTGGAAGATAGAACAATACTATCAGAAATTGAAAAAAGTGGTACCTACCTTCATATTTTACAACCTATTTGTAGGAAGGTACAATAGAAATTACATTTAATACAATGCAGACCAAGAATGGATTTAGTTGAGACCATATTTTGGGGCTGATCAATACATCTGTCGAAAAATCTATTTTTGGGGTGGAAACACAATTTTTTGAGATATTTCAATTAAGATATACAATTCTGTCAAAGTGTTGGAAAACAGCAACAGGCATTTACATTATCTTATAGTTTAACACACCTTAGCAACTTGTCAACTAAAACTCTAGAAGCATACTAACTATATGTGGAAGCTCAAAAGAAAAGCAATCACAAATTGAAATTTCTTGATTTGTCTCCTTGATTTGTCCCCCTATTCTTTTGATGTAAATTTATTAAGGACTAGGGAAACAATAATATAACTAAGTTAATTTTGTAAGTTTTCTGCAAATTCTGATCAACCAAAACTGATATAATGCCTTTAGTCTTGTTGAAGATGGTCTTTAAATATACCAGACCGTATATTAAGTGTTCTTGGAGTACGATGTATTATTCTGAAAATGTTTTCATCCCTGCTATAAATCACATAAGGCTGCAATGCTAGAGGAGCAGACTTATTATGTTTAGTGTGTCTTCTGTCCACATCCTTGTCTCTCCTTTATAGTGAACCTAAGGGACATTTCCTTACAATGAAAATGATCCTTTCTAGGCCGGCCCTCCATAAAATACATTTAATTTACTCCTTCATAAATCGGCGCTCTTATGCATTGACTAATAGTTAACTATTCATTAACTATAATAGTCAATTTCAAGACATATAAATGTACTTAGCAAATCACCGGTCTGCTCTAGGGAGATGCTTTTATTATGAGGCAATGTATAAAGGAAATTTCATGCTTTTTAGATATGTATAATATGAAAAATCAGAACATAGATATGATCAAGTTATTAGGATTTAACACCTCCTCTTAACTTGATAATATAAAAGAGAGAAACTAGCAACATTGTTAAGCATAGATTTGTACTCTATATCTATTTGATTCTTCCATGCATGTAGTATCATGGTACACATGATACTTTGTTATATTACTAAACCTGTAATATGGAATATCACTAATACTTGTGATAACAATATTACATGTAATGCAATACACAAGATACAATCTGAAGAATGATAAAATTCTTCCTTCATCCAAATTGTGACTCATTGGCACTGACAAGCCTATATCACAATATGATCCTGAATTAAGATCTGCCAGTGCACAGGATAAAATCTGGAGAATGATTAAATTCTTCTTGTATCCAAATTTTGACTCATATGAATAGAAATGTCTATAACACAATATAATCTTTAATTCATCCAGATCTGCTAGTAGTTTCCTACTGTTATACAACATTATCTCAGAGATCGTCATCTCATATAATGTCTATTTATTATCACAGAGATCATCACCTTTTTAGATAATAAACACAAATGGTGAAGCTCATAACAGTCAATACCTTGACAATAATAATTTTAACACAAAAATATTTCATTAATAATTAAAGATTACAAATGTATTACAATACAACCATACCAAGTTTTTTCAAAAGTGATCTATCTTCACTCGAGAGAGATGTTTGGTAAGAATATTTGGTGTTTGATTTGCAGTGCAAATGTATTCTAACTTGACAGTTTTCCTATCACATCTCTTACATAATGGTAAGGAATTTCAATATGCTTGGACCTATTATGAAAAACTGGATTCACAGAAAGCTTGATGGAACTTTGATTATCGCAGTGAATAATAGTGGGATTCATGGGTTGACCAAATAATCCCACAAGTAACTTTCTAAGCTAAACTGCTTCCCGACAGGCCATTGTTGCTGCAATGTATTCAACTTCTATGGAACTCTGTGCTACTGATATTTTCTTTTTGCATATCCATGATATCATCACTAAGCCTAAATTGAAACAACATCCTGAAGTGCTTTTCCTATCAGTAACACTTCTAGCCCAATCTAAGTTTGTGAACCCATGTAAGTCCAAGTCAACTTTCTTAGACTTGAGCCCAAGGTTAAGAGTGCCTTGTAAGTATCTCATAATGTTTTTGATTGCAACTAGGTGAATCTCCTTTGGCTCACACAGAAACTGACTTAAGGCATTAACAACATAGCAAATATCAGGTCTTGTATTTACCAAGTACATAAGAGACCCAATCATCTGTCTGTAAAGAGTAGAATCTATGGAGGGTGATTTTGTTGCTGCTTCCTTAAGTTTGTGTAGATTAGCCTCTATTGGAGAAGACAGGGGTTTGTAGTTCCACATTCCAAATCTCTTCAAGATGTCTAATGTATACTTTCCTTGATTAAGTATGATGCTGTCAGAGTTCTGCCATACTTCCAGTCCTAGGAAGTAATGAAGGAGTCCTAAATCTTTCATATCAAATTCTTTGATTAGATCTTTCTTGTATTGATCTATAAGATGATCGTCACCTGTTATTAGTAAATAGTCAACATATAGTATCAAAATTATCATATCATCTTTATCCCTTTTATAATAGAGATTTGGATCAGCTTCATTCATAGAGAATCCTAACTGGTGAGATATGTATCGATTCTTTCATACCATGCCCTGGGAGCTTGTTTAAGCCCATAGAGAGCTTTCTTGAGTCTACAAAAAAATATTTTAGGATTATAATTTTCAAATCCTTCAAGTTGTTCCAAATATACCTCTTCTTTAATCTTTCCATTCAGAAATGCTGTTTTCACATCCATCTGATGTACTTTCCGTCCCTTCGATGTTGCAATAGCTAGGACTACTCTTACAGAGGTGTATTTGGCAACTGGAGCAAAGGTTTTTTCACAATCAATTCCCTCCTTCTGAGACAATCCTCCGGCTATGAATTTGGCTTTATATTTTTCAATGCTATCGTCAACAACATGCTTGATTTTAAATATCCACTTAGAAAAACGACAGTTTTTCCCTTAGGCCTTGAAACAATTTCCCGAACATCATTCTTAATAATGGATTGGTATTCTTCCTTTATAGCATCTTTCCAAGTTGTATGTTTAATAGCATTTGAAACATTGGTTGGTTCTGATTTAGATAAATCACTCATGTTTCCTGCATAGCTAGAAAATCTTTTGGGTCTTTTGCTTTCTCTGAAGGTTCCAGATGGTGCAATGAAGTCTTGTGCTTTCTCTACTGTCTTAATAGCCCCAAGTGGTTCTTCTTAGGATTTGAGCTTTCTTCAAGATTAAGATTTTGAATTTCACCTTCAATTTCTTCAATGTTCTCCCTCTAAAACTTAGATTCATGATTTTCTTCAGAACTACGTATAGGAGAGGGATTTTTGAAACTTAGGGTTCTTTTGAATGCAAGCTCTTCTTCAAAGATAACATCTCTACTAAGTTAAATGTTCTTTTGACCAGGTATGTAAATTTTGTATGCTTTCACTATACTCGACAAAAATACCTTTCCTCCTAGAGGGTTCTAACTAAGTTCTCTTTTCTTTTGGAACACGTTGTCGTCGGTAGAAATTGTGCATCGACCGACGGGTCCCTTCAGTAAAAGTCTTGTTATGTAGCCGACGGGTAAATAGTTTGCAGCGGGCATAATGTATCTGGCCGACGGACTCCTTCGGGAAAGTTCTTCGGAAGGTATTTATAACCCCTTCGGAAAGCATTGTAATCATCATAGATCTTACCATCGAAGTGTAATGTACAGTGGGCATATGCGAATAATAATAAGAGTTCTGTTGGTTGCTGTTCATGTTCGTATTCTATGTCTGTGTGCATTTCTTAATTAACCTATGCGGCAAACATTTGGCGCCGTTGCCCGATGGACCTGGTACGCAGGCAGGCGGATATGAATTCAATGCCGAATCAGTTGAACAAAGATAAGAATAAGCTGAAGGAAAAAGATGCCATATGCGTTGTGCAGGAAAATTTAATTTTGGCTCAGCAGACAGAGCGTCGAAGGAGATTCCAGAAGATTGCCGACGGGAACAGGAGTGCCAAAGGATTGTTGAAGGAGACTCGACAATGGCTTGAGTTGGTGGAAGAAGCGAGGGAGGAGTTTCTGAATCTGCATATGCCACGGGAAGAGAATCCTAACGGAAGGAGATCGACTTGCATGGCTCGGAGTGCCGAACGAGCACGAGTGTGGAGTGACCTCTTCGTCCGAGATATACTTCCGGAACGAATAGCTTCGGTTGACGAACCCTCTTCTTCACCAAACAGCGCGGGTGTTGAAAACAGCACGGAAGTCCAAAACAGCGCGGGTGTTGAAAACAGTGCGGAAGTAGAAAACAGCGTGGGTGTTGAAAACAACGCGGAAGCAGAAAACAACGCGGATGTAGAAAACAGCGCGGGTGTGCAGAACAGTGCGGGTGTCCAGAACAGTGCAGGTGTGTAGAACAGCGCGGGTGTTTAGAACAGCGCGGGTGCTCAAAACAGCGCGGGAGTGCAAAACAGCGCAGGTACAAAACAAAACCCTCGACATACAGTGATAATGGCAAGTCCGAAGGAAAAGTTGCCTAAATTTGATGGTGATGAAGCAACTGATCCCATTCGACATTGTAAAACATGTGAAACAATCTGGAGGGCAAATGGCATAACAGATACAAACGAATGGATCCGACAATTCCCCGCTACCCTACGGGGTGTTGCGATTGATTGGTTTACTGATGCTGATCCATAGAAATTAAATAGTTGGGATAACATTAAGGAGTTCATTGTAGAATTTCAACTTTTGCGGGATGATAATGAAATTGTAGCAGAGATATTCAATACCAAGCAAAAGAAGAATGAAACAGTTCGAGTCTTCGCAAGGAAATTGAAGGACTTGATCAATAAGATGGAGAATAAGCCAACTGACGGGTTACAGAAATGATGGTTCATTGAAGGCCTTCACCCGAAGCTGCGGAAGAAGATGAAGATCGTGCCACCATCGACATACATTGAAGCATATAACTAGGCAATGAAGTTGGAAAGTGAACAGAAGACCAAGAAGAAGAAGAAGACTAGTTCATCCGATTCAGATGACGACGCCTTTTTAGGAGAAGATAGTAGTGATGATGAGGATAGCAGCAAGAAGGTTCGTGCCCTTCTGAAAGACATGATTCGGATGATGAAGGAATTCAAGAACATGAACAAGGAAACTAAGGGCAATGAACTATGGTGCACGGAGTGCAATAAGGAAGGCCATACGAAGGGATCTTGCCCGAAAGATCAATTTTGTGAAATCTGCTAGATCCTCGGACACTTGGTAAAGGAATGCCCTTTCAATTTAAAAACAAGGACACCGCAGCAAGTGTTCCTGTCATAGGAGGCATCCCCGTCAGGAGGGAACGGGAACACCAGTACGGAAGCTGCCACATCAGGCGGATATAGAAACAACCGGCGCGGTCCAAACAACAACATCAATAACAACAATGGTGGCAAGAAACCCCTGATGACCATCCAGTCAAAGCAAGCATCAGAAGAGCGCAGGTTGAATGGGCCATTCAAATGCCGGTTTTTTGTATTCGAGATTATGAAGGGTATCTGCGTACCATGATTGAAACATATGGCAGAGCTTCTCGCAGGAGCACATTTCAGTATCTGGGACGGAACTTAGTGGTATCATTCAAAGCAGCAGATTTCACACGGATTTTTGGCATTCCAGGGCAGCAGGTCAGAAAGATTCAGCCGAGGAAAATTCCAAAGGACGGAAAGCTATTTTTAATCAAATTAGTATGTGGAGATTTGACTGAAGCAGAACAGGCGGCATTAGCCGAGACACCGAAAGGAAGGGGTTTAAAGAAAATCGACATTCTGGAAGGGCCATGGCGGTGTCTAATGGACTTGGTTAAAAGTAGGCTCACGGGATCCTCTAGGGCATTGGATATTACATTTCCGCAGGTGTCCATGATGAACGGCATAATGACTGGGAAAGTGTATGATTGGGCGTCTGTGCTGGCTGAACGGATGCATGAATTCATGACTCTCCAGCACAAGACCTTCTATATGCCCTATTACGCCATTGGTCTATTCCTGGATGTTGTAGCACGGTTGATTCCAACGGAGGAGATAGAAGCACAGCCGGGACCACTGGCTCCAGGAGAACCTCCTATCATGCAATGGAAGCACTTGGACACAATCTCTGGGCAGAAGGGTTCAGCAGGTCAAAAGAGGCCCCGGATGGACATGGCAGATGATACTGACAGCGGCCGACAGGAGACATCTTCTGAGCAGGATAGCGTGGAGGAAGAAGAAGGGGAGGGTGAGGATAATGAAGCGGTTCAGATTGTCACGGCTACCCCCTTACTATTTCCGTGTACTACAGTCCCTATGGCTTCCGAGTTGTTACCTTGAGGTCTACACATGGCTCACATTCCAAGATTTGGGCAGACTCGGCGACCGATATTGATGACTGGAGGATCCCACTAGGCAGTCACACTATCTGCACCATGGCAACACGGGGTACGACCTTCTCCTGTCCGATCGGGGGCAGGATTTGTGGTCGGCTTTGCCCACCTGACTGCACCCGTAAACCGAGAGACTTCTTCAGCTCCTGAAGCACTTCCGGTAGCCGCACCCGTGGCGCCTGCCATAAGTCAGCCAGCAACAGTTGTTACAGTAGCACAGTCAACAGAAGCTCAGGCACTTCTAGTAGAGAACGTATCAGACGGAGGAGTACAGGAGTGTACGGACCCAGCGCAGCCCGAACAACCAGAGGTCATGGATAGAGCCAATGTTTTTCTGAGGCAGCAGTTTCGACTCGTCCCTGACAGGTGTGGCCTGTCCATTCAGTCCCCCAGCTATTCCAGAGTAGCACCTGTACCAGAGCCTCAGTCTCAGGAGGAGGGAATGCCACATGTCGTGATTGCACCGACAGTAGAGGAGGCGGCACCGGATGTGGGCATGGCTCCCGCTGATGAGGAGGACAATAGTGATCCCGAATGGTCATTCGAGGACTTCGGCAAGGAGGATTACGAGTCGGATGAGGATAGGTGCAGGGACTACCTGAGGACTATGAAGTCTGCATTGAAGAAGGTGCATGATGTGGCGATTCGGGCTCTCACTCAGCGAAGGGAGTGGCATTTGATTTGAGCGTATATTCGTGGGATTTGTCCTAAGCGATTTCAAACTTGTTTTGTAGATAGAGGTTGGCCGGCAGTTGAGACACCAGAGATGTTGGCAGATTGGGCCACTGAGCCAGAGTTGGGACCGAGTGACACTCCGATGATGAAGTTGGCACATGAGATCGTGGGACTGTACAAAGAGGTTTACTATGCGCGGCAGCGCGCGGAGGCGGATAGGGCAGCAGACAGTGTTGCAGCTCAGAGATTTCTAGCGGTTGAAAAAGAGGCAAGAGAAAAGTTAGCCACTGATTTGGCTGACAAGCAAGTAGCATGGGCAGCAGAGCGGGCAAAACTATTGAAGGATATGGTAGCAGTGGTACAGGAGAAGGACGCAGCTATCCGGGATAAAGATGCAACAGAGCATGAGTTACAGTTGGCCAAGAGGTAGGCTATGGATGCTGCGCTTCTACTGAAGGAGGCTGTAGAAGTTAATTCACAGATTTAGACAGATCTGCGCATCCAGACTGACCAGGTGTATGAGTTGCGTCATCGACAACACTCTTTTGGGACACCTCCTTCTCTCTAGTATTTCTTTTTCTTGATTGTGGGTTGTCTCCTAATTTTGCTAGTCGTCAGGAGACGACTTTTCTTTTTGGGGGGGATGATGTCGTCAGTAGAAATTGTGCATCGACCGACGGGTCCCTTCGGTAAAAGTCTTGTTATGTAGCTGACGGGTAAACAGTTTGTAGCGGGCATAATGTATTTGGCCGACGGACTCCTTCGGGAAAGTTCTTCGGAAGGTATTTATAACCCCTTCGGAAAGCATTGTAATCATCATAGATCTTACCATCGAAGTGTAATGTACTGTGGGCATATGCGAATAATAATAAGAGTTCTGCTGGTTGCTGTTCATGTTCGTATTCTTTGTCTGTGTGCGTTTCTTAATTAACCTATGCGGTAAACACACGTATGTATACTAGGCACCCAAATATCCTAAGATGACTTATAATTGGTTTAACCTTAGAAAATACTTCTTCAGGAGTTTTAGCTCTAAGGTAGGAGTGAGGACTTTTATTTTGAATATAAACAACAATATATGAGGCTTTTGCCCAAAGATAATATTCTAAATTTTGATCAAATATCATAGCTCTTGCTGCTTCGATAATTTTTCTATTCTTCCTTTTTGCTACCCCATTTTGCTGTGGGTTATAAAGAACAATATACTCCCTCTTAATTCCTGCTTCTTTACAAAAATCTTTAAACAAATCTGAAGTATATTCCCCTCCATTATCAATCATAAGAGTTTTAATTTTGTGTTCTGATAGATTTTCAGTTAAGGATTTGAATTCTTTAAATCTCTTAAGGATTTTTTCTGATTCTTTACATTTTAAGAAGGATATCCATGTTTTCCTAGAGAAATCATTTATAAAAAGTATATAGAACCAAAATCCTCCAAGAGAAATAACAGGCATAGGTCCACATAAATCCGAGTGGACTAATTCTAAAACATTGTTAGTTTTTCTAGTGCTATGTTGAAATGGACTTTTGGCATTCTTACCTAGGGCGCATCCTTTGCATATGGTAGAATGATCTTTATTCAACTTAGATAAAGCAGTGACCATCTTTTCCATAGTCGATAAGGCTTTGAAGTTTAGATGTCCTAACCTTCTATGCCACATTTTGGTTATATCAACAGCTTCATGAGTTAAGGCTTGAATAGGTTGTATATCTAATTCATACAAGTATCCCCTACTTTGATCAATCAACTTTAATTTCTTAAATGAAGAGTTCTTAGACCAGGTCATTATTTTACCGTCCATGAATGCAACCTTATGTCCATCATCTTCAAGTGCTGTAACATAAATTAGATTCCTCTTGATTCCTAGTACATAGAGTACTCTTTTGAGATGAAGAGAAATATCCGGCTTCAGTTTCAAGCTGCAGTTCCCAATTCCTTTGACATAATGAGTGGAATTATCACCTATGGTAACTTTGTCATTAACTTTTTCTGATATCGATTCTAGTACTTCTTTGTATCCTGTAATGTGTCGAGATGATCCACTATCAATTACCCATGCTTTGCTTGATACTTCATTTGATAGCACTGAATACAATACACATTTCTCAAGATCATAGTTTTCCCCTTTCTTAGTAACATTTGTACAGTTTATTTGTTGCTTTGTATTCTCAGGGCAATTAGATTTATAGTGTCCAAATTTTTCACATTTGAAGCATTTTATTTTGGATAAATCTCTCTTAGGTTTGTTATTTCTTTGATTACTCTTCTTTTTCTTGAAGTGCTTCTTCTTACCTTTATAGGAATTTTTGTTGAGGACATGAAGTTCTTCATCTTCAGTTTTTAATTTCTCTCCTTTCTTGAGTTGCCTAGATTCTTCTTGAATACAATCTCCTTTAAGTCTATTGAAGTCTAGAAGTTTGTCTCGAGCACTTACTCATTGTGAGAATGTTTCCCATGAATCCGGTAACCCATCTATAGCCATAAGTGATAGCTCTTTGTCTTCAATTATGGTCCCTATACTTGCAAGTTCATCTCTTAGACTAGCCATCCTTAGGAAGTATGAATTCATAGATTCTCCCTTCCTTATCTTTATATGATTTAGTTGCCCTTTTAGTGCAAGGGTTCTAGTTGAATTGTTAACCTCATGCATTTAATAATGCACTCATCATATTAAATGCTGTCTGATGTTTCATTAGCATAGGTACTATTTCAGTTTTAACTCCATCTAATATGATTTGCATGGCTTTCCTATTTCCTTTAATCCAAAATAGTTTTATGAGGATCAACATCAGGTTGCTTGGATTCCTTATCAACAAAATGTATTACATCATTGTCTTCAAGAGTCATCATAATTCTGAATTTCTAAGCAATAAAGTGTTCTTTTCCATTAAACCTATCTTTAGGTTTGATTGTGCTAGCCATTGAAGATAGAAGGATGTTGCTAGATATTTTAAATCTGAACAATTTGCAGAGCCTAGGTTCGACTGCTAGAGCTCTAATACCATGTAAGTTTTCTGCAAATTTTGATCAATCAAAACTGATATAATGCCTTTAGTTTTGTTGAGGATGGTCTTTAAATATACTAGACTATATATTAAGTGCTCTTGGAGTATGATGTATTATTCTGAAAATGTTGTTATCCCTGCTATAAATTGCATAAGGCAGCAATGCTAGAGGACCAGACTTCTTGTGTTGAGTGTGTCTTCTATCCACATCCTTGCCTCTCCTTTATAGTGAACCCAAGGGACATGTCCTTACAAAGGAAATGACCTTTCTAGGTTGGCCCTTCATAAAATAATTTTAATTTACTCCTTCATAAATTGACACTCTTATGCATTGACTAATAGTTAACTATTCATTAACTACAATAGTCAATTTCAAGAGATATAAATGTACTTAGCAAATCGCCGATCTGCTCTAGGCAGATGCATTTATTATGAGGCCATGTATAAAGGAAAGTTCATGCATTTTAGATCTGTATAATCTGAAAAATCAGAACATAAATATGATTAAGTTATCAGGATTTAACAATTTTTTAAATTTAATTCTTGTATTCTATGTTTAGTGTAAAGTTTGAAACATTTTCTATTCCCCACTCGATTACATTTCAGTTTCTCATTTAATGTGATTTTGTTTTATGTTCTCATTGCAACGTTTGGAACATTTTTTAATCTACTGGACTACATGTGCATTTGTTCACTTGAAAATAGACACATGTCTAGTAAACTGAAGAGATAATAATTTGATTCGTAGCTTTTATGTCCAGTGCTTTCATGATAGGAGGACGAAGACTGTTGACAAATGCGCACTGTGTTGAGCATCATACACAAGTATGGTTATGTCCATTTTATTTCATACACATAATGAACTACCTCAATTGTAGGATTTACTCAATTGGAAAAAGAAAATGAACATCTCATTTTGTTGACCTTAACTAGGATAAGTCTTAGTGACATCAAAGTTATCATCCAAGGCTGTCTGAAATTGTGTGTGGTGGGGCTTATGGTTTTGCTATCTCCTCTTTTTGACATGATATACTTTTCTTGTACTTAAATTATGCTTAAAAATTTTCAGGTCAAAGTGAAAAGGAGGGGAGATGACACAAAATTTGTTGCTAAGGTATGTTAGGCCTAAATAGTTGCTTAGTTTTTTGCAAAGTATCTCAATTTTTTAAACAGCTATTGTTTTTGATTAAAGTTAAAACAGATTTTGGAGGGGACCTTGAAACCCTTTGCAACAGCTATCGTTTTCAATGAGAATTGAAATCTTTTAATCTAACATTAGATGAAGTTTATAACTGTGATTCTTGGTATTATACTTCAGAACCATGTTGGTGATTCAATGTAACAAGTGAAATTTCTAAGGAGTAAAAACCCTTGAGATATTCTTTCTTTTATCGAATAGAAAAAAAACTAGCTACCCATTCACATAAAAATGAATTAACGAAAATAACTAACCAACTGCTAAATAGTAATTGCATTCTCATGAAAAGATCTTAACTATCAATTGAAAGAATTAAACTACCTTTTTGATAAACTAGTCTATCATAATAGATTAACTAACTATACGACACATGATACGTAAAACACTAGAAACTAATTGCAAATCCTAACTACCATTTCATATGAACACGAATGTAGCTGCATAAAATATAATGCTGAAACTGAGGTAACGAAGCAATTGAAAGAAATAAAGGATACTAACAAGGTTTAGATCACACTACATCGAGAGAAGTAGAAAAAGGTCTTGCATTGTGCAAGTCTAGGAATTTGGAGGAGAGGAAAAGCATTGATGGAGGCTTAACCTCCCAACCATGGACGTAGTGATTAAATCCCCACTTATTCTCTATTGAGAATAGCTCTACCCTACAGGGGATAAGGCACGTGTGCACCATCTCATCCTACTACTTGAGCAACTTGGTGTTAGAGTTGTCAACTACACAATTGATTAGACTGTGGGTACCTCCTACCAGTCTATCCATTCGACTATGAGTTATCTTGACCTTTCTTGATCATAGCAACATCATTCACCACTTAACCTACCTAGGCTAGGGATTTCCATAGGACACTTTGTGCTCGATCACCCATCGCTCGACTTGACAGACCTAACTAATACCCAGTTCCCATTATGAGATGACTAGCTTTACTAATTTCAATTATTCATAAATTCTTCATAGTTCTGATACAATCTTTCTATCTTTGCAAGTTTATTAAAATGTCCATATCATATGTACTACACCACTCATCTTAGCCATTCTTGGCTATCCTTGATGATCTATGGTGTGTTTTTCTAGCTTGCATTATAAAATATTCAGTTATGTAAGTGAATTTCTTACTGTATCCATAATTCAGAAAAAGAAAGGAAAGACTGATTTCTGTGTGGCTAGATTTGCTTTCCATCGTGTACAAGCTTCCATAAATCTCAGGGACGTATGCATTTAATGTCACTATATTTTGAAAGCATAGATGGCATAATCAACCGATTCTTCTTGACATAGATAAATAAGTTTTCAATAATCAAACATTATATAACAGAGGCCTTTATCAATCTATGATTCTCTTGGCACGATTGGTATAACAGTCCCATTCTAGTTCATACGAACTTTTCATATAGCAAATCAAGGTTTGACTAGACCGTCTTGTGTAAGCTATGAATAATAATCTATTGTCCATTATTATGGAAATAAAACAAGAAAATTTAAGGAAAAATGACTTGATTAAAGGGACCTTAGAGAGTAGATCACTTGTTTTAATCGTCAATCAATGAACTCCAATGAAATTCTTAGTTGGTGTAACAGTTTTGCATTTTCTAAGTAAGTATGATAATATATTTTGAATGAATAACACGGTTGTAGATTCGGCAATAATAATGAATGAGCTACGAGAAGACCACGATCAACTAGGACGATTTAATATAAAGAAGAGTGATCGGCTAACATAGGAAGGAATGAGCAAAATATGAGTCACATTTGCATGAAAAATAGGGTGAGTTGTTTTTTGGTGCCATTTTTGGCGCAGAGGTGTTCAAATGGTCACAAATGTTGAGTGCATGCACAGAGGAAATGCATTTAGGGCATCTAGATGTGCTCTGAAAGCTCAACTGAGCATTCACAACACATTCAAAATGCCCTGGATGCACTTCCTGTGTGCATCCTACTGAGCTTCCATGCTTGCACACATTCGTGTTCGCCTTCAGCTTTGAGATAGGGTGTCACATGTTGATAACCAAGTCTTACAACTTATTAAGACAAATTTCTTCAATAAATGTTCCCATTTATGTTCCTTCCCTTTTCCATTTCTAACACAATCTCTATGAGCTTTCAAAATAGTTGGAATATTACTTTCCTTGTGTATAGCCTATTAAAGGTTATACAATTCTCATCCCATCATTATCCTTCTTGATTGCTAAAGGAGAAAACTTATAAACTCAATGTTGATATCAAATAACTTATCACGTCCTGGTAAGCAAGGACACAACTTCTGCACTATTTCATTAATTTAATTTCTGTCGAAAACTTGACGCACACACTAGTAGGTTTGTTATGTCCTCAATATGTCACCAAGGAAAAATTCTCTAGTTTGATTCAAATTTTTCCCAGTAAAGATAACACAAAATTGTCCTAAGAATATCTTCCAATTTTGAAGACAATTTTCTTTTGAAAACTTTGCATTCTTTAGAAGCTAAAAAATTTCTGCATATTGCAAAAATTCGAGTACAAAATTCGGAAATCCCTAGTCTGCATCATCTTGAATGATTCTCTTCTTTTAACCTTCTTCTCAATGTAACTGCCCACTTATTCTTGAACGATTCTCTTCTTTTAATTCAAATTCCCTCCCACAAGAAAGATAATATTTCACAATTTTTTTTTAATGTATTAAAATTAGTGGAATATTAATTAATCTAATTAATGAGTGTACTTAGCATTTACTTAAAAAATGGTATAGTAATTTCGTAAGTTGGAAGGGGACATTACACTTAGTCATCAATATTTATTTGCATCTATTTGCTTTCTTACTAGGTGGTATATCTATAAGGTCCCAAGTCCCATTTTTCATTAGGGATTGATGCTTTGCATCTATAGTATCTTTCAAAGGGATTGATTTTAGTGCTTCTTGAGCATTAGATGGTTCAAAATTATCAACAACTAAACTCATTAATTCTAGACTTACCTCATTGTGAGCATTATTGTGAGTCCTAGGACACAAAGTCGAGGTGTTTGGAAATTCATCTAGCTTTGCATTGTGAATCGTACTTGTATACTACTTGGATATAGGTCTTGTTACATTTGTGGGTATTGAGTTGGATTAAGTATCCACATTCCCATTATTTTTCCCATCCGTGTTGAATATTGGAGCACAATATAGAGTCGGTGATGTAGGGAGATACTTTGACTCACTATTTGTGATGATCTCATTCCCCTTCCTGAGAAAACTATCAAAGGAACAATAATGCATGGTCCATTGGATAGGGCAGTACGAATGTCATACGGTATCAAGGAGAATGGATGCTCAGGAAAGATGGTCATACGGTGCAGACTGTACGATGTGGTTCTGGATGAAGGGTCAGTATGGTAGGCCACAGAAGGTTGTATGGTAGTGGGGGCAATGGTGTACTGTTGGTCAAGCTTTGGCTGTATGGGAGAGACAAGAGGACAATCCGTATGGTTGTGAAGATATGTTACCACTTGGCCATTGGCTGTACGATATAGATAGCAGATTGCACTGTAAGTGAAAATGCAATAGGGGACACTTGGCTGTATGGTATAGATAGTAGGATGTACGGTATAGGAGAATGCATCATGACAATGTTTTTGGGAGCCATACAAATAGGTGCTTGAGATGGACCGATAAACCATCGACTGTGGATGCAATCTGGTTAATACACCAACAAGATAAATCTAGAAGAAAATCTGACACCATGATATTCTAGAATAATATTTAGAAATAGTAATAATGCTCTGATTTGCCAGATTCGAGCGAATGATACAGAGTTGATAGGGTGAGGGTTGAATCTCACTGTTACCGAAAGAGCCAAGTAGGGAAGATCTTTCACTTCTGAAATGAGGAACAATACTAAACCCCAATAGGAATTCATAGCACAAACAAATAATCCAAATTGCATACCAACGACTACTTACAAGTTGTGCTTAAATACCCATCCAGGAAAACCTTTCCAAGGGTGTACAAAGATAGCCGACGGCTACACTAATCTATGGAAACTAAAACAAAAATGGGTTCGAGATATACTAAATCAATCGGCCCATTGACAAAAGTTTAATTAATAATTTATTTTATGATAGGAACATTTTAGTCCCTCCATCCCAAATTTTGTTTGTCCTCAAGCAAACACAATGCTAGATGTTGTAGGATGTGCTCACCTTCCCATGTCGCATCGTCCAATGACAAGTGTCTCCAAGGTACCAAATATTCCTTCACCATGCGGTTCCTCAGGGTCTTCTTACAAACTTCAATGATCTCGGCCGGTTCCAAGATGAGGTTCCCTTCTTCATTGAGCAGCGAAAGGTCTACAACTACCTTGATGTTCTGTTCCACAACTTTGTTAAGGTAGGAGACATGAAAATTTTTATGAATGCGGCTTCCCTCTGGAGATTCCAGCTCATAAGCAACTTCACCGATGCAGTGAACTACACGATAAGGGCCATAAAATCGTGGTTTTAGTTTTTCTTTCCCTGTTACCTTCAACGAGGATTGCCTGTATGGCTGAAGCCTAAGATAGACGAAATCTCCCACCTAGAAACTTCTCTCGATTCTTTGTCTGTCGGCGTACATCTTTTGTTGATTCTGCGCCCTTTGTAAGTTTTCCGTCTAGCATCTCAGGATGTCCTGCCCCTCCTGCTACCAGTCCCTTGCCCGTGGTGCGCGATTGTCACCCATTACAATGTCGATTCGTGAAAGGGGTTCATGGCCGTATAATGCTTTGAAGGGTGCCATCCCAATGGACATGTGGTATGTGGTATTGTAACAATATTTCCCAAGGTGCTTCCATTTGACCCATGTCTGTTGTTGTGTCGAAACGTAGTTCCAAAGACAACCTTCTAACCACTTGTTCATGATCTTCGTCTGTCCATCTGTTTGAGAGTGGTAACTAGTACTTGGCGACAATTCTGTTCTTGCCAACCGAAACAGTTGTGTCCAGAAGACATTGATAAATTGCCCATCTCGATCACTAACATTGTTTCGGGGTAACCTGTGTAAGTGAAAGACTTTTTTGAAAAATCAATCGGCTACCTATGCAGCCTGAAAGTTTGAGGGAATGGCGAAGAAATGTGCATACTTCGTCAATCTGTCAACAACCACGAACATATAGTCCTTCTTGTTCACTTTAGGGAGTCTAGTAATGAAGTCCATTGAGATACTTTCCCACTTCTATTCTGGTATAGGCAGAGGTTGTAGTAACCCAACGGGTAGAGTATGTTCGTATTTGTTTTGCTAGCAGACTGTACACTCTCTTACATACTGCAATACGTCTCCTTTAAGATCTTTCCATGAAAACCTCTCCCTGAGTTGTCTGTAAGTTTTGAGGAAACCTGGGTGTCTAGGCAAGGGT
The DNA here is from genome assembly GCA_028749045.1 of Cupressus sempervirens. Lineage (NCBI taxonomy): Eukaryota > Viridiplantae > Streptophyta > Pinopsida > Cupressales > Cupressaceae > Cupressus > Cupressus sempervirens. Next base: position 536,374,876 of record CM053791.1, read on the forward strand.
GAGCCGTGTACCTCCTTCAAGATTTTCTGCTTCAGTTTGGATTCACACACTAAGTATATGTAGTCCTTATAGTAAATGATTTCATTCACCACTTTGTATCGATCATTGAGTGTTGCCATCCAATAGCTCACAGGCAAATGTGTTTTAGGAATATTCCACCATCAAATATGTTTTCTAGTCAGCTGAAATCTGAGTCAGTAAGTAGATAGTGGGTTTCCTGGACAAAGCGTCTGCAACCACATAGTTCCTTCCCTTCACATATTCAATGTCAAAATTAAAAGCCTAAACCTTGCTTACCCATTTTTGTTGCCTTTTGTTCAAGTCCCGTTGCTCTAGAAAATATCTCAAGCTATATGATCAGTACGGACAACAAACTTTGCACCCACCAGATATTGTCGGAACTTGGTTAGTGGATGAACAATGACCAACATTTCTTTGTCATAAATGGAATATAGACACTATTTGTGTAAGTTTTCGACTCTCTTAGGCTATGGGGTGTTGATCTTGCATCAGTACCACGCCAATGCCTTCTCCGAATGTGTCACACTCTAGAATGAATGGTCGAGTGAAGTCAAGTAAGGCGAATATTGGACAAGTGCTCATTACTTCCTTCAACTTATTAAAAGTGCATTGCGCCTTTTCATTCCACTGGAAAGAACCTTTTTTGTCAAATTTGTAATGGTGCGCTGAGCTAAGAGAATCCTTTTACAAATCTTTGATAATAACTGCACAGTCCAGAAAAACCTCGCAACTTAGAAAGTGATTTTTTTGGGGGGGGGCAATCAAGGATAGCCTAAATTTTCTCTTGATGAACCTATACTCCATATTTACTAACAATGTGCCCCAGATACAATATTTCTATCATACCAAATTCACACTTGGATTGCTTGGTGAATAAAGACTGATCCTTCATGATCCTTAGGACTTCATCCAAATGCTTAAAGTGCTCTTCCCATGTCTTGCTATAAATAAGGATATCATCAAAGAATATTAGTAAGTACTTATGCAATTGTCTGTTGAAGATACGATTCATGCATGATTGAAATGTAATGGGTCCATTTGTTAAACTGAACGGCATGACCAGGAACTCATAATGCCTGTAGTGACAGCGAAAGGCTGGCTTCTCCATGTCTTCTTCCCTCATGCGGATCTAATGGTATTTGGAACGGAGATCTGTTTTTGAAAAATAAACCATGCCATGTAATTCATCCAACAACTCGTTGATCCTTGAAATAGGATATCTATTTTTATCGTCTTTTTGTTCAACACACAGTAGTCCACACACATTCACATCGTCCCATCCTTTTTGACCAATAGCACTGATGATGCAAAAGGGCTAGATGCATCCTTCAAGCAGTTCCTAAATTGTCTTTTCGATCTCATCTTTGAATTTCTTGGGATGGCGGTAGGGTGTGGTTATGATTGGCTTGGCGCCTGCTTCCAACTTGATATTATGTTCAAACCCTCGATGGAGAGGTATGCTTGGAGGAATGTCCATAAAAACGTCATCATGAGCAAAAGATATTCTGAAGATTGTCATCTTGGGGAGATGTTCGTTGTCCTTTTATAGCTTCTGCCGAAACAAAAAAGTGTGCAACACAAACAATGTCATCATACCGAAAGATTGCCTCCATCTGATGTGCTGAAACTTCCTTCGGTCCCTCATTGGCCATTCCGCGGAGAACAACCTCCTTCCATTGACAACAAAAGTGTAGTCCATTCGTTTGAAGCTCTGAGTGTATTCATCAAGTGTCTCCATCCACTATATGCCCAGAATGACATCCATATCATCTAGGTCTACTATGAAGAAATCCTCTGTCACTGTGTGGTTAGCCATGGTGATACTTGGTGAACAAGGTGTGTACAGGGCAAAAGGGTCCCTCCAACGACCTTGACCTGGAATCCTGCATGTGTCTGAATAGGTAGACCTCTTCGTTTCACCAGAAATGAGTTTATAATATTTAGAGTGCCTCTGCTATTGAGCATCACCATGACCCTTTGTCCTTGAAGGGTTTCTCGTACATGAAACACTATGCACCTCAAGCTCCGGGCTAGGGTGATAGTTCTTCCATGCCGTACCATTTCTACAATTCTTTCTATACGGCTCAAGCTAACCATTTTGGTGTCCTCGTGGGGTTGGTTGTCTTCAGAGGGTATATCTTCTAGTTCGTCCTCATCATTGGACATGACTTCAATGTAGTGAATTTTTCTTTTCCCAAGTCATCTGTGCCTAGGTTCCCAGGGTCCTTTGTAGTTGAAACATAGTTTCTTCCTTTAGAGCTCTTGTCTAGTAGCTTCGTCTAATGACGGCTTCTTCGGTAGAGTTTTATTATCTTTGTCCCTCGGAAACACCAACGGTTTGGAATGTGAATACCCTCTAGAGGATGACGTCGATGATAATGCCACACTCTGAGCCTTCTTGATGGCCTTTGACAGGGTGGCAGGATTGAACCCTTTTACCCAACGCTGCAGTGACGTTCTATCAACCCATCCATGAAAAACACTTTCCTTTTTTGGAAATGTCCATGACCAAAACAAAGAGTTTTTGAAATTCTATAATGTTATGGTCAACCGATACAGTTTGTTTCAATTGTGCCAATTCTTTGAAATTAAGTTCCAAATCTTTACCATCAAATCGATCTATCAATCTCTTAGTGTTAATTCTGCATAGGTATTTATTTGGTCATGCCCTAGTGTGATGGTGTCGTAACGCCACCATTCTTGAGCTACTCCCTCCAAGTGTAATGTCGCAAATTTACTTACTTCTTCTTCTGGCATAGGATTAAGTTGGAGGTAAGTATCGGCTTTCATTACCCACGCTTGTGTAGATATGGATCCAAATCCGTCAAATAGAGACAAATTTACTTTACTCAACTTCCTTCTGAGATCATCGTTAAATATCCTCGATTTTTGCCTCCCGAATATCTCATTCTTAGATCTGCGTAGTCTTTGTAGATATATCTTCCTCAAAATTTGCATTCTTCCAGTCTTCTCTCAATTGTTCTTAAACTTCCTCAAAGGTTGGCTGCTTTTGTTCGTGTGCTGCCTCCGTCCGTAGGGGAAAAGACGACATGGAAGGTTGTGAGTGTGCTAGATGAGGGTTTTCCTTACCCGACATTGAGTTCGCACTGTGACCATTCTGTTTATTGGATACTTTATTGTTTGTAATTTATTTGAGAGTTTCTTCCATGAGTTGCTGAGTGTCATTGATTTGCAATCGATTCCTCGGAAGTTCTCTTAGTAGTGCTATGAGTTTAGCAACCATGGGTTCTAGTTTTGCTGCCATTCTATCAACTGAATGGGATCTTCTCTTTCGGCTATAAACTCTCATTCACTGTCCACAGGCTGGCAGGATTGAAGGTCTGATACCACTGTGATGATCTTGTTCCCCTCTGTGAGAAAACAATCGAAGGAACAATAATGTACGGTCCATTGGAGAGGGTAGTACGGATGTCGTACAATATCAAGGAGAATGGATGCTCAGGAAAGATGGCCATACGGTGCAGACCATATGATGTGGTGGTGGATGAAGGTTCAGTACAGTAGGCCATAGAAGGTTGTACGGTAGTGGGGGTAATGGTGTATAGTTGGTCAAACTTTGGCCATACGAGAAAGACGGGAGGACAGTTCGTACAGTTGTGAAAATATGTTACCACTTGGCCATACAATATGGTTAGGAGGTTGTACGGTAAGTGAAAATGTAGTACGGGGAACTTGGCTGTACGATATAGATAGCAGGCTGTACGGTATAAGAGAATGCAACATGACAATGTTTTTGGGAGTCGTACGGATAGGTGCTTGAGCTAGAATGATAAACCATTGACTGTGAATGCAATCTGATTAATACACCAACAATATTCCAAAATAATACTTAAAATTAGTAATAATGCTCCGATTTGCCAGATCCGAGCGAATGATACAAAGACGGAATAGGGTGAGGATTGGATCCCACCGAAACCAGAAGAGCCAAGTATCTTTCACTTCCGAAATGGCAAAAATATTGAACACCAATAGGAACTTGCAGTACAAAGAAATAATCCAAATTGCATACCAACTACTACCTACAAGTCGTGCTTAAATACTCGTCAGGGAAAACTTTTTTGAGGGCGTACAAAGATAGCCGATGGCTACACTAACCTATGGAAACTAAAACAAAAATGGGTTTGAGATATACTAAATCAATCGACCCATTGACAAAAGTTTAATTAATAATTTATTTAATGATAGGAACATTACACTATTCAAAAACATCTCTCTTGATGTACATCTTCTTTTTGTTAGGATCCATAAGGCAATATGCATCAAACTTTCTGTTTGTTTTCTTATTTCTAATCAGACATGGCATAGGAGCAATAGTACATAAAAGTTACAATTTAACATAATTTTAAAATACTTAATATTTGTTAAATTGAAAAAAATAGCTTCATCACTGGTTTTATTTATTTATAACTTTGTAGTAGAAACTTGAAATTGGGAAGATCAATGATCAATGGGGATTAGTAACATACCTTAAGGAACTGCATCAATTTTATTCTTCTTGCTCTTCTACTTCTAGTTTCCTCTTCTTCTCATTTGGTGATTGCAGAAGAGCGTGGTCTAGATATTAGCCTTTTGGGTTTTTAGGTTTGTCATTTGTTTTTTTAAGAAAAAATCTCTTTGCAAGCTGGAGTCCTTGCCTTTTCGAGTCATAGTGGGGGTTGTAGCTGTTCAAACAGGAGATCTTCTCGTAATGCATATTTCCAATAGTTGTATTTAAAACATGCTTCTTTACAAATAGTGGAACAAAATAGAGATCAAAGAACAAAATAAGAGTTGAAAACTTTGATAATGAGAGGGAGCATGAACTCAAACACTAATAGTTAACCTCAAATCTATCAAATTCTTAAGATTTATTTATTTATTTGTTTTAAATTTTAAGTTCGTTTGTGTTTATTGAAAATAATAATTTATGTTTAGTTTGTAGTTTTAAATATTTTATGATTATAGTTTCTAATAAAAAAAATAGAATTTCAAAATACCTTAATAGTTAGTAATTACAACATTTCATTTATTAATAATTTATACAAAAATTCATAGAAACAAACTAATTGTAAGAATAAAATTTAATATAGTTGATATAATTGAAATTGAATTTGTTTGTATAGAAAGGATATTAGAATTCTTGTATATTTGAATATAAATATATTTTAAGTATCTAGTTGATGGATTAAATTAAAATATGAAAATCTACTTATTTTATCAAAATAAATATTGCCAAATTGATCTTACGCCTACATATGTTTATCCAATCTTTGTTTGATGAAATGGCATATGTTGATCCAACTTTAGCAATCTATCTCTAAACTTGATTGTGATAGTATGATTTTCAATATATACATTAAATGCATTCAAATAAATGTTATTTTTATATTTAATTGTAATGTCCCTGTTTTTGGAGGAGTTAGTTATTTATAAAGTTATGAATAAAAAATAAATAAATTACAAGATAACTTTATATTTAATTAACTTAATAAAGTGATATATTTTATAAAGTCATTAAATAAAACAATCTTCTAGAGGTTGCTGGAAGAAGTGGAGAGAAAATTAAAAAGGAGGCCGACCTGTCGAGAAAAAAAGAATAAATAGGCATTGAGGGCTCATTGCCTATCATCGAGATTTATTATTGATATTTGCTGATGTGTGTTGTGGAGCCTAGGGTTTCTACAAGTAGTCACAATTGGCCATTGAGAACGAAAACTCTCAATTGGTACGCAATTTTGAGGGTGTGAAAGATCACCTGAATTATTGCAGCTGTGGGAAGAATATTTCAGTCCTTTCACTTGTGCTTAATTGCTGGTTTGGAGTTTCAATTAGAGTTGCACTTTCATCATATCATCTTCAGCATTCAGCCTCTAGCACTTGATCAATCTAGGTTCTTCATTTCAGTCTGTAGTTGTAACAAGTTCTTAGTTGGATTCAGACAGTTAGGGTTTGTTTGTAATGTGCCATGTTGTAATATTTCAGTGCTGAAAATTGCATATCATATGTAAAAACATTTTTGGTGATCATTGAATGAATACATTGGCACTATTTTACATCAGTTATTTAAGCAGAACAATTTCTTAATTCAGCAATATACTTTCAGCAGTGTATTAAATTTAGGGTTTTTTAGTGGCCTGTTGGTAAGGGTCACTATAGTGGTATCAGAGCGGTTTCCTGCCAGCCTGATCGGGTTTATGCAGCCAATTTAGTTTACAAAAGAACCAACATAACTGAGAATATGGCTGAGAGACATTCTCAAAGCCCACTTAGAACTATGCATGATGATGAGACTTTACAACATCAGGAGAAGCTTCTACAATCAATAGAGGCAGGTACACAGGCAATGATGGTTATGATGCAACATTTGATTGGGGAAAATAGGAGAAATAATCATAATAATGACCAGGATGACAGGAGCATAGCAGGATCACAACATAGGACACGGTCTGGAACAACTAACAGACCCACACATCCTACATTTAGGGAAGAAACTCCAGCACGCACACCTAATGCTATGGTAACAGATATTGTAGATGAACTTCGACAAGCGAGGAATGAGTGGGATTCATTACTAGGATATGTACAGGATGGATGGACATTTGACAGGTACCTGAACTACAGAGCTGCCAGGTAGAAGCAGGCAGATAAACATAGTGAGTTGCAATAGGTCACCAACAAGTTGGTATTACCCACATTTGATGGTAGTGGAAAAATGACTGCTCGTACTTGGATTCATAAGGTGGACACTTTCCTATCTTTGAAGACTATGACAGAATTTGAAGCACTCAAGTATGCCACTTTACACTTAGATGGGGCAGCACATGATTGGTGGACACATGGCATGATCACATTGCAACACAATCAGGTAACCACTTATCAGGAGTTTGTGGATAGATTGATAGAAAGGTTTGATTAAAAAAATCCTGAAGTTTATTTCCGAGAGTTAGCCTAGTTGAGACAGTTAGGAGGCTTAGAGCAATTTATCAATCACTTCTAGAAGCTTGCAATGATGGTGCCTGACATTTCAGAAAGAAGGCTAGTCATTTTATTCAACGAGGGATTAACTGAACACTTTAAGGGGTGGGTAAAGGCGTTCAATCCTCCTACATTACAAGAAGCCATGAAGAAAACCCGCAGTATGGAACTTGCAGCTCCAGCAAACTGGTTTAGTTCAAAGGGTTCTTCATCATTTAGAGATAACAAAGGGGAATTCAGCAAGGGTAAAGAGAAGGTTAGTGACTCAAAAGGCAAGCCAGCTGCACCTTGGGATAAGGAAACGCTTAATGACCTGCGTAGGAAGAAGCTATGCTTCTTTTGCAAAGGTCCCTATGAGTTTGGTCATGATTGTCCTATGAGGCCTAAGGGGAAGGCTAACCGGGTGATGTGGGCTTATTACGAAGGTTCAGATTCAGACATCTCAGAGCACCATGATGAGGATCTTGATGAGGCAGAGGGTGAACAAGAGGTAGATAGTGCTGAGAAAAAAGAGGCTCCAAAGCTACATTTACAGGAGGCACGTCTGTCTAGTATTCAAAGAGGGATCTTTTAGATTTCGGGGAGTCTTGGCAGGACAAAAGGTTATTACTCTGTTGGATACAGGTGCCATGCATAATTTCATTGATGCATGATTTGTGGAGAGGCGTGGACTCATTACTGAGGAGTTTGAGGGACTGAGAGTCAAGGTAGCCGATGGATATACTCTTCGTTGTGACAGGATGGTGCGAGATCTACCTTTGTGCCTAAACAACTATGAGTTTAAGGCAGACTATCATGTGGTCAACATGGGTGACATGGACATAGTACTTGGGATGCAGTGGCTACATTCTTTGAAGGAGGTTACCTTGAGATTGCAGGATATGGAGATACGATTCGTGGTGGATGGCAGGACTCATGTGCTGAAGGCTATCCGTAATGGTGATGTCAGGACTATCTCATTTAGGCAGTTGGAGAGATTAACGAGGCATAATAATTTAGAGTGGGCAGCAATATGCACCTTGATGCCTACCCAGGAGGAGCAACATAAGACTGAATATCATCCAGATATTCAGAAATTGAGAATCAAGTATGAGAAGGTATTCAGTGAGATTCCACCAGGCAGGCCACCAGATAGAGGTATTGAGCACATTATCGAGCTAGAGGAAGGTGCTAAGCCTATCATGATCACACCATACCGGCACCCAAAACGACTCAAGGATGAGATCGAGAGGACCATCAAGGAGTTGCTAGCTATGGGACACATCCGACCAAGTAAGTCACCTTTTGCATCTTCTGTTGTTTTGGTAAAAAAGAAGGATGGTACTCTACGGGTGTGTATTGATTACAGGGTGTTGAATAAGCGAATTATAAAGAACAAGTATCCCATCCCACGCATCGATGAGCTGACAGACGAATTGCACGGGGCTTGTTTTTTTCGCAAAAATTGATTTGAGATTAGGCTATTACTAGATCAGAGTTCGAGAGCAGGATATTGAAAAAATTGCTTTCAGATGTCATTGTGGGCATTTCGAGTTTGTAGTCATGCCTTTTGGTTTGACTAATGCACTTGCCACTTTTCAGTCTACTATGAACAAGGTCTTCCACCATGAGTTGAGGAAATTTATGCTGGTATTCTTCGATGATATTTTGATCTATAGCAGGACATGGTAGGAACATTTAGAGCACTTGGAGACAGTATTGAGCTTTTTACAGAGGGAGTCCTTGTATGCCAAGGAGTTCAAATGTGATTTGGGGATGACAGAACTATTGTATCTTGGACACATCATTAGTGCAAAAGGAGTGCGAATGGATCCTGAAAAGATTCGCGCTATTGTTGATTGGCCACCACCAGAGAACCTTACACAGTTAAGGGGGTTCCTTGGTCTATGTGGATTCTATCGCAGGTTTGTCAATGGCTACTCACGACATGCAACACCTATGACAGATTTGCTGAAGAAAGGGGGATTTGTGTGGACTCAGGAGGCACAAGACTGCTTTATGCAGTTCAAGGAAATAATGACTACATGCTCAGTATTAGCATTGCCTGATTTCACGAAGCCATTCGAGCTTCAATGTGATACTTTTGGAGAGGGAGTTGGTGCTGTACTCATGCAAGACAAGCATCCTATAGCTTATGAGAGCAAGAAACTCAGAGGGCCTGAGAGATCATTCAGCATATATGATAAGGAGATTTTGGCCATCATGCGTGCCTTGGCCAAATTCAGACAGTATCTTGTGGGCAGAAAATTTTGTATTAATACTAATCATAATAGTTTGAGGCACTTTTTGGGATAGAGGTGGGTGAGTAAGTTACATGCCTATGATTTTGATATCACCTATGTTAAGGGGACACAAAATATTGTTGCAGATGCTTTATCCCGTAGGCCACACCTCACTTCTATGATTCAAATATCAAAAGACTGGCGACACTTGATTGTAGTAGAATATGCCAGAGACACATGGGCCTCTGATATAGTGGAGGAAAAAGTGATCGACACTAGGTACACTCTCGTAGATGATTTGATCATTTACAAGAACAGGATTTACTTAGTCCCAGGATCAAAAGTGAAGCAATTGATTTTGAGAGCATTCCATAATTCACTTACAGCAGGCCATCCTGGGTATTTCAAGACTTACAGGTTAGTACAAGAGCGGTTCACTTGGAAGGGACTTAAAGCTGATGTTTTGCAGTATGTGCGTGAATGTCAAGTTTGCCAGCAAAACAAACAAGAGCACACTTATCCAACAGGACTCCTACAACCACTTCCTATTCCTTACAGGAAGTGGGAATGCATCTCTATGGATTTTATCACGAGCTTGCCTAGGGCCCAGGGGCGTGATTGTATTCATGTGGTGGTGGATAGGCTAACAAAATATGCTCACTTCTTCCCTATCGGTACTGCATACTCAGCAACTCAGGTGGCAGAGGTCTTCTTCAGGGAGGTTTTTAGATTATATGGTTTGCCTCGGAGCATTGTGAGTGATAGGGACAGCCGCTTCATGAGTCACTTTTGGCAGGAGATATTTTGGTTGTGGCATTGAGCTTACACCTAGCACCAATTATCACCCACAGACCGATGGTCAAACAGAGATTGTAAATAAATGGATGGAAGGGTATTTGAGGAATTATGTGGTAGATCAACAGCGAGCTTGGGTCAGATGGATATATCTCTGTGAGTATTGTTACAATACTACATATCATATGACTATACAAATGACACCCTTCATGGCACTTTACGGTTATGAGGCACCTAGTTTCTTAGATTTGTTGTTGGGAGATAGTCGAGTACCCTGTGTAGGTGAACTATTACAGGAAAGTAAGGATATAGTTGCTACTCTCAGAGACAACATTGCTAGAGCTCAGAACCAACAAAAGCAGTATGCAGACAAGAAGAGGACTGAGCGTAGTTTTGAGGTAAATGATATGGTTTACCTCATGTTGCAGCCATATAAGTAGTCCACTCTCAAGAAGAGTGGTGCAGAGAAACTCAAGCCACGCTATTATGGACCATTCAAGATCATCAGGCGAGTTGGTGAGGTGGCTTATGAGTTGGAGCTTCCCACAGACAGTAGAGTGCACAATGTGTTTCATGTATCACGCCTCAAAAAGGCGTTGGGTCAGAATGTGATGCCTTCTGCAGTATTACCTCCCTTGGATGATGAGGGGAAACTGATCTTAGTGCCAGAATCCATTCTGGATAGTAGAGAGAAGCAGCTTCGCAGGAGAGTAATCAGAGAGTATCTGGTTAAGTGGAAAGATTTACCTGTTGAAGATGCTACTTGGGAGGGAGAAGTGATTTTGCAGCATCCAGCATTAAGATTGCTTGAGGCCAGGCAATTTTAGGAGGGGCAGACCTGTAATGTCCCTGTTTCTGGAGGAGTTAATTATTTATAAAGTTACGAACAAAATAAAATAAAATTACAAGATAACTTTATATTTAATTAACTTAATAAAGTGATATATTTTATAAAGTCATTAAATAAAACAATCTTCTAGAGGTTGCTGGAAGAAGCGGAGAAAAAATTAAAAAGGAGGCTGACCTATCGAGAAAAAAAAGAATAAATAGGCATTGAGGGCTCATTGCCTATCATCGAGATTTATTATTGATATTTGCTGATGTGTGTTGTGGAGCCTAGGGTTTCTGCAAGTAGTCACAATTGGCAATTGAGAACGAAAACTCTCAATTGGTACGCAATTTTGAGGGTGTGAAAGATCACCTAAATTATTGCAGCTGTGGGAAGGATATTTCAGTCCTTTCACTTGTGCTTAATTGCTGGTTTGGAGTTTCAACTGGAGTTGCACTTTCATCATATCATCTTCAGCATTCGGCCTCAATCACTTGATCAATCCAGGTTCTTCATTTCAGTCTGTAGTTGTAACAAGTTCTTAGTTGGATTCAGACAGTTAGGGTTTGTTTGTAATGTGCCATGTTGTAATATTTCAGTGTTGAAAATTGCATATCATATGTAAAAACATTTTTGGTGATCATTGAATGAATACATTGGCACTATTTTACATCAGTTATTTAAGCAGAACAATTTCTTAATTCAGCAATATACTTTCAGCAGTGTATTAAATTTAGGGTTTTTTAGTGGCCTGTTGGTAAGGGTCACTACATTAATGAGTATATTATACATCTCTTCTGTATTAAAATAATATAATATTTATTTTATATAGTAAATTTAATTTTAATTAAAAATTTAGAACACTAGTTTTTAAACATACAATTTTATAATATTATATTACACTTGTACATGATATTTGTTAATGTGAGTTAATATATTAACAAGAGATCTCTTTATATCCATATATAGACATTCGAATAATAACTTGAAAAACACAAATTCTATAAGTGCTATTACAAGTTATAGCATGTAAAGAAAACCTAGGAAAATTTAACATGGTATCAAAGCCAGGTTGATCTTTAGGGATCTTTTGGTGCTAACTAGATGGTGGAAAATTTTGTTACTAATATAAGTTGATAATGATGCTATCGAAATCCTTATTCCTTCAATCTAATATTTAAATATCAAAGATGAAATGATATCTCCACTTTATAATAAATACTGTCAGATTTGTGTGTGGATCTCAGGAGTGCAAAAGAATAAGGCATACGTGTGAGAGGGATTGCTGCGGAAAGAAGTGAATGACCTGGATCCGCTGTAAATAGATTTGGTTGTTCAATGCTCCTCTTGAGCTTTACCAAATCCAATTCGCCAGAGGTGTGCACTATGTGTGTATTTGATGCCTTCGACCAAGGTAGAATTATGGTCTCTATGCTGGAATTTCAGATGCGCTCGATGTCATTACTCACTGGAATGTGTATTTTCAATGTCTCCCAATGAGGTTGATCCTTATGTCATTATGTGGTAATGATCAAGATTAGGTAGGTGAGTTTTCCATGTGGGATCGTAGTTGAGGATGTTGAATTGTGCATTGAGACTAGATTACATTGCTCTTTGTGACCATCGTATGTGAGGAATTGATATTTAAGCCAGTGAAATTGCTTGGCGTCGGATCAAATATGTTGGATCTCTGTATGGGAGAGGGCCTCCACGTTGAAGTTTTGCATAGACTCCCAACTACGAGGAGAATGAATGCTGACTCAAGCTTGTTGTAGATCATGTCCTCGGTCTGGGCTTGGGCTAATGAGTCAAACTTACGTTAGATAAGAGGAGCTAGTGTTAAGTCTGTGAGTGTGTCTATGGACAAAAATATGAATATAGAAAACCATTAGAAAATGGGTGGCATGCTACTAATTCAACCATCTAGAATACATGTAGTGGAAGATACTTCGTATGCTTAATATAGCTAATAAAATTTTCCATCAAATAAGAGTCATATTCACTATGCTTTGCGAGACACCAGCTAAAGTATGTAAGGAATGACAGATAAATTAGAGCGTTTATGGATTATACGCAGGATGTCATGGGGTCAGAGTTTTCACTCGTGTGGCATTGGCAAACAACTCATGCGTGTCAACCTTAGGTCTACACAAATTGAACCTAGAGTACGCCTTCACCATTACGAGCATAAATAGACTCATGCGGAACCCAAGTCAAGCCCGACTTCATTTTGCCTCGTCGTAATCCCAAGACTACAACAATGTATCACAAACACTAAATCATCCGATCCAACCTCACACAAAACACATGAGATATCCCATGGTAAGTGCTACATGACTTGAAGCCCATAAAGAGATCCGGTCCCCTTAGCAAGTTGTCTACGTCGCCACAACCAATGTAGCCCAAAGTCAAACGTAGTTCTGATACTCTAGCTTGCCTAGCCCGACTCGCCAGTTAAAGGCTCAAACCATGAACCCAACACGATCAAGAACCTTGCCTTAGAATCCCCTTCATCATGCATGCACATAACTTGTCCAAGCTCATTATTGAATCCAGTGTCAACCTATCATGGCGAGTCCCTAACTCTTGATCTTAGATCAACGTCGCACTCCATGCAACAAGGAATTGTTCCATTGTGACCAACACAACACCAAGCCATGGCACGAAAACCCTTTATAGCAATCCATGCCACTTGAGCTCTTCACCGAGAACCCTTCATTGAACCACTTCATCAACAATCGCTTAGGCTACTCCCACGAGTTGCTTAGCATCACCCAACCCAAGGTAATCTAGTTCCACATCCTCAAGCTAAGCTCTTAAGAATACTTGGCACAGCTCTGGATATTAAGCATGGTTGTTTCCATCAATACAAATGATTCCTGGCTTGGTGCTCGACACATAACCAAGTAAACCATTATGAAAGACTTCCACCCAAACCATACAAGAACCAATCTCATGTCACAAGCCTTCAAAGAATGATTCGCCTTTAATACCTGAATTGTTATGAGTACATCCAAGATGACCCTATCCCAAACAATGTGATATCTCTCGACAAGCCAATGACCTCCGTTCCTAAACCACTTGATTACTCCTTAGCTTGGCCCTAGGCCTTGCGTACACCACAACTTTGCCAGTGGGGTCTCACTCGACACAGTCCCAATAAAACATGCCACAAGACATTCCTAATCAAGCAGCTCGAATACCGTTTCGTGCAACCAACTCAAGGTATCACACATGGACGACAACACCACGAGTTGCTCATAGCTGACATCAGTTTAGAAGACTAGGTTCCCAAGGTTAACCCAACTGAGTTCCTAAGCTAGCTTACCAAGTGTCCAATATTGCATCTTGAGGTAAACCGATTGCTCGCCTTGGCCATTGCGCACCACGACATAATTTTACTTGCTAAACTAATCCACACTGCTTACATAGGAGTACCCAGGGTAGCCATAAATTAAATACCCAAGCAGCATAGTCTGTTTATTCATGTTGTGGTCATCTTCCCTCATTGAGACCACAACACGAGGACTAGTTGCCGGTGAAAATAAAGGAAGAGATTGTGTCCAATAAAAATATATTTAGGATTCCCTTAGTTACACTATGGACAATATGTACGGAGCAAGTACGATCTGGAAGTGAATTTTAAAATCCCGCCGAAACATGACATACATATGTTGCAAAATCAGATTTAATAATCTTGTGATGCAATACAAGATGTTACATGGAGTAAGGTCATCGGACCCATGTACGGAGCAAGTACGATCTAGAAGTGAATTTAAAAATCCTGCCGAAACATGACATACATATGTTGCAAAATCAGATTTAATAATCTCGTGATGCAATACAAGATGTTACATGGAGTAAGTTCATCAGATCCATGTACCTAGGAAGTATGTGCCTCAAGAATAGACTCCACCAAGGACGAGCACAAGGCAATACACAAAAGTTCGGTCGGCATATGTAGATCAATACATCTACTCATCGGTATTTTATACTCAAACATCGGTTTCCAGAGAAGTACGTGGATAAGTAGTTAGGAACTAGAGTTTAGATATTAAGAATCCTCCAAAGTTCCAAACAGAGAAGATAAGGATATCACTTGACAAGTGCCATCTTTACTATTGGAAATTATTACATAATCCTTTCTGTGCCGGAAGTGCTTTCCAAAGCTTGCCATGACAAAAGCTTACAAGCTTTGACAACTAAGAAGAAGAAATTTCTTAACATAATGCACTCTTTCATCCAAATATTAAAATAGTAAGTAAAGTGATTCATTACCAAATGCCATGAAATTAAGGAGACCTATTCATATGGGAAGACACAATTCATAAGGAACATAATTTCTAGTTGTTAAAGTTGTCTCCGGACGACAATTACAAAATATCTGAAACAAATTAAAAAACAAAATACATTAACAGAGTGACTACAACAAAAAAATCTGCTTCTGTCACATCACTTCCACATTCATCCAGTTACATCTGTAGCCTCTGCTAACACAATACTGTCTCCTCAAGCTGACCTTGATAGCCACCCGTGCTGCTTTCTTTGCTTCCAACACTAGATCCACTGAGCTAAGTGTCGCTATACTGCCTTCTGGATGACCCACTCCTCCTGAGCTGTCTATGCATCCACCAAGACAGCCTCTCGACCAACACCTACTCGTAGTGCCTTTGGTACACAGACACTCCATGCCTGCAGCAGCTCCAAGTCTTCATCAACTGGTCATACGTCCCATTATTGATATCCGTAACGACTGGGGATCCAGGTAAAATAAATGAACGCATACAGACAATGGAACAGAATAGCAGAATTATATTCGCATATGCCAGACATACATTATGCTTGATAAGATGAATGATAAAAGACAATTTACAATGATTCCAGACGGGATATAAATACTATTTGCCGAACCTTCCCGAAGGAGTCCATTGGCCACAAACATTATGTCCGCTACAAACTATTTACTTGTCAGCTACAGAATACAGAATCACCGACGACAATCACCTTGTCAGCTATAGAAACACCGACGACAATCATCCCGTTGGCTACAAAAACATCGACGACAATCCAGTCGGCTGATAGTTAAGAGAGGAATTGTGGCTACACAAAGATATTCATATCAAATAAGGAGTGTTGTGATATTTCCATCAATGATATCACCTTAAAGATTTCGCCATGATGTGAATTTAATACTTTGATCTTCAATTAAGGATAGGTAGTCGCATATCTTATCACAAGGAAGGATGTTGACTTGAATTTGCTCCTAAATTAAAAGAAGGTAAGTATGCTTTATTCAGTTGAGTGATTATCAATTCAAATAATATGGTCATAAAGTTTGCTAATATTCATGATAATATTATTATGAGAAAATTCCTAATATTATTATTAGGAATATAAAATGGAATAAAATTCATAACAATACTGAACATAAATAAGATTGATTATAATATAATAAGAAAAGGTTCATAATATAATAAGAAAAGGATAGTAATATTATTTGTTAATATCAATATCATTATTGGAAAAACTAAATATTATTATTATTCTTGAGTATTATAGTAGCCTCTCTTATTTTTATGTTCTATAAGAGCTATATACCTTGATCTTTTCTGCCGAGGATGTTCTTGCAGAAAAAAGAAGAAGGGGAGATTGAGAGATAATCTAACAACTCTGGATGAAGAGCTTAGATGATTTGTATTTAGAGGAAGTATGACTCTTCATCAAAGACAACTTTGGTTGAGGAACGCAGAGTATTGATTTAGAGGGTGTGGACCATGTTGAAATGGATTTGTTTGTAATCAAAACATGTAGTAGTTAGAGGATTATGATTTGTTGGGATGAAGTTTCATATAAAGAAGGTAAGTATGCTTTATTCAGTTGAGTGATTATCAATTCAAATAATATGGTCATAAAGTTTGCTAATATTCATGATAATATTATTATGAGAAAAATTCCTAATATTAATATTTGGAATATAAATTGGAATAAAATTCATAACAATACTGAACATAAATAAGATTGTTTATAAAATAATAAGAAAATGATAGTAATATTGTTTGTTAATATCAATATCATTATTGGAAAAACTAAATATTATTATTATTCTTGAGTATTATAGTAGCCTCTCTCTTATTTTTATGTTCTATAAGAGCTATATGCCTTGATCTTTTCCTCCGAGGATGTTCTTGCAGAAAAAAAAGGAGGGTAGATTGGGAGATAATCTAACAACTCTGGATGAAGAGCTTAGATGATTTGTATTTAGAGGGAGTATGACACTTCATCAAAGACAACTTCGGTTGACTTGAATTTGCTCCTAAATTAAAAGAAGGTAAGTATGCTTTATTCAGTTGAGTGATTATCAATTCAAATAATATGGTCATAAAGTTTGCTAATATTCATGATAATATTATTTTGAGAAAAATTTCTAATACTATTATTAGGAATATAAAATGGAATAAAATTCATAACAATACTGAACATAAATAAGATTGTTTATAAAATAATAAGAAAAGGATAGTAATATTATTTGTTAATATCAATATCATTATTGGAAAAACTAAATATTATTATTATTCTTGAGTATTATAGTAGCCTCTCTCTTATTTTTATGTTCTATAAGATCTATATGCCTTGATTTTTTCCTCCGAGGATGTTCTTGCAGAAAAAAAGGAGGGGAGATTGAGAGATAATCTAAGAACTTTGGATAAAGAGCTTAGATGATTTGTATTTAGAGGGAGTATGACACTTCATAAAGACAACTTTGGTTGAGGAGCTTAGAGTATTGATTTATAGGGTGTAGACCATGTTGAAATGGATTTGTTTGTAATCAAAACATATAGTAGTTAGAGGATTATGATTCATTGGGATGAAGTTTCATATATGTAGGCTGGAAGACCTTATGCTACTAGAATACCTATTGAACTAGGGAAGCATGACACAATTTGCTGCTAGGAGGTTAGAAAGATGATTATAGATTCAGAGGGACTTTGACACTTCATCGGAGACAACCTTGTACTAGGAAGTTAGAAAAGTTGATATCAGACTTAGAGGGAGTTTTAACACTTAATTAGTAACCTTAACAAGGAGGTCTAAAGGTTAGTGTTTCTTCATGAAGAAGAATTTCCAAGTGCAGTCCCTTGTAATACATTCTTGTGTATGAGAGATAAGTTTGAGGTGAAAACTTTATTCTATGATATATTTCGTGATGGATGTCATGTCAACAACACATCACTGTATCCATAGTGACTTCATGTGAACTTTTGATGTCATGTGAGTATGGGCCTACCCTTGTGTACATCATGAGGGAGTGACAACTTCCAAATGATTATCACTTGTATTTGTAGAAGTTATTGGAAGGTAGCGATCTTACAATGACTTAAATCATTGATATACATTTTTGTGTAAATGTTGAAATAGATCATGAATGGCTTTATCTTGTAAATCAACAACTAAGTGTTAGATGTCATTAAATTGATTGTCTATAAGTTGTTTGTATAGACATATGATAGGTACTTGGTGAATATCTTGCCTTGATATTCTGATAGGCCATTATCGCATTGAGTACTCGGTGAATATTATTTAGTTGATGTTTGGATAGGCCATTACTCAAGAGTATGTGGTGAATATCATTTGATTGATGTTCTGATAGGCCAATGCTCATGTTACCTAATATGATATCAAATAGTAATTGGTGAATATTATGTGCTGATATTTTGATAGGCCAATTCTTATATAATATCATATATTGGAAATCTTCTGAATGTGTTATTTTTAAATATTACCAATGGTGTAATATCTATATGTTTTATAGGCAAGAGCCTATAAAAAATGGTAAATAGTGAGCCTCTTATTGAAGAGGTCTTATGTTTGAATCTACTCGCGCTTAATAAATAATAAATCATAACACATTAGTAATCTTGGCTTCGGCCTCTTATCGATCTAAAAAAAAAAAAATATCTGTGTTTTATAGTTCTTCATTAAGAGGGAGTGTTAATGCTATAATTTTGTCGGTTAAATTAAATTATATATATGAGATATATAAATAATATATGGCAAATATTATATATAGAATAATTAACTTATGTAATATATATATTATAGATATATATTGTTATATTACCATTATAATATAGTGAGAAAATATTATTTGTGATATAAGAATAACTAATGTGAGTTAATATATTAACAAGAGAGATGTCTCTACAAGAGACATGCCTCTTTATATCATATATAGACATTCAAATAGTAAATTGAAAATTACTTAAATTCTATAAGTGCTATTACAAGTTAAAACATATTAAGAAAACTTGGGAAAACTTAACAATATTAATTTCTATTATAGAACATTATAGATACATTTTTCTAGCAATTACAAGTATTTGATTAATAAATATATAATATTTTAAGTCTTCATATCTAATTTTATAATTTAATATTATATTAAATAAACTTTTAATATTATTATTCTATATTTTCTTTACATTTCTATTTTCTTTTAATTTCACGTTTTGTAAATTCTTCTAATGAATATAAATATTTAACATTTATCTTAGTATAAGAAGTATTAATACAATTTAAAATAAATTTTCATTTTCTAAATTCTTTGACAATAATTAATAACAAAATTTAGTGTTAATGGTGTTAATATTTTTAGAACTTGGAAATTTTGAATTTTTTATTGCATTATTGTATCATTATCTTTATTATAGTGAATACAAATCACCTAGCAAGCAATCACAAAAACTAGTTCTTTATTACATTATAGTTAGTGAATACAATATCTCCATTTTTCTACATTCAAAAATAGTTTTATTCATTTACATGGAGTGGATTAACTAAACTTAAAATTTGTCACATTGGATCTAAAATCTTTCCCTGCTATTTTCAACTACCTTTATTTCCTATTTTTGAACTTTTTTTGATGGATAGTAATTTTGATCACATGCCTTTTAAAATTTTAATTTAAGTTATTATATTATTAAACTAATTTTCCTCCTATCTCCATATCTCGTGGAATTAAGCTGCATCCACTTGCGAGCCTTGCCTTCGAGCATGGCCTCCGCATTGGCAACATCCAGAGGAGGGTCATATGGCAGTTGACTGTAGGTGGTAGCAATGATGTGTTCCCAAGCAGTGCCATTTGAGAGCTCTCCTTTCCCACTGCTCTGTCCATGTCATCAGACTTACTTTTGTTGGGGTGGGAAGACATTTATGAGTAACCAACAACTTCCAATTTTTTTTTGACAAGATTATTAATTACATCCTTATCCTTATGATTAATTGCATTGTATAGAGCATTCTATACCCATTCTTACATGCAAATAGAGCTCTTGGGGTTGATTCTTGTTAGTCTTTTTGCTCGATCTACGTTGCAAATCTCAACTATATATCTTGTAAAGATGAGTATGCTCTTCTCTAGCAGTGAAAGATGACCCAAAGTATTAGAAAAACTTATTGAATTATTAGATATGGGGGTTTTCCTTTTTGTGGCTTTGTATTCTATATCAACAATGGCACTGCTATTATAGATTTGAGTGTCACTTGTAAGGGATTTGAGAAAGGCAGTTTTTCCTTTTGGTTTGTCCAAATTGAATATCTGAGATCACGTCTATGAGATTTGAAGCTGAGATCTCTCCATTAGCTGTGTAGACTAAGTGCCAGAAATGCAGGCAGATTTTTTTTTGTAGTAGTAAATAGGGATTTTTGTTCTATTTTAAAATTATTTTTTAGGAAATTTAAAAAATATTTTGGATAAAAAAATTGACTGAACCAATTATTTTTAAATTTTACTTGCAGATTGCATCAGTGCCATGTGCTGTCTTGTGAATCACTATTTATATTGGCGTTCTTCTATGACAGCTGACCATCTTAAATTTTCAGGATTATTGTATTTAGTGGGGTGCAAAGAGAATAATCTATTGACAACAAAAGATTCTGGTCTACATGTGGAGAATATTCCATCCATGTAGGGGAATATTCCTTCAAACAGGCTTGTTAATATCATCAGGCCAAATCCTTTTGGCTTTACTCTCTCATTTGCATTTCCTTTTTGGAAACCTAAGTTTGAAGGTCTATAGCTCAGTCATCAAGTCTCCATTTTTCAAGCAATTGTTTTTTGATTTGGATATAATTTTGTGCTCTTTGCAGTTGGGCAATTAGGTTTAGATTTTTTTGCCTGATGTTTAAGGAAATTGTAGATTTTCACATATTCTTATTTTGGGAACTTCCAGGGAGTCTTTTCTTGCTCTTAAGGTAACATTGCAATGGTGTGATTAGATTGATTGCATTCTATTTAGAAATTTTACTTTTTGATTGTGGCTAAATTTGGCATTTGTAAGATCTAAGATCAAGTCTAGTTGCCTTTTTGGCGTCTAGCACTTTTATTCTCATTGAGCATAAAGTTCAAGATCATATTTTCTTGGGGGGGGTTCTTGATTGAGTCACATGGCTCAAGGACTTCTATTGGTGGTGGTGTTTTTTCTCCAACCATTCATGGATTGAGTTAGACAACATTGTTTTTTCCATAGTGATAGAAGCTTGTTGTTGGTAAAAACTATATATTAGCCAATGGGTGGAGTTAGTAACCGAAAGGTTGCGTGACGGTTGAGTCATCCCTTTGGGAAGTATATATACATCGTTTGATTGGATTTATGAATCATCATTGTAATTGGAATTGCATATCTTCTTATATGAATAAAGTATCTTGTTCTGTTTACATTCTAGTCTCTTAATGTGGGTGTGACCTAGTGATTTCATTCAGGGCATCATATTTCACATGGGTATTCGGAATACCTGGCCATGCATAGGGGAGGAAGAAAATTGACAAGCTGTAAAAGTTAAAGCAAGTGGTGAACGAGCAACTGATACAACTGGCATGCAGTGACCTATCGCAAACAAAAAAGGAGGCTTTGATGGAAACTTCGAAGGGCAGAGGGTTGGAGAAGTCCAATGTTCAAGAAGGGCATTGGCATTGTCTCATGGACAGGCTCACAGGATTGAGTCATGCATCCGACGACATCTCATTTCTACAGGTTATGATGATAAACGGGATCTTGACTGGATGAGTGTATGATTGGGCTGCACTACTAGCAGGGATGATGTATGAGTTTATGGCACTTAAACATAAGACCACCTACATGCCTCACTACGTGATTGGGTTATTCCTTGATGCAATAGTACAGATGATTTCTTCCGACAAGTTAGAGGTCAAGCCTGGGCTGCTCATGCTAGGTGAGCCCCCTATTATGTAGTAGAGACACCTGGACACACTTGGCAGCAAGACCACGGTCAGGCAAAAGTCATCGAGATAGGATGTAGGAGATATGGATAGTGGTCGGAAGGAAACCTCTTCTAATGAGAGTGGGACTGACGGAAAGGAGGAAGAAGATGATGAAGAGGTGGAAGTGATTATGGCAACACCATTACTATTCCCGCGACCTGCACTTTCAACGACAACACACTTGGTTCTTGTGGGGGCACATGGTGCTCATATTCCAGGGTTTGGACAATTCAAACAACCAGTTGTGATGATGCCTGCCATAATAGCACCTCAGCCGGTTGTAGAGACCCCGACAATTCCAAAGGCCGTGGCCGTAGTTGGGACAGAGTCACATCCATCACTGACGACAGCCTTGCTAAAGGAGGTGATGGAGTTACCTGTACAGGAGGTTCTTATGAGTTCGGGGACACAACAGGTCAAACTAGAGGTAGTGGGATCTGATGCAGTAGTGACGATAGTTGATGCATTATTGGCCACTAGTGAGGATGCCACAGTGGAGGACTTAAGTGAGCAGTACCTGAGTGGGTATTTGGTGAGGAGATTCAACATCAGACCTATAGTGCTGACACTTGTCACTATCTAACCCATGAGAGAAGTACCTTAGGTGATAGATCCTCCAGCCCCAACAAAGAATCATCCTACCATCGCAGTAGAGCCACCACCACCCCCACCTCTGATAGGGAGTGCTTCGAAGAGGATGTTGGAAGTAGTAGATGCAACAATGGCCATGGAGCACACCACACCATTGGGCCCTTCTATAGCTATAGAGGAGGATGTCGAGACGTACTTAGTAGATGTCTTGTCTTGAGGTCACCGAGTAGTACTCTCAGCACATAGATGTGCTTTGGAGTCGGTGGTACGGGAGTTAGAGTAGGTCTTGGCATTTATGCGGGTCGGTTGTGCAACGACCTTCTCTGTATGCCTAACATAGAGACCCTAGAGATGCGACAGGAGTGGAATACTCAAGAGCTTGTAGTGGAGAGAAGAATTGAGCAGCTCACGTGAGGGATAGTACAAGTGTATTGAGAGGCGTATTATGCTCTGTGCAAGAGTGAGGTTGATTGGGTAGCACTAGTAAGGGCTCAGGAGGAGACAACTACCAGACTAGCCACAGTGGAAGCGAGTTTGGCCACCCAACAGGTAGCTTGGGAGGAGTGGGCAACACTCGTTGCTAAGAAGGCAGCAGTTGTATCTTAGCTGGGGGATGCAAAGAAAGAGTGAGATGCAAAGGAAGTGGAGCTTCGAAAGATAGCCGATATGATGAAGAGGGCTCTAGAATTCCAAATGCAGGCCAAACTGAATTTCGACACTCGGATGTAGCAAGTACATGAGTTGCGGGCACAGCTGAACGAGCTGCGGGCACAGAGGACGTCTACCACACCAACTGTACCAGCGACGCAAACCTCTACTTTTGAGTTTATTATGAGTCTTGATGTACTTAGTAATTTAAGTTGTCTCTATTTTGTCGTCTGGAGATGACTTTTCTCTTGGGGGGGATGATGTTGTCAATAAAAACTATAGTATAGGTGACCGGTTGAGTTAGTATTTGAAAGGTTGTGTGACGGTTGAGTTACCCCTTCAGGAAGTATATATATATCGTCCGAATGGATTTATGAATCATCATTGCAATTGGAATTGCATATCTGCTTATATGAACAAAGTATCTTGTTCTGCGTACATTCTAGTTTCTTAATGCAATAAACATTAGTTTACCCTATACGGTAAACAAAGCTATGGTCTATGTTCCCTCGTTGATGAACGATAAGGAACTATAGTCACCCAATTTATTAATGATTTGAGTTGTGTAATGATATGCATAGATAAGGTTGCAGATTCCCTTCCATATTCTAGTATCTTTATTCATTGTGTTTGGACTGTTCTCTTTAGGAGCCCATCATCCTTGATTGTAGAACATTGTAGATGCCTTTACAGATATCATGCTGATTACTTACTTTTTGCCAATTATAGATTTTGAGGGATTAGGTTTCCCTTGGATTTGATTGTTCCATGCACAAATAATGAGAAATTAGGGAGACACCATCTTCATCTGTGTGCTAGTATGAGCACATACCAGCCCTCTCACTCAAATATTATGCATTGCAGATCTATTTTCTACTTAGTCTCATGGACTTTCAGTTTCCCTGTCCAACAAACTTGGTCATGGGGATTGTTCTACATTATAGCTTTCTTTTTACTTCTAGAGATTCATCATACTTGGGTGTAGGGAGAGTTTGTAGAGGGAGTACTATGTTTCCATCTAGGAACATCCAACTTGGTCACCAACACTAAGGACATTGCTCTATGGAGATTAATGAACTTTGCAATGGTGATTGATTCTTCTTTTTTGAATGTTAGTGTTTCATCCTGGTTTGGTCTAGTTTGTGATAGAGGTGTTTTCAGCACTGGTTTCTAGCTCCATTTTCTTCAGTTTCAACATCGATATTGTCCTTCTTGCCTTCATTGAGTCGCTGTCCCTTGACATGATATAAATATTTGTATGTTGCAGATTGGGTTCATTCTATATCTGTATTGGTACATTATTGATAAGGGTCATTTTTTGGGAAAACTGTTTGCACAGGCATTGGTAAGACCTGTTGCATGAGTGAGTAAATTCTGTAGTTCTTTGGCAAGGTTTTTCTTCAACAACATGAACATTTATCCTTGCACTAAGAATCTAGTTGGATAAAAAATGCATTCGCAAACAAAATAATCAATATAAAATCCTTAAGCCATTTGCTTTTACAAAAGCCAGAACATAGATAGGCGGTTATTTCTGGTTGAAAGGAATAAAACACTTCCATTAAGGAAATTAGAGGATCTGTTTAATGGACATAAAACTCATCATCTCATCTTATTGGTGGTGGTCAAAATTTTATTTAAATGTTAGCTAAGAGCCACTCATGCGAAGCGATCATTAGTCGTATGAGTTGCAGAATAACATTGAATCACACCTATGTGGTTGCTCCCTCAGTCATAGAGAAAATTTCAAGTGTTTTGATATAGTTTGAATGGACACATGTTTATATTTCCAGTAGATGTATCGAAATGTTAATGTTGTTTAAAACTTAGCACTTACAATTTTGTTTAGATAAACATGGGAAAGGGCCCAGACTCATTACAAACTTTAAGGTGAAAGTGATGAGTCTCACCAGAGTAAGACAAGAAAACAAAAGATTACAAAGTAGAAGTGGAATTCAGGAACAGTGGGAAAAGACCTGGCAACAACTAGTAGGACCAGCCATGTGTCACACAATAGCTTTGGGCCTTTAATGGCCTGCCACTCTTTGTTCAAGAAATTCAAAGTTAAATCAGTTGCAGAATAACGTTAATTTACACACCTATGGAATTGCTCTGTTAGTCATAGAGAAATTTTTAAGTGCTCTATAGTTTGAATGGCCACATGTTTATATTTTTAGTAGATATATCTAAACTTTCACGCTGTTTAAAATTCAGCAACAAAAGCTTACAAAGTAGAAGCGGAAACCAGGAACAGTGGGGAAAGACCTGGCAACAACTAGTAGGACCAGCTAGGGGTCACACAATACCTTCGGACCTTTGATGGCCTGCCACTCTTTGTTCAAGAAATCCAAAGTTGAATCAGTTGCAGAATAACACTGATTCACACACCTATGTGGTTGCTCCCTTAGTCATAGAGAAATTTTCAAGTGTTCTACAGTTTGAATGGCCACATGTTTATATTTTTAGTAGATATATCTCAATGTTCATGCTGTTTAAAATTCAGCAATGTTTAGCTTTATTTAGATTAAGACGGGAAAGGGCCCAAACCCATTAGAAAACCGCTTTAAGGCAAAAAAGATGAGTCTCTCCAAAGGTGAGATGGGAAAGCAAAAACTTACAAAAGTAGATGCAGAAACCAGAAACAGTCGGAAAAGACCAAGCAATAACTGGCAGGACCAGCTATGGGTCACACAATAGCTTCAGGCGTTTGATGGTCTGCCACTCTTTGTTCAAGAAATTCAGCTTGTTTTCAAACGATGGCTCTTTGGGAACCTTACTCTTGGATTTAGTAGGGATGGAAGGAATAACATTCTGGCTTGTAGCTTTATCTTTATCTTTACATTTCTTTTTGGTGTTGGAGGGAGTGACAGCAGGGTGATTTTGAGGGGCAGCTTCCTCCACGTTGTGTTTATAAATTTATATATTATAATAATTCAAATATAAATTTTTAATATACGAGTCTCTTTGCCATCCCCAAAATCCATTTTTTTTCCTGTTATTGCAATCGTCCTTGATCTGGAAACCTGAAGAATTATTATTGTTATGGGATTACTTTTGGTTTCACAATTGTACAGAAGCTGAAGTATTGTAGAAAAGATAGAATTATTTTGCTTTGGATTATGAAGTTTTGAATGATATTTTAATAAAATTCATTATTCATAAGTCAGATATTTTCATAATGTTAAAAGATAGAATTTCAAAATATTTATATAATAGGGAATCTTTTAATATGTGGGGATTTTTGTCATTCTTTATGTTCATATTGCCATCAAGATTAAGGATAGTGGAGAAGAGTTTTTTATTAAATCAAAATATGATAATATGTGAAAGGTTAGTGCATGGTTGCAGTCCTAGAAGCTTGAAAAATGACTACCACAAAGTGTTTATGCAACTAGTTAAAGCCTTGCGATAAAAATCCTTAGACATGGCTACTAGATTTGATCCGAACTGTAGATTATAATTTTTCCTACTTTATAAAAGAGCCTTATAGTAGTAGTTGAGATATGGACTTTAGGCATGACTATGAGTCACGCAATTTGAGCAATATTGTGTAACACCTTTTTCTTTTTGGAAGAGCCTTGTGACAGAATATTCTGAGGTTGTGTTTGTATGCATGATTTCTTTGGGAAAGAATATACATATACATACAACCCCAGACACCTACAGACACTAACTGGAGTTCTAGGTATCATTGTTCAAATGAGATGGGAAAAAAAAGGTGGTCTTTTTCAAGATAGAGCACTGGGGGCAAGAGACATGCCCTGTGTGTGTGTACGTGTTGGGGGTGGTAGAGGGAGAGATATGTAAACACCTCAAGTATGGATTGTAAGAGGCATAGAAATTAAAACAAGTGAGTATGCAAAGAACAGTTTTTTTTGCGCAACTGCCTCTCTGTGAGCTAATAAAAAGTTGAAGTTGAGTAGATATTGTTTTTAGATCACATATTTCTTACCAAATGAAGTAAATGTTATTGTATTGTTCTTTTAAGTGCCATAATTTGAGCCATAAAGATATCCTTAATACATGTGATCCAATTATTAATATGTTAACTCATGTGAACAATAATAATATTGCCATATTCATTTTCAGTATCATTGTATAAGTGTTGTAGGTTTTGGTATCTTTATAGCTTTTAATAGACTTTATTTTGTATCATGCATAACAGGTATTAGCCAAAGGTGTAGAGTGTGATATAGCTCTACTTTCAGTTGAGAGTGAAGAGTTTTGGAAGGGGACTGAGCCACTTCGCTTTGGATGTCTTCCGTGTCTCCAGGTATTGTGTTGAAATTTATCATGCTTTTCATTTATGTATGAAAATTGACCATCTAAATTTATGATAGTGTTGGCATGTGGTGAAACAGGTTAGACTGATTCTTGAGACTCTTGGTAACAAGTTGCACAACTCAATATAGAAATGAATACAAAAAGACAGAAGTAATGTAATATCATTTGATTTATTTCTATGGTAGAGTCTGAAATCTTGGAATTCTCATAGATAAAGTTCTTGCCTGTAAGTGTTTGATTATAGAAGTAGGGAAGGGCCCTGACTGCAAAGAACAAAAAACCCACAGAGACTA
This sequence comes from Cupressus sempervirens, assembly GCA_028749045.1. NCBI lineage: Eukaryota > Viridiplantae > Streptophyta > Pinopsida > Cupressales > Cupressaceae > Cupressus > Cupressus sempervirens. The sequence goes on from CM053791.1 coordinate 536,402,812, forward strand.
GGCCATTAGAGCCTATACAAGGTGTATCTTAAACAACACTAGGAACAGCCATCAAAAAATAGACATGCCCAACTACATAAAAATAAACATTAAACCCTTAGTTTCCTTAACATATTTAGAAGCTTTATTGGTGAAAGTCAAGTAACTAAAAAATATGACATGGAGGCAGGCAGGCCATAGTACTGAAAAAACAGTTTTTTGATCTAAAAGTAGCTAAACTGAAGAGCAACAACCCTTAAGAAATCATGTTTCTTTTTGTATTATTAATAAGGTCTTAGTTCTCTATCAGAATTGTAGATGATTCGATCCATCCTGTTGTAATCTTGTTTCTGTCTTTTTCTGAAGCTTTTTCTTGCGGTGTCTTTCTTAGTTTCTTCAATTGCTTTCTGATCTTGACTATCGAGGCACAATATCCAGGACAGCTTTTTCTATTATGCCTATTTGCATCAGTAAAAATGATAATGCTTCTAATGGCATTCTCCATCTGTTTAAATTTTTGCCTCATGTTTGCTTTGTCTACCTTAGTTTTCAGGCCCACCATTCTCACACGCGTAAGTATGCAATTTTGAACTTTGAGGACAGCAATGGTCTCATAATCATTGTCCTGAACAGTCGTAGCATCCAAATTCTCATTATTTTTTATTGCCTCAACTGAACCCACTTCAATCCCATTAATTACAAGTGTCCTCATTATCAGTAGTAGTGTCCTCTTTTGTCATCCTCTTCCACGTCCTATTTGTCTCAACAATCTTATCATTCTAAAGGGGAATAAAATCTTTTGCAGAAAATATTTTTCATAAGTAGTTACAAAGGGAGATGTAGTCTCCTTTTAAAGAGAATAACTGAGAACAAAATAGAAACTTTTCTAAAAAGCTAACAGTAAAGTTTCAATGTTATCTAAAAACTAACTATTAGCTAAGGTGACAATCAAAGAGACATTACAATATTCTAATAGCCTCCTTTAATGGTCATCGCCTTACTACGATTCTGAAGATTGCACATGTCTCATGGTCTTAAATTCTTTAGAACATTCAATCTCTGCTGAGACCCTCCTTGGATTTGCAAAATATCAATGACCGAGAGTAGCCAAAATCTGTCCAAAAAAGAGAGAGGAGGCTGCTTCCTTCTTTAGGATGGTTTGCAACAAGAGACAAGAGCTTGCCATTGACTTTGCCATTGAGATGAGTCTGCTACTGCAGAACATCTGACTACAAATCATCACAAAACAGCCAACCTGATGTTGGAGAATAGTGCTATCCCTCTCTATAGCCAAAGACACATTGAGAACAAATTCCATGATTTTGAGAAAAAATCGGAAAACCCTCCAGACTTTTGTAGATGAGCATGACATCCCAAAACAGATTGCAAAAATAAATGATTTTTGAGGGAAAAAATTGCCAAGCCAAAGATTACAAATTATTGTTGTTCCTGAACAAAACAGCAAAAACCCACAAAGAAATCCTATGCAACTTTGCGAATTAAAAAACCCAATATTGGTTTTTAAGAATAAAGTCATAAAACTAAACATAATTTTTGAAGGAAAAAAGATTATAAAACTGTTTCAGAATTTTTTTTACAAGGAAAAATTATGAAAACCCTTCCGAAATTTTTTATGGGAAAAAATTATGAAAACCCACCAATAAATTTTTTTCAGGACAAAATTATAAACCCACAATGGAGAAAATTATAAAAACCCTCAAAAAACCTTCACACGACAATACATCAGACTTCGCGTGGTAAAAGTAAAACAACACTCACAAGCAACATGCAAGTCATAAAATGCACATGCAACACAAAATTTGCAGACTGCTGTTCAAACCAGGAAATTGCATGACCAACTCTCTTGACCAAGCTCTAGATTTCAGAAAAAACTTCTTCAAATCTGCCAATTTTTTGCAAAGTCATTTTTATTAAAAATGATTTAATTAATTTATGGAATAAAATCTAGTCCAAAAAGGGCTACGATTTTTTATTGAAATGCACCAAATCTTAAAGAGAGCCATCAACCTGTTTTGATACCATGTTACAAGATTTCATTATTGATAAACAATCATTATGAATGGAGATGTAGTTTCCTTATGTAAAACATTATTGAGAATGAAATAGAAACTTCTGAAAAAGCTAACAAGAAAGTTTCTATGTTATCTTAGAACTAAATACTAACTAAGATGACCATTAAAGTTAAGATAATTTTACTAATGTACAACAAGAGACCACAAATGGGGTCTAAGTTACTGAAAAGAGTACAACAAGGCCACCACCAACAATGGGAACACTGAATGGTGTCTGCACAAAGAACAAAACAAGAAAGCGGAAAGAAAGGAGAACAAGAAAGCCTAGGACCTCCCTACTGGCGAGAAGTAACCCAAAACCGAAGGATACGGTCTAGGGTGAAGGTGTGTGGAACCTTCAGACCGCCTCAAGGAGTTGTTGGAGGGAGGGTGATGTTGCCAAGTGAACGCTCTGCAAGGTTTCACAGATCTAGTATGTTTCAAGGAAGGGCCAACCAACCTCTTCGTTCCTTGGGCGGGAGATCTGAGAGTGAAGAAAGAGGTGATAAGCTGATCTAGAGTCTATCTTGATGGGAACCAAAGCTCTAGGGTGTGATCTTTCACCCATGTGGCCTCTTGGATTGTAAAAGCCCTCACCGGCTCACAACATCTAACAGGGGGAATATGTCTTCAATTGCTTTAAAATTGCAGCTTCTCCTCTATCCTAAAATACGAACCCTCAAGAAACTGGATATATATAAGCAAAAATCTTATACCATGACAAAGCTAGTTACCAAAATATGGTGGGTTTAGTATTGTAAACTTGCAGACCATTGCATTGTATTATGAAAAATCATATGTATTGCATGAAACTGATGAAAGTAGAAAACACGATTACGAACTTCTGAATTGACAATAGGTAATTCCAATCAGTTACTATAATTCTGAAAATTCTCACACAATTATCAGATTACAATTTTATTGGCAATCAGAAAATAGAGAATTATAACTGATTGTTTTTGGCACTTGCTTGTTGAATTTCCAAGCCAATGTTTGTAGGTTGATTGTCGTCTTATCCAGACAAGATGTGACTAATGGCAAAAATGCTTGCCCAGGTATTTGCACACAGGCCTGATCAGATTTGGTTCCAACTATAATAATTTTCGCAATGCCCAGGATTGCATTCAGACTTGCAGCATTAACTCACCCAGCCTGAGCATTCACAGGTGGGCAGATATGAGTCTGAAATCACTGCCCAAATTGCTTAAGCGCTGTGCCAAATACAAGCACCAGCAGATCAGAAAAAACCACCCAAGGATCAATAACTCACTCCTGCAGATCAACTTTCAAATTATGGGAAATTGGGCGTCCACAATTCAGTCAATGGACCCCCTGTTTGCAAAATTCCAGTAACCTCCAGACTTGAGTATCTTAGCAGTGTAAAACCACACCAAATGCAAAGGATATTTGATGTCCAAACTGAATCCCTTGAGCGCTCAGATCATCATAGTAAACACATTCAAAGGCAGCTCCAGATCATACCAGATTTCCAACACCTTCGAAATCTCAGTATAACGGTCCTCCAAGAAACAATAATACAACAATGGAAGACACTAAATTATTTCTCAAAATTTACAATTCCAATCTCCCAGTCACAGATAATCATAGTAAGGAGATTTACCTAATGAAATCGCTATACCTCAGCAGTGACTTAAAGCAATCTTCAGGAACAAAATTTACAAGAAACCAATCTCCACTATACTTCAGCAATGGAGCAAAACCTCATATCAAACCCTTATACCTCAGCAAGGGATTTGAAAATCAGAACCTCAGAAAAGCCACAAAGGCAGCAAAACCAAATATATATTCAACTTTGCTTTTCTCAACAAATGGGCTTCTATTTATAACCTCTAGACTCCCTTTTGTTGCCAAAATGTAACTTCACTCAAGAAGCTTCCATTAGATTCTTTCACTTGGCTTAACTAATTAATAAATGGCTCCTTCCAATGATAACTCAACCCTCAACTTAAGTGAAATTATAAAGTGAAATTATAACTTTATAATAAGCCATTTAATTATTTAATAATAATTTGGCCACTAAAAATATAATAAATCTCAAAATACTCATTTAAATATGTCGTTTGAAATAGTAGTCGTACCTATTATTTCTCCATGTGACCAAATGCACCTTCCAAAAATAGAAAGGGTCCATTTCAATCAACACCCCACTTACCACAAATAGTAAGTACACAAAACTAAGGCCAAACGAAGTCCAATCTAAACCATATGAAGACCAACCCGTAGCTTACTGAATTGTGGAGAAGACAAGACCCTCCCAAGCCAAGCCACTGCCTCAAAAGACCCTCTATCCACAACAATTAGCCTACGAGGATCACAATAATAGGCTAATCCTTGAAACTCCAATGCTAGCAAAAATGGGGACATTATATTCTTCCCTCCCTGAGATTGGTTGTCCTCAAGCAATTCAACGACATAGTGAACTACAACCTCCACTTGGATCCCAAATGAAGAAGAGTGTGACATCTCTGTCGACACTGAACCAACTGCAAACCAACATCATTAGAACCAACCACATGTCCTGTAACATAGCACCCAAAACTTGTGTTGATGATGTAGAAGTCAGAATGTCACCAAAAGGCAACTCCATAGAATATCTATGCATCCTCTTCTTCCCTGTATCTACCCACATTATATATATTGGACTAGAATTTTAATCATCACCAACAATCCCTGAAAAAGACGTAGCTACAGGAGAACCATAAGTACTCATGCCATTTGTATCAACAATAGGTGTAGCCATATCAAAATATGTTGTCACAGGAACATCACCAATTGTCGCAACAAAAAATTGAATTGAATTTGCAGATGGTGAAAATTGAGCCCAACTCCACTCAAGTGAGTGATCAACCTCAATCTCCAAAAGGGGATTATCATGAGACAATGCTACATCCATGTCGAACATAAGATTGTTCGCAAACTGAACATCAACATTGTGTTGGTCGATAGTATAACATGACTCTATCACTATATCACTCACCTCATCATCAATAACAAGTGTACTATTATCAGAGCACACATCTCAATCAAGACCCTGGTGTAGGTAGCAATGATCACCCAAAAGTGATAAGTCACAAAGGAAAGACTCGAGCTTATCAATGTATATACCAAAGAGAGTAGGGGCTAGAGGGCACCCCTATTTCACCCTGATGGTGCTTTGAATGGGGTTTCGAGAAATTTTGTGGAATCTTGAACTTGCAAACCACACTCTCATATAAGCTCATGATAGCTGTGAGTAAATGTAATGTCCCCTTTCTAGCATTCATATCATGATGTTGTCGTTAGCCTATTTCCCCACGATCCCGTAGGCTTACCAAGACATTAAAGGGACTTAGAGGCCATTTGGTCTAGACAGTTTCAGTTGCAGGTCTTTCTGAGGCAACTTTGGGCATACTTACTATTTATAGTAAGTCATCTTGGATATGGTCGAACATCCAGTGGCAACGGTATGTCGATGGTAATTGTTTAAAATCGACAAAAAGACTTGTTTATCATTGATAAGATTTGTTATGCATTGATAAAGCTATTTTATAAAGTTAAGTTTAAATATTTAACTTTATTAATGCATAGACTATAGTTTGTGGGAAATATTTAAATTAAAAGAGTCCCCTTTATTTTATAACACATTGGAGACATAAGTTACATAAAGGGAGTTATGTTTTATCCCACATTGAGAAAACGAAGGATTGAGCTCTTGTGAGAACACTATAAAAGAAAGGGAAGAGCTTCTTTTTAGTATGCTTGGAAATATCAAAGAAATTGAGAAATTTTCTAGAGATTATGTCTCAATAGTTTGAAGGACGAAATCCCTTCAAGCTGGAAATCTTGACACCATTGAAAGATATGGTCTTGAGATTCAACATAGTAGCAATCCGAAAAAGTAGATACAAAAAAGCTGTCCGAAAAAGTGGAACCGAAAAAGCAGGCAAAAAAAGCGGGTACGAAAAAAGAAGTCCAAAAAAGTGGAACCGAAAAAGTAGGCCGAAAAAGCAGTCCAAAAAAGCGGAACCGAAAAAGCAGGTCGAAAAAGTAGTCCGAAAAAGCGGAACCAAAAAAGCAGAACCGAAAAAGCAGGCCGAAAAAGCAGTTCGAAAAAAGCAAAGCAGAAAGAGCAACATTGAAGGAAAAATTATTACAGCCATCTACAACCAGGTTCTTTTGTTAGTATTGCTTTTAGGGGTGTTATAAGTTTTCAGCTGTAAGTGTGCATTATACCAACATTATCGTTTTGTAATCCATGTAAATGCCAAAGTCTTGGCCATATTTCATGAGCATTGTATTTTTCATTGCAATTAAGAAGATAATAGTTGCTGGTGTTATTTAAACAATTTAATATCATTATTTATTAGCTATTTAGTTTGCATACCAACTGTTTGTAAAAATGCCAGTTGGCTGTAGGTGTTCATTTCTCATGCTTAGATCATATATATGCACTGAATATTGTCAAAATTAGTAGCACACTCATGTTAGGTCATTGTGTAGTCCATTGTAGTCTTCTAGCACAAGATTCCTATTGATGCAAATTGAAGAAAAAGTCATTTGAAGCTAGCTGAAATACTATATCAGTCATACGTCCCTTGCATGTGAATTGTTTGATGAAATTCCTTGAGCTTTTATCAGCATTTTTTTGAGGGCAGATTTGAGGAGGGTTATTACAGTAAAGTCTCAGAAACCTCAATATCTCTAAGTCTGTGGAAGAGGGTTGTCTAGGGAATAGAATCAAAGCCTTTGCAAAAGTCAACAAAGCAACAATAGACTTTCGCCGAGTGGTGGCAAGCCTCCTTAATGATAGTCTATAGTGTCAAGACAAGGTCCATAGCATAGTTCAAAAACTCGGTATCGTCAATATCTCGGCTGACCCAAACATTTTGAAAAACTTGGAATTGGCAAAAACTCGGCAAAAAATTCGGCAAAAAATTGGCACTTTTATCAAACATTTGAGAATATAAAATTTCTTAAAATATGCTTAAAAACGCATACATACACCAAATTTGTAGAATATATAATAATTTGAAAATTGAGATATCCACCATATATCATTCAAAGTTTTAAGTTAAACAGTAATTTATACTTATAGCAAGAGGAACTTAGTAGATTAATCATTAACATACTACTAGAATCGTATACCAAAAAAAAGTAGAACATCTGAATATAAATAAGTTCGATAGATATAAGTCAAACTCTACGAAACTACTACTTCTGAATACATATTAAGTTCAAGTTTCAGTATCAATGAAAACCGAAAGTAGCAATCATAAATTGCGTCTACAAGTAAAACTCAAAAGAGATCGTTGCTGCTGGGTGGGTGGTGTTGAAGAAGTTGTTCTGGCAACATCATCAACAGGGGCCTAATAGGTCCGTCACTCTCAGAAGCCTCTGATGGATGACCAAGCTCATGTTCCTCCTCACATGCTGCCACATCTGCATCTCACTCATTTGCTTCTTTCTCAAACTCAGCTAGCTGCTCATCTGTTAGTAAAGGTTCACCAACATCCGCATCCTCACCATTAGGAGGAGCAATCCAATCGGCTGAGTATGGATCAATGTCATCCAAGTCTAGTGCTTCATATGAAGCTTGCCCTTTCACCTTCTTCTCGTGCAAGAGAAGGTTGTACTTCACATAAACCAAGTCATTTAGGCATTTTTGAGTCAACCTATTACGTTTCTTTGTGTGTATGTTTTGAAAAGTACTCCAATTTCTCTCGCACCCAGAAACACTACAAGGCTGCAATAAAATTCAGATGGCAAGCTTTTGAAGATTAGGCGTGGTAGCACCATAATCTTCCCACCACAGATCTGCAAGGATTAAAAAACCATTTATGATGTGGTAAAACTTCCAATAAACTTCATGAGCGAAATGAACGATATGGTAAAACTAAACACGTTTTTTTTTACCAGGTTGCAAGGTGTATCTCCTACGTTTGCAATCAGGAGAAAAAAACAATGGCCCCTTTTCCCTCTTGTAGCTCTACAACTCATCAAGTATGAGGTCTCAGAGGTCCGTATCAACAACCAATCTTCGAATACATGTGTCCAAGCCAATTTGAACCTCTGAATTTGCTTTAAAAGTGTTGGAAAAATAGTACTTGGGACTCAAGAAGTAGGCAGCTGCATGAATGTGTTGGAGTTGTCGGTTCCACCTACGATCAATGATGTTCTGTATGGGTCTATATTTGGTCTCATTTGACCTATAGAAGTGTTGAATGGCCTCTTTTGCACTATCCGTGGCCTCATATAGAAACCCCATGGAGTTTTAATCCCCATCTACAATTCGTAGAACCTTCACCAACGGTTCTAATACCTAGACATAATAAAACATACAAAAATCAGCCAAAGAAAATATTTCAAAATTGAATATTAAATCATCAATGAATACTTGAAAACTTTCTTTGAGGGTCTCTTCCATCAGCTTTTCAAAGCTACCATCAAACACAATCCTCACAATCTTTTCTGCTTCAAGCTTCTTTGCATAAGGACTCTCTAACCATTTCTTATCAAAAAACATGCGCCTGAGGTCTAGCAATGTCTCAGATATGCTTTGCAAGTTTAGAAAATTAGTAGCAAAGCGTGTGACCCCTGCCCGTACAAGATCCTTACCACTAGTGTGCTCTCATAAGACTCAAGACCCATGTATGGTTGTAGATGTACTTAGCAATATTCCTTCCATCTTCAACCACCTTCTCCACTCAGCTCAGTTTCCCTTGATCCTCAAGAAGCAAGTCAAGAAAGTGGGCAGCACAAGGGCTTCAAAATAATGTGGGATGTCTCTCCATGAGAAGTCTACCGGCAGCCACATATGCAACTGCATTATCAGTCACAATCTGGATGACATTAGCTACTTCTACTTCTATTACCACCTCATCCAACATGTTACACAATTTTTTTGCATTTTTTACTTGATCAGAGGCATCAACTGATTTTAGAAATACCAACTGCCCCCCTGAAGCAACTATAAAGTTGATGAGCGTCTTGTTCCTGCCATTTGTCCACCCATTAGATATAACAGTGCAACCTTCTTGTTCCCAAACTTTTCTTTGCTCTTCTACAAGCTAATGAATATTTCTTACCTCGTCCTGTAACAATGGCCCACCCACCTCATAGAAAGTTGGGGGCTTGAACCCCTTACCAGACAAAGAAATGGAAGTTACCACTTGATCCCAATACGGACTGCATAAAGAGTTGAAGAGAATATCATTGCGGATCCAAAATCTTGTAATTGCCACCCTTGTCTTCTCATGCATCTCTTTGTTCCATGCAGTGCCTAGCAAGCCGGTTTGAGCACTAGGAGTGTTACGTGGAACCCAAAAGTCTGCTAGAGATCCACTCGTACTTCCTGATCCTCGTATCCGAAGCCCAATAGAAGAAGAACCCTCTCCACCTGTGTCTGATCTTGTAGAACTAAAAGTCCCCATTGGGGCTGCCATGGCCTCAAATGTCCTCCATTTTTCTGCCTTTGTGCATATTTTTGTAGGCTTGTCAGAGCCTCTCTTGTAACCTCTTCCGAACATTCTTCACACGGTGTAATATCATTGCATGGAATCTTCGCAAGATGGTATTTCAATCGGCTTATGCCTGAAGTCATTTTCTTATGGCAGTGGATACATTCGACATGTCACTGATTACCCCCGGGATCCCATGTTTCCATAAAGGATCCTTAGCTCTGCCACCACTAGTCATCTTGTAGACTTAGAGAACCTAATAAAAAATAGACGATATATGGTTAGAAAGCATACATTATCTATAAAATATTAAAAAACTAAATTATAAATCTTTTAAACAATACACTTAACGTTAAAACTTAATACTGTTATATACAAAATTATAAATTTCAATAAAACAGTAAATTTAATCACAATAATTCTATTTTATTTAACTATTATAATTCATATATAACGGTAAGTCAATAACAAGTCTATTTTTTAAAAGATCTATAATTTAAATATATTATAATTTATTTATAAATTATAAATACTGTTAATTTACTATGCCATTTAAGTGTATTTTAAACCTTAATTTTTTTATCAAAACCAAAATATTAAAATTACAAATCATTTAATATATTTTAATTTGTAGTATATAGATTTAAAATATAATTTATATTTTAAGATTTTTTTACTAAATTACAAATAAATTAAACTATGCTCAAATATTTACAAAAGAAAATTGTATCCATACCTGGGAAGTGTCAACTTGCAGCCTGTGATGAATGCGAGAAAGACCTAGTCGAATTTGAAAGACCCAGTCAAATTTGAAGATGCCATCACTCAAGTCTCATCATTTGCAGCAAGAAGATCCGCAAAATGTTTGTTGTGAGAAAGCTTCAACTACCAATTTGTGGCAAGAAGACACGATAGAAAACATGAAAACAAGAAAATGTGAAAGCTTCGGCTACAAAATCGTAACACACGACCTAAAATGCGAAAAGGTTAAAGACACCAAAAACACGACTTTATCGTCCATTGAAAACCTAAAACTTTTTTTAGCATTTTACATTGACTTGGCCCACGATTTTAACTTGTGCTTTCAGCGGTATCTTGCGATTTTTATAGGGTTTTAATGGTGCGTTTTTTTGATAATATCAGTGCCGATTTAATAGGCGTTATTATCCTTTTCCTTGGCATCTCGCGAGATATCACGATTTTTTCGATATACCGTAGGTATTTTGAACTATGGTCCATAGTATGAAATAAGTAGGAAAACTGACTTGCCCCCTAGCCCAACAACGTTGACGATCGAGCTCTCTGGAGATTATACTGTTTAGCACAGTGGCATAGAGTTTGGAAAACATGTGCCTAACCATGATGGCATAAAGAAACATTACAATATTCTACTAATCTCTTCCTCCTCCTGCACAAGTTTTTCACCTTTAAAGCGTTGACCTTTCTTAATAAAGCTTTTAAGTTGTTTAAACTTTAAACTTACAATCTTGGAATTAAAGATAGTAGAAAAAAAGAGAAGAACAAAGGCAATGGTGCCTCTAAGCCAGTTTTCAATATAAAAGGATCACGAGTAGATATACTAGGATTAAGAAGTGTGGGAAACCGTAGTTTTACTTTTCTTTGTTCCTCGTAAAACTCTTAGCATGAGACCCTTATTGAAAGGTGCTGCACGGAATAGATAATTTCAACATGTAGCAAAGTTGATAGGAGTATTATTTTGGGACAACATTGGTTTCCATGTTATCTTAAGTTTATTATGGGAAGAATTGCTCAATACATTGCTTGTAGTAGGTAAGGGGTTCATGGCCTCAAGTCATCTCGAGTTGAGTTGGCCATTATTGTGGGATGAGGTCCGAACATACACTTTTTAACCAAAGAACAAAAGAGAAGTTTCGAAAATAAGTTTTCACCATTGTATTTAATGCGAATTTTGAGTGGCTTATGTAATGACCCGACCTATGCAACTTCTCTCAATAATCTTTCTCCCAATACGGCAATCAGATTGAAAAACCATACACGATTTTGGAGGGTCGTACAGTAATGTTGGAGTTGGTCTACAAATGCCAATTGCAATAGTACGGTCAATGTGGAGGCCGTACGAGTGACACAAGGGGAAGGCTGTACGGTGTCTAGGTGGTACGGTATGAGGGAATGGAGATGACAGCTAGGGGCTGTACACCAATGATGTGAAGGCCGTACAGTTTGATGGAGCTTGTTCGGTGGACAGTGGGGTCTATATGGTGGACAAGTACAATGGCTATACAAGGGGAAGAAGCATAATGGCCATACAGAGGAGATTCGTGGCCATACAGTGTGGAAAGGCTATGTGTTGCTATTGTATGGAGGGAAGGTGTTTTCTAGTCTTTCAAGCATAAACTTGTAGTTCCCAATTCCTTAGATAAAATCCAGACAATAATGGAGATCGCACACAAATAATTCTTCAATTTATATTTGCCAAAAGATGGTGCTCCGATTTGCCAAATCCGAGTGAAGTATTACAAGCGACGGAACAGGGTGAGTGTTAAATCCTACCAAAACTTGAAGAGTCAAGTAGGGAAGATCTTTCACTTCCGAAATGGCAGACAACAGAGAATCCCAACTGGAATTCGCAATGCAAAGAAATAATCCAAAATTGCATACTAACTACTATCTACAAGCTGTGCTTAAATACTTGTCGGGGAAACCTTTCTTAGGGTGTACAAAGATAGCCGACGGCAACACAACTACGAAAACAAAATAAACATGGGTCTGAGATATATTAAACCAATCAGCCCAATAACAATAGCTTAATTAAAATTTATTTTATAATGGGAACATTACAGTGCTCCTGTCTCAAATTTTTATTGTCCTCGAGCAAATGCAATGCTGGATACTGTAGAATGTGCTCGCTCTCCCATGTCGTGTCATCCAACAGCAAGTGTTTCCAATGTACCAAATATTCTTTCATAGTGCGGTTCCGTAGGGTCTTCTCACGTATTCCGATGATCTTGGCTGGTTCCAATACGAGCTTTCCTTGTTTATTGAGTGGCAGAAGGTCTACAGCTACCGTGACGCTCTGTCCCATAGCTTTCTTAAGGCAAGAGACATGAAAAATGTTATGAATATAACTCCCCTCTGGAAGTTCCAACTCATAGGCAACTTTGTCGATGCGGCAAACTACTCGATAAGGACCATAAAATTGTGGCTTTAATTTTTCTTTCCCCTTTTTTTTCAATGATGATTGCTTGTATGGTTGAAGTCTGAGGTAGACCAAGTCTACCACTTCGAAAGTTCTCTCGATTCGATGTCTATCGGTGTAGATTTTCTGTTGATTTTGTGCCCATTGTAAGTTTTCCTTCAAGCATCTCAGTATGTCCTATGCCTCCTGAAGTGAGTCCCTCGCCCTCGGTGCATGACTGTTACCCAGAACTGTGTCGATGAAGGGGTTCATACTCATATAGTGCTTTGAATGGTGTCATCTCGATGGACATGTGGTAAGTGGTATTGTAACAATATTCTCCTAGGTGCATCCATTTGACCCACGCCTATTGTTGTGCGTGCTGAAATGTAATTCCAAAGGTAACCTTCAAGCCACTTGTTCACAATCTCTGTTTGTCCGTTTGTCTGAGGGTGATAACTAGTGCTTGGTGACAATTCTGTTCCTGCCAATTGAAATAGTTATGCCCAGAAGATACTGATAAATCATCCATCCTAATCACTGAAATGTTTTGGGGTAACCCGTGCAGATGGAAAACTTTTTGAAAAATAGATTGGCTACCTTTGTGGCCTGAAAGTCCGAAGAGATGGTGAAGAAATGTGTTTACTTCGTTAGTTTGTCAACCACCATGTAAATACAATCCTTTCCATTCACCTTGGGGAGTCTAGTAATGAAAACCATGGAGATACTTTCCCACTTTTGTTATGGAATTGACAGAGGTTGCAGTAACCCGACAGGTAGAGTATGTTCAGATTTTTTCTGTTGGCAGATCATACACTCTCTTACATACTACAATACATCTTCTTTAAACCCTTTCATGAAAACCTTTCCCCAGGACATCTGTAAGTTTTGAGGAAGCCTAGGTGTCTTGCCAAGGGTGAGTTGTGGACTTCCTTCAAGATTTTTTGATTCAATTTGGATTCCAGTACTAAAAATATCCGATTTTTATAGTAAATGATGTCATCCACCACTCTGTATTGATCATCTTGGGTGTTGCCATCCATTAGCTCATAGGAAAATGTATTTTTGGAATATTCTACCGACAAATGTGCTTTCCAGTCAGCTGAAATTTGGGCCAGTAAGTAGATAGTGTGTTTTCTGGACAAAGCATCTGCAACAACATTGTTCTTCCCTTTCACATATTCAGTATCAAAATCAAAAGCTTGAACCTTGCTTACCCATTTTTGTTGTCTCTCATTGAAGTTCCGTTGCTCCAAAAAAAATCTCAAACTATTGTGATCCGTACGAATAACAAACTTGGCACCCACCAGATACTATCGGAACTTGGTTAGTGCATGTACGATGGCCAACATCTTTGTCATGAATGGAATATAACCACTCTGTTTGCATAAGCTTCTTGCTCTCATAGGCTATGGGGTGTCTATCTTGCATTAGTATTGCATCAATGCCTTCTCCGGATGCGTCGCACTGCAAAATGAACGGTTGAGCAAAATCAGACAATGCAAGTATAGGACAAGTGCTCATTGCTTCTTTCAACTTATCAAAAGTGAGTTGTGCTTTTTCATTCCACTGGAAGGAACCCTTTCTTGTGAAATCTGTTAAGGGGCGCTGAGCTGAGAGAATCCTTTAACAAACTTCCGATAATTACTACACAGTCCAAAAAATCCTTGCAACTCGGTGAGTGATTTCGGGGGAGGCCAATCAAAGATAGCTTGAATCTTCTCTTGATGAACTTGAACTCCATATTTATTGACAATATGCCCCAAGTACAATATTTACATCATACCGAATTCACACTTGGATTGCTTTGCGAACAAGGACTGATCCTTCATGATCCGTAGGACTTCGTCTAAATGCTCCAGGTGCTCTTCCCATGTCCTGCTATAAATAAGAATATAACCAAAAAATACTAGTAAGTACTTATGCAATTGTTTGTTGAAGATGCGATTCATGCATGATTGGAAGGTAGCAGGTGCATTTGTTAATCCGAACAACATGACCAAAAACTCATAGTGCTCGTAGTGACAACAAAAGGCCGTTTTTTCCACATCTTCCTCCCTCATGCGGACTTGATGGTATCCAAAACGAAGATCTATTTTTTAAAAATAGACTGCACCATGTAATTCATCCTGCAACTCATCTATCCTTGGAATGGGATATCTATTCCTTTTTTTTTTGTTCAATGCACGGTATTCCACACACATGTGCATCGTCCCGCCCTTTTTGACCAATACCACTGATGACATGAAGGGGCAAGAACTGGGACGGATCCATCCTTTCTCTAGTAGTTCCTGAATAGTCTTTTCGATCTCATCTTTGAATTTCTTGGGATGGCGATAGGGTATGGTTATGACCAGCTTGGCTCCAGCTTCCAACTCGATAGTATGTTCGAACCCATGATGAGGCGATATGCTAGGAGAAATGTCAATAAAAACTTTATAATGTTTACTCAAAATATTCTGGAGATCATCATCCTGGGGAGGTAGTTGTTGCCCTTTTGTAGGTTCTGCCGAGACAAAACAATGTGTAGCCGAAACAATGTTATTACGTCGGAAAATTGCCTCCATCCGATGTGTAGAAACTTCCTTCGGACCTTCATCTGCCATTCCGCAGAGAACAACCTTCTTTCCATTGACAACAAAAGCGAAGTCCATCCCTTTGAAGCGTTGAGTGTATTCATCAAGTGACTCCATCCACTGTATGCCTAGAATAACCTCCATATCATCAAGGACCACTATGAAGAAATCCTTAGTCATCGTGTGATTCGTGTCGTTTGTAGATATTGTGTAGACGATGGGTCCCTTCGGGAAGGTTATTGTTATGTAGCCGACGGTTCCCTTCAGGAAGGTTCTTGTCATGTAGTCGACGGACCCCTTCGGGAAGGTTCTTCGGAAAGTATATGTACACCACCCAAGATCATTGTAATCATCATCATAAGCATAATGTAATGTCTTTGGCATATGCGAATAATACAAGGAGTTTTGCTGTTCTTATCTGTTGTCTATGTGCATTGATTCATTCATTTACCCCATACGGTAAACATTTGGCGCCGTTGCCCGATGGACCTGGTATGAAGGCTGAGGAATGAAGACTAATGCCGAATCAGTTGAATAAAAATAAGAATAAGCTGAAGGAAAAGGATGAAATACGCACAGCACAAGAAAATTTAATTTTGGCACAATGGGCTGAATGTAGACAAAGATTTCAACAAATTGTTGATGGACATCGTAGCATGGAAGAATTGTTGGAAGAAACTCGATAGCAACTGGATTTTGTGGAAGAAGCAAAGGAGGAGTTTCTGAACCTGCATACGTCGAGGGAAGAGAATCCAGATGAGAGGGGATTAACTCGCACAGCTCGGAGTGCTGAGGGAGCACGAGCGTGGAGTGAACTCTTCGTCCAAGATACACTTCCGGAATGGACAGCTTCAATTGACGAAAACCCTTCTTCACCAAATAGTAGGACTGTTGGAAGCAATAGCGCGAGTGTGCAGAACAACGCGGGTGTGCAGAAAAATGTGGGTGTTCAGAACAGCACAGGATTGCAGAACAACACGGGAATGCAAAACAACGCAAGAGTGCAGAATGCACGGGAGTGCAAAACAACGTAGGTACACAACAAAGTCCTCAACTTCGAGTAGTAATGGTAGGACCAAAGGAAAAATTGCCAAAATTTGATGGTAATGGAGTAGCCGATCCAATCTGACATTGTAAAACATGCGAAACGATTTGGAGGGCGAATGGCATAACAGATACAAACGAATGGGTCCGACAGTTTCCGACCACCTTATGGGGTGTCACAATTGATTGGTTTGCCGATACAGATCCCCAAAAGTTAACCAATTGGGACAACATTAAAAAGGAGTTTATCACAGAATTTCAATTGTTGCACGACGACAATGAGATTGTAGCGAAGATATACAACACAAAGTAGGGGAAGAATGAAACTATAAGAGTATATGCCAGGAAATTAAATTACTTAATAAATAAAATGGAAAATAAGTCGACAGATGGGCTGCAAAAAAGATGGTTCATTGAAGGCCTACACTCGAAATTGCGGAAGAAGATGAAGATTGTGCCACCATCATCATACAATCGAGCAATGAACTTAGAAAGTGAGCAGAAGATAAAAAAGAAGAAAAGTAGCTCATCCGATTCGGATGACGACGCGTCTTCGGAAGAAGAGAGCAGCAATGAAGAAAAGGGCAGCAAAAAGGTCTGAGCCCTACAAAAGGATATCCGAAAGATGAAATAATTTAAGAACATGCAAAAGGATACCAAGGGAAATGAGCTATGGTGCACAGACTGCAAGACAAAAAGCCATACGAAGGGATCCTGTCCGAAACACCAGTTCTGTGAGATTTGCTAGATCATGGGACATTCCACAAAAGAATGCCCCTTC
This sequence comes from Cupressus sempervirens, assembly GCA_028749045.1. Taxonomy (NCBI): domain Eukaryota; kingdom Viridiplantae; phylum Streptophyta; class Pinopsida; order Cupressales; family Cupressaceae; genus Cupressus; species Cupressus sempervirens. Next base: position 536,419,878 of record CM053791.1, read on the forward strand.
AACATGAAAACAAGAGGACCTCAACAAGTGTTCTTGACCCAGGAGGCTTTCGCATTAGGAGGGAGTGGAAACACCAGTACGGAGGGTGCCACATCAGTAGGGTACAAAAATAATCGACGAGGGCAAAACAACAACAATGCCAATTATAATAATGGGAGCTGTAGTCGAATTCAATACGATGCGAACGGACGACCGATGGTTCAATGCCGAGCATGTAATTTGTGGGGCCACTTTGCCCGAGACTATACAACGGCAAGCGCGCCAAAGTTGTTATGCAGATGGTGCAGTCTGGGAGATCATGAAGATGCCAAGTGTCCGAAATCAGGTGTCAATTTGATCACCATCGCGACGGACGAAGAGGAGGTTCTGACAATCACATGGAAACAAGCAAAACTCTACCTTGACCAGACGAAAGAAAAGAAGAGACTGGAGGAAGCACGGGCATAAATTCAGAAAGCAACGCAGGCAGAAAAAGCACACCTGAAGGAAAATACCAGTACCTCAGCAAGGAACTACGTGGAACAGAACATCATACGACAGATATTACCAACCGAGGTACCTGTCAAAATAAACGATTTGCTGCTCACAATGCCTCAACTCCGATCGACACTCACAAACACCAACCCAATGGCTAAATTACTAGCAGTACAGGCAAAGGGAGAAGGAAAGTGGAGCAAGTGCAGTGGATGGAAGGAAAAAGGAAAGTGGAACAAGTATAGTGGATCCAATGCTGTTAGCCCTCACATCCAGACGGGATTCGGCGGTCGTCGAAATGAGAATTCTGAGAATTGTTTTGATAGACACAATTGTGGACAGAGGATCCGGTGTGAATGTGTTATCGAAAGATACTTGGAAGAAGTTGAGACAGTTGATGTTGTGGCTACCTACATTTCAGTTGCTCACGACAGACTAGCATAGGATAAAACTGTTGGGAATCCTGATGGCACAACCAGTAACCATCAGAACACAGCTGTTCCTGCTCGACTTCGTCTTCATTTCGCTGAAGAGGAGAGGATATGATGCCATTCTGAGCCGAGGATGGCTTGTACAAGCAAAGGTTAAGCATGATTGAAAGAAGAATACCCTATCAATAGAGCGTGGAGGTAGAAGATTCATAATTGACCTGCACACACAAATGGTAGGTGAGGAGGTAGTGTCATCGGATTCTGAAGGCGAAGGTGGAGAGGATGACGAAGGGAAGAAGAGAATGGAACCTGATGAAGAGGGAGTATTGAGACTGGAAGGAGGGTCAAATGAGGACGACCTAGACTTGTTGAACGGCCTTTTCCACTAGCAGATAGAGGATTACGAGCTCTTTCCGAGCTGTAATATGTTAAGGGTCGACGAAGTTGAGAAAGAAGAGAAATGAATGTTCAAAGGAATATAGAGAAGCGGAAGAAGGAAAGGAGGTTGGGATTGAAGCTGAAGGGAAGAACATACATTACGAACCTAGAAAAAGGAAAGATTCCATCGTACAACCGCGCAAAAAAAAAATGTTATGACAAACTAGGGATATAGTAGAAAGGTGCCGACAGCAAGGAAAACACATCATACGGTCTACACAGGAAACAAAGAGGAAGGGTTTAATAAAAACTTTAGTAGTAAGGAGTGAAGGTTCTAAAATCAAGAATATAGTTATTGATGGCAAAGAGTGACAGTTGACGAAATTCATGGTATCGAGTTTCAAGAATAAGCTTGGAGATATGGAAAGCTTGAGGGAGAGATCGTGTAACATAAATAAACTTGATGAGCGGCGATTGCAGGCACAGTGGGCCATCGAAGTTACACAAAACAAGAGGAAGGCATGGCATGATAAGCACTTAGAATTAAACAAGTTTCAACCAGGACAGTTAGTGTTGAAGTATAACGGACAAAATGAAATCAGGCCTGGAAAGTTCAAAGTTAAATGGGTTGGACCGTACAAGATACGGGAAGTTGGCTATAATGGAGCAATTAAGTTATGGACACTGGACGGAAAAGAAATACCAGATGCAGTAAATGGATCGAAATAAAAAATATACCATGAAAGAAATGGTTCCCCGCCGACAAGCAACTGAGGAAGGAAACTAACTGTAAATAATGTATATATGTAAATAAAATATAGAAGTTGGACATAGTTTTAAAGTGCCAAGTAATCAACTATAGTTTTAAAGTGTGAAGTTTTAAAGTAATAAAACATGGAGCAGGAAGCAAATTTGTTAATATGACTGGAATTTTAGATATTAAAAGTGATGGGAAGCACAACCTGCCATACGACCTTAAGGGACATAATATGCAAACAATATTTTAAAAAACAATCATTATTGGAAGACTGTACGGTCACTGGTGGAATGGGAATTAAAAGATCGTACGACCATTTGTGGAATGGGAATGAAAAGACCGTACGACCATTTAGAATTGTGGGAATAAGAATCTAGAAACCATACGGCTATTCAGGAGCAAACATAGATCAATTATAAGGCAAGCTAATGACTGTACGGCCTCAAGGAATCTTTGCAGGTATATTAAAGCTACTGTATGGAAGAAAAGAAAGAAAATATTGAAGTCCGGGCACCATACGTAGGAAACTAGGCACCATACGGGATTCATAGACAGGAAGCTGGGCATCGTACAAGATTCAGAGGCAGGAATTTGGGCCCGTACGAAATTTAGAGACAAAAGGATCATACGAAGAAGTGTAAATAAGGAGGGCCGTACATGCAATCCAGGCAAAAATAAAACCACCGTACGGTGTGTACGGCCGACTTGGGCGAATGCAAAGGTTAAACCGTGCAGTGATAAAAAGCCACGAGTACTGTATGTTATATTTGAAAGAGTCGAAGGAAGGGAAAAAAACCAGGCCGTACAATGTACGATGGAAGGGATTGGCAAACACTAGAAATTCCATACGGAAAGGTCAAGAAAGCATAAAGTCAGGACAGGAAAGCATAACCAGTGCAATCACAAATACCTTACATGAAGTAGTCAGAAGAGGAAAAAAAAAAAAAAGCGACGACAGATTGAAACAATTCGGAATGAGTAACACATAATGCCAAAAGGAAGAGAAAACATAAGGAGTTGCCAGAAAGAGTGTGGAATCGGAAGAAAATGATAAAAATGGCGTGTTCCATGGAGTTTTGTGTGGGTTTGAGAGTGCTAATTTGGTGTGGTTATTAGTCATGGGAGGTGTGACTAGTTGATGAGGCCTGGAGCTGTTGCAGGCATAGAGTGGTTGTATACCAGAGGTGGAGAAAACAACAAAGCAAGCCTTTTGAGAGGGGTGATAAGTTCTGAGGCACTTGGAGTAGGTGTTGGATGTGAGGCTGTCTTGGTGGATGCATAGAGAGCTCGGGAGGAGCTGATCATCCAGTTGAAGGTAGTACATCGACACTTGGCTCAGGGTACCCAGGAGTTGGAAGCAGAGAAAACAACATGGGTGGCTATTAAGGTCAGCTTGACTAAGGAGACAGTATTGTGTTAGCTGAGGCTATAGATGCAACGTGATTTGTAGACCAATCTAGTGCAGGCACGGGACGAATGTGAAAATGGTGTGATAGAAACAAATCTATTTTGTTGTAGTAGTTAGTTAATGTACTCTATTTTGTTAATCTGTCTCAGATATTTTGTAATTGTTGTCGTCCATAGATATTGTGTAGTCAACGGGTCCCTTCGAGAAGGTTATTGTTATTTAGCCGACGAGTCCCTTCTGGAAGGTTATTGTTATGTAGTCGACGGCTCCCTTCGGGAAGGTTCTTGTCATGTAGCCGACGGACCCCTTCGGGAAGGTTCTTCGGAAAGTATATGTACACCATCCAAGATCATTGTAATCATCATCATAAGCATAATGTAATGTCTTTGACATATGCGAATAATACAAGGAGTTTTGCTGTTCTTATCTGTTGTCTGTATGCATTGATTCATTCATTTACCCCAATACGGTGAAAAATTCGCCATTGTGATACTTAGCTGAGGAGCAAGGTGTGTGCAGGGCAAGAGAGTCCCTCCGGCAACCTTGACATGAAATGCAACGTGCGTCTTCGTAGGTAGACCTCTTCATTTCACCAAGGATTAGTTTATGAAGTTTAGAGTGGCTCCACTACTAAGCATCACCATAACCCTTGTCCTTGAAGGGTTCCCTGTACACGAAAGACCGTACACCTCGGGCTACCGGTTAGGGCGATAGTTCCTCTGGTTGTTCCAATGTTGCAATTGTTTCTGTAGTGTTCAAACTAGCAATATTGGTGTCGTCGTGGTGTTGGTTGTCTTCGAAGGGTATTTCTTCCCGTTCATCTTCATCATTGGACATGACCTCAATGTAATGTAGTGGATCTTTCCTTTTCTGAGGCATCTGTGCCCAAGTTCCCATGGTCCTTTGTAGTTGAAACATAGTTTCTTCCTTTAGAGCTCTTGTTTGGTAGCTTCGTCGAATGACAGCTTCCTGGGTGGAGGTTTATTATCTTTGTCCCTCGGAAACACCGACGGTTTGGAATGTAACTTCGAGAGGATGATGCCGATGATGATGCCATATTCTGTGCCTTCTTAATGGCCTCCGATAGGGTGAAAGGATTGAACCCCTTTACCCAACCTTTCAGTGGTTCTGTTAGTCTGTCCATAAAGAGCACTATCCGTCTTCTTTCAGAAATGTCTGTGACCAAAACAAAGAGTTTTTGAAATTTCGCAATTTACTAGTCGACCGATCTAGTTTGCCTCAACTAGGCCAAATCTTTGAAATTGAGTTCTAGATCTTTACCATCAAATCGATCTATCAATCTCTCAGTGAATTCCGCATATGTATTTATTTGATCATGCCCCATTGTGATGGTGCCGTGATGCCACCATTCATGTGCAACTCCCTCCAAGTGTAACCCCATAGATTTAATTGCTGTTTCTGGCATAGGATTCAACTGGAAGTATCGGTCTTCGTTATGCATTCTTGTGCAGATATGGATCCGGAACCATCAAATGGAGACAAATTTACTTTACTCAACTTCCTCCTAAGATATTTATTGAAATATCCTCTGTTTCCGCCTACTGAGTATCTCATTCTCAGATCTGTGTAATCTTTGTAGGATATATCTTCCTCCAAATTTGCATTCTTCCAATCTTCCCTTAGTTCTTGCATTTCTTCAAAAGTCAGTTGTTTCCCTCTGTGTGGTGCCTCCATCCGTGGCATAAAAGACCACATGGAAGGTCGAGAATGTGCTAGATGAGGATTTGCTTTACTCGACACCGAGTTTGCACTGTGACCATTTTGTTCACCAAATATTTTATTGTCTGCCAACTTTTTCAGATTTTCTTCCATGAGTTGTTGAGTATTATTGATCTATGCCTGATTCCTCGCTAGTTCTCTTAGTGGTGCCAGGAGTTCGACAACTATGGGTTCAGATTCGGCAACCATTCTATCAACGGAATGGGTTCTTCTTCCCTTCCAGCTATAAACTCTCATTCACTATCCACAGGCTGGCAGGATCGAAGCTCTGATACCATTGTAATGATCTGATTCACGCAACTTCTCTCAATAATCTCTCTCCCAATATGGCAATCAGATGGAAAACCTGTACACGATTCTGGAGGGTTGTACGATTGGTTGGAGTTGGTGTACGAATGCCAATTGCAATAGTACAGTAAATGTGGAGGCCATACGGTATAGGCCGTATGGGTGACACAAGGGGAAGGTCATATGGTGTCTGGGTGGTTGTACGGTATGAGGGAATGTAGATGGCAGCTGGGGGCCATAAAACAATGATGTGAAGGCCGTATGATTTCATGGAGCTTGTATGATGGACACTGGGGTTTGTACGGTGGACAAGTACAATAGTCGTACGGGGGGAAGAAGCATAATGGCCGTATGGAGCAGATTCATGGCCATATGGTATGAATAGGCTATGTGTTTGTTGCATCCCAATTTTTGACCTAGTTTGAAATATAACCGTGGAGGTTCGCATGAAGTCAGTTGACAGTTTAATTTGATATAATCTGGTGAAATGATAAGTTGGTCATTATGATTTCAAGTGTAGATGACATGTTAGTTGATCGTTAATCGCCAATCCATGAAATTAGGATGAAAGGTTAACTGTTATGATTATTTATGATTATATAATTTATAATTTAAATTACGGAGAAAATTCTTACAGGGAGCATGCCGAAGGGGTGGAAGCATTGTCAGAAAAGAATTAGGCAGGGCATCACCATCATTGGGCAGACGCGTAAAGGACCTAGCCAGAATACATCTGCCGGACTTGCATGAGTTATTTAATAATTTAATTAAAATAATTGGGATAAATATTAAACGTATATTAAAGGATTTTAAATTATCTTTTGTTGTAGTATTTTTAATAATTGTTTATAAATGATCAATGATTTGGCACCGTTATAATTTAATAAGTAATGTTGCTTATAAATATAAGATTTTAATAACGGTCGAATTATAATAACATTTCAATTATTATAATTCTTGAATTATAACTTTCTAACTCTATTCTTTTCGATCAAATATTCTTTGCTTTTTAATGATAGCGCTTGGCATGGAGATTGATTTAATTGTTGACAATTTGAATTGTATAGTTATTTTTCAACTTTATTTCTTTAAAAAAAAAAAAATTGATTTGATAGGCTTTCGGATGGTTTCTTGTAACTGCTGGAAGTCGATTAGCCAAGATCATCTTTATATTAGAAGCTTTCCGAGTGCTCGGACTCATTCTTTCCATCATTTTTATTTAGACGGATTGGGGACTCATGGCTTCCAACATAAGAAGGAAACTGCAAGCTTAGTTTTAGATAATGATCTCATTCTTTTCCTACTGCACTCATATCTCCCTGTCCACAGCCAAGCAAGGATCAAGTCTCTCTACCTGCCGTAAGAGAGTTCAGGGCCAGTCTTTTATTTTACAGCCACCCAATTTCATCTACTGCGGGTCTCTAAGCAAGAGAGACGGGATTATCAGACATAGACACTTCTCAGGCATTAGTGGCAAAAAGTCACGTAAGAGTCTACCTTTAAAACTCGTGTTGCTTTCCATTGCTATTATGAAATTTGAGTCGGCCATAAGACCTGAGCTGTATATAAGTTCTTTGTTTTACTCTGCAAAGTGTGTTGTTCTTCCTGTGTGACATCGATCTGTGCTTGATGCATGTCGTATTCCATTTAAAAGTTTGCCACTTCCTTAGTTGCGATATAATACAATGATAAAAGCCGGTCATAATCTCTCCAAGTTTATTATGTTCTTTAAAAAAATCTGTTGTGACCTTTGCAAGCAATTGTTTTACCTTGTGATAGATTGTCAATAACTAATGCTCAAGTCTGTCAAATATCTTGTAGAACATTCAATTTCCCTTGGTGTTATTTTGATTTATACACAAGTCTGGTGTTTCTTTTATTTAAATACACATCCAAATATCTGATTCATGTAAGATCAATGGCCAGAATGTTATTATTTCGGATGGTAATCAAATGCATTTTGATATATTACAAATAAAGGGTAATGAGATACTGAAAAATAGTACACCAAGGATTTCACCTGGCATAAATGCCAGTATAGGGTATAGAAGGTGTAAAGTATCCATGTGGAAAAAAAATCTAAAGGCACCAAGGACTCACTGGCTTGATGGCCTGAGAATGGTGAGATGTAGAGATAACTAAAAACACAAAGGATATTAAAATAATAATATAAACAATGCATAAGCTCATGTATGTACCACTCATGAAGTTTGTTGTGAATAATGATGTCAATTTCATGATCTTTAAAGAATATAATCACAGAATGTGAAATGATGATTGTATGTAAACTTCTTGAATAAATGATAGAGCTGTCTACTCTAAAAATTTCGGGTACCTGAGACTCACCCAACTGTGTAGCCAGAAGAGGGGTGATGAGGCGTGAGAAAGGAATCATCAATAATATGAACCAGTATCAGTTAAGACATTTCATTATTTATCTTTTATTATGAATTAATAGCTCATGCAAATTCCTGTTATGGTGATCTCCTACTGCCAAGTTGTACGGTGAGTTAATTATTAGAAAGTCCAGTGAATGGTAAGATGATCCCTGTCAATTCCGGGTAGGGAGGGCCAATCTCGTTAGAGATCGTGTGGGGATATATATTGTGGTCCGAGGCTGGGTGGTTAAGCCCCTGGCAATGTTTCATCTCTCTCAAGATGTTGTATATGCGTCAGACAGAGATAAGCCATGCAATCAATTGTTTATCGGAAATAGGTATTATCATTTTTGTTTATGAGAAGGTAAGATTAAATTGAAGTATTTCATTGTTATCATTATTTTACTTTCATAAAAATGAATATTGAATATAAATAATTATCTAATCTTGAGAAATTGTCACAGATAAGCAATCGGAAGGAAAAGAAATCCGAAGCCCTGATTGATTGTGTGACAGCTGGAACCTTAATTGATACAGTGGTATTGGAAGCCCTAACTGAATCCATGGTATCAAAAGCCCTAGTTGAATCCGTGGTTGCGGAAGCCCTAAATTGAATCCATCGTCGCAGAAAACCCTAGATAAGATCCGTTGTTGCGGAAGCCCTAAATTGAATCTGTGGTTGCGAAAGCCCTAAGTGGTAAAGCGGTATCAGAAGCCCTAAATAAACTGAAGAAGCATACTTATATGATCTTCAGTCTCAATTTTTCGAGGTATGTGATTTCAATTTCTGAAATAATTTCATTTAAAGGTATTTCAAGTATTTAGTTAAAAAAAATTTATTTAACTAACTTTAACGGTAAATCTTCTTCATATGAACCTGAATGATGTAACTGCCTTCTTATGAAATCGAAGTTATAACTGTATTTTATGCTTATGTTAGATGTTAAATTAGACCTAGAAAATCTAGATGTTACAGTGTTGCTATTGTACAGAGGGAAGGTGTTTTCCAGTCTTTCAAGCATAAACTTGTAGTACCCAATTCCTCAAGTAATGTTCACACAATAATGGAGATCGCACACAAATAATTCTTCAATTGATATTTGTCAAAAGATGGTGCTTCGATTTGCTAGATCCGAGTGAAGTATTACAGGTGATAACGAAGCAATAAAGCTATGGACATTGGACGGGTAGGAAATTCCAGAAACGGTAAACATTTGGCGTTGTTCCCCAATGGACTTGGAACGTAGGCAAAGGGATGAAGACTAATGTCGAATCAGCTTAACAAAGATAGGAATAAGATCAAGGAAAAAGATGAAATACGCACCGCACAAGAAATTTTAATTTTGGCACAACAGGTTGAGCACAGATGAAGGCTTAGTAGATTGCCGACGGACACCAAAGCACCGAGGAATTGTTGGAAGAGACTCGACAGCGCTTGGATTTGGTGGAAGAAACAAGAGAGGAATTTCTTAAAATGTATATGCCGAGGGAAGAGAATCTAAACGGAAGGGAATTAACTCGCACGGCTCGGAGTGCTGAGGGAGCACGAGGGTGGAGTGAACACTTCGCCTGTGATACACTTCCGGAACAGACATCGCTTGAGGAAAACCTTTTTTCACCAAGTAACATGGCTGTTGGAAATAAAACGACTGTCTGAAATAGCGCGGGTGTTCAGAGTAGTGCAGGTGTGCAAAACAGCGTCGGTGTGCAAAACAGTGTAGGTGTGCAAAACAACACAGGTGCACAAAATAGTGTAGGTGTGCAGAACAACACAGGTGTGCAAAATAGTGCAGGTGTGCAAAACAACGCGGGTACACAAGTACCTCAAACTCGAATAGTAATGGCTAGACCAAAGGAAAACTTGACAAAGTTTGATGGTGATGGAATGATCGATCCAATTAGACACTCTAAGACATGCGAAACAATTTGGATGGTGAATGGCATAATTGACACAGATGAATGGGTTTGACAATTTCTAGCCACCCTTAGGGGTGTAACAATTGATTGGTTTGCCGACGCCGATCTCCAAAAATTGACTTCCTGGACAATAGTTAAAAATGAGTTTATCACCGAGTTTCAATTACTGTGAGATGACAATGAGATCGTAGCAAAAATCTACACCACAAAGTAAGGAAAAAATGAAACAGTCTGTGTATATGCCAGAAAACTAAAAGAATTAATAAATAAAATGGAAAGTAAGCCAACAGATGGGCTGAAAAAGAGATAGTTCATTGAAGGACTATGTCCAGAGTTAAGGAAGAAAATGAAGATTGTGCCGCCATCATCATACACGAAAGCATACAATAGGGCGATGGACTTAGAGAGTGAACAAAAAACGAAAAAGAAGAAAAGTAGCTCATCCGACTCAGATGACTCATATTCAGAAGAAGATAGCAGTGGTGACGAAAAGGACAGTAAGAAGGTTCAAGCTCTCTAGAAGGATATGATCACAATGATGAAGGAATTAAAGAATATGCAGAAAGATACGAAGGGTAATGAGCTATGGTGCACAAAATGCAAGACAAAAGGTCACACGAAGGGGTCTTGTCCGAAAAACCAATTCTGTGATAGCTGTCCAATTATGGTACATTCCACAAAAGAATGCCCCTTTAATATAAAAACAAGAAGGCATCAACAAGTGCTCCCGACACAACAGACTTCTGCGTCAGGAGGGAACAAAAACACTAGCAATGATGGTGCCACTTTGGGTGGGTACAGAAAGAATAGAAGAGGGCAAAACAACAATACGAATAATAATAATTGGGGCCGTAGCCGAATTCAGTACGATGCGAATGGCCGACTGATGGTTCAATGCCGAGCATGCAATTTGTGGGGCCACTTTGCATGGAACTGTACATCAAAAAACACACCAAAGTTGTTATGCAGATGGTGCAGTCCTGGAAATTATGAAGATGCCAAGTGCTTGAAATCAGGAGTGAATTTGATTAGCATCTGCGCGGATGAAGAAGTCTTGGCAATTACTCGTAAACAAGCAAAATTGTACCCCGACCCAATGGAAGAAAAGAGGAGATTGGAAGAAGCGCGGGTAGAAATTGAGAAAGCAACGCAGACAGAGAAATCACAATTGAAGGACACTACCGGTACCTCAACGAGGAACTGCGCAGAACAAAACATCGTAAGGTAGATATTACAAACTGAAATACTAGTCAAGTTAAATGATCTAATCCTCACAATGCCTCAACTTCGATCGGCACCCACAAACATCGCTCCAACTACTAAATTACGAGGGGAACACGGAAGGGAGAAGGAAGGTGGAGCTAGTGCAGCGGACCCAATGCTACTAGCGCTCACATCCGGACGACATTCGACGGTTGTAGAGATGGGTATATTAGGAACGGTCCTTTCAGACACAATTGTGGAAGAAGGTTCAGAGGTAAACGTCCTACCTGAAGATACTTGGAAGAAGTTGGGACAGCAAACGTTGTGGCCCCTTGTGTTCTAATTACTAATGACGGACCAACACAGCATTAAATCTCTCGAGGTCTTGATGGCACAACCAATGACTATTGGAACACAGCCATTCCTACTCAATTTCGTTTTCATCCTGCTGAAGATGAGAGGATATGACGCCATTCTGGGCTGATGATTGCTCGTTCAAGAAAAGGTTAAGTATGACTGGAAGAAGAATACACTATAGAGTGGAATTACCGGCCAGATCTCAAAATACAAAACTATGTTAACCATATAGGATAGTTCAATTTATACACAAGAAGTAAAACCTCACAGATACTATTCTTACCATAATAATGATAGGCAGGGAAATGATCTTTCTTTATTAATACCAAAAACCACACTCGTATATTACCAATGTTCCAAATATTTATTTACGGGTTGGTCAGTTGGAAACCAACCGACGCATTTCCTCACCGACTAACTACCCAACCTGACTAGATTAACAAGTACTAAACATAACAAGTATTTTATTCCGACTACATACACTATCACTAGAAAGCAAAGGATGAAAACTCATTGTTGATTTACATGCACAAATGGTGGGCGAAGAAGCACTATCATCTGATTCCGAAGAAGAGGATGAAAGAAAGCAGCGAATGGAACCGGATGAAGGAGTCCTACGATTGGAAGGTGGATCGACGGATGATGATTTGGATTCGGTGAACGGATTGTTTCACTGGCAGATGGAGGATTATGAGCTATTCCAGAGCTACAACATACTAATGACAGAGGAAGGGCACAACGAAGACAGATTTCCAAAAGAATTCAAGGAAATAAAAGAAGGGGATGCATCGTTGGATAAAACACTTGCACATGTATTCGGTGAGGGAAAGCTGATAAAATATGATGAAGCCATAGTACAAACCATGAATTTGGGAGATGAGGCCGAAGCAAAAAAAACATATTGGTGGGGATACTTGGAATCCAATATTAAAAGCAACGGTATTTAAAATATTTATAGAATACAAAGATGTATTTGCTTGGACATACAAGAATTTGAAAGGAGTACCGTCGAAGCTGTGTGTTCACCACATTCCGCTGGTCGAAGGTGCAATGCTTGTACAGAAGCAATCTTACAGGATGAATAAAAATTACGCAACACAGGTTACAGAAGAAATTAACCTAATGTTGGAGGCCGGTATTATTTTTAAGGTTCAGACAAGTGAATGGGTGTCACCCATAGTAATATCCCTGAACAAGGATACCATCCAAATCAGGATATGTGTCGACTTCATATGTCTAAATGTAGTAACAATCAAGGACCCCTTCTAGATACCATTCACAGACAATATATTGAAGGAGGTAGCTGGACATGAGATTTATTCATTTATGGACGGGTTCTTGGGATATAATCCAATTTGCATAGTAGAAGAGGACAAATTCAAAACAACATTTGTGGTAGAAGGCGGGGTATACGCATACAACCGAATGCCATTCGGCCTGTGCAATGCACTGGCTACGTTCCAAAGGATCATATTGCACATATTCGACAAAATGTCTGTCAGAAATTTCAAGGCATTCCTGGATGATTGGTCCGTATTCAGCACTGAAGACGAACATCTGACGGCGTTGGGCGAATGCATGGAAGGTGTTGAAGGGCGCAACTAGCCTTAAATCCAAAGAAATGCATATTCATGATTCTATAGGGAAAATTATTAGGACATATAGTCTGTAAGGAGGGATTGAAAATAGATCTAGACAACGTTAGAGTGATAATGGAAATGCAACCATCTACAAATGTAACGAAGGTGAAGTCATTCTTAGGAAACATAGGATATTATAGAAGATTCATCAAGAACTTCACCAAAGTATCATTTCCGTTGGACAAATTGATATGCAAAGGGGAACCATTCAAATGGGAGAAAGAACATGATGAGTCATTTGAAGGGTTGAAGGTACGATTGGCCGCAACACCTATATTGGCGTACCCATATTAGAACAAGGAATTTCATGTTCACGTCAATGCATCCAATTATGCAATAGGAGTAACTTTGGCGCAGACAGGTAACCACAAGTTAGATCACCCAGTGTATTTTGTCAACCGACTACTATCAAAAGCAGAGCAAAATTTTAGTACAACAGATGGGGAAGCCTTAGGAATGGTTTATGCAGTGGAAAAATTCCGACATTACTTGCTAGCGACACCGTTTGTGTTTTATGTAGACCATCAGGCTCTGTTGTATCTAGTAAATAAACCTATCATCCAAGGAAGAGTCAGCCGGTGGCTACTTTTGTTGCAAAAATTCACCTTCAAGATCATTGTACAACCCAAAAAGAATCATGTCAGTGCAAACCATCTATCGCAAATTAAAATAGGTGAACTGGCAGACGGAGTGAATGATGATTTTCTTGATGCATAGTTATTTCAAATTGCAGTACTGCCACAATGGTACATGAGTATTGGGGAGTACCTTTCCACAGGATAGCCACCGAAGGAGATGCCACAAAATGAAAGATGGAAATTAGTAATAAGGAGCCATACATTTCAATTGATTAATGGATTACTATACAAAATGGGGCCTGATCACATCCTGCGATAGTGTGTGTTAGAGGAGGAAATACCGAAAGTGTTGAAAGAAGCACATGAGGGTCCAACAAGAGGACATATGGGACCTGATACCATGGCAAGAAAAATATTATTGGCAGGACTGTGGTGGCCAACAATGTACAACGACACATGAGAATGGGTCGTCGCGTGTGACACTTGCCAGAGGGCGAGAAAGCCGCTAAAGAGAGACTTCATGCCGCTTAACCTCTCACATGCATAGGAATTATTCAAATGATGGGGATTGGATTTCGTGGGACCCTTGAAAGTAAGCCGAATGCACCGATGTCGATATATAGTCGTAGCCATGGAGTACTTAACGAAGTGGGTAGAAGCACGGGCCCTACCAGATAACTCTGCAATTAGTACAACAAAATTCATATATGAGCAAATAATCACTCGGTATGGGATTCCACTTCAGATAACAAGTGATCGTGGAGGGCATTTTGTCAATCATGTCATTAAGCTGTTAACCACGGAATTCAAAATATATCACTCTCTATCAAGCCCGTACTACCCAAGAGCAAACAGAGAGGCCGAGGCTACGAACAAGATCTTGGTAGTAATCATCTACAAGTCATGTGCGGTCAAAGGCGAAGACTAGGAGGAAAAATTACCGTTTGCCCTCTAGGCATATCGCACGGCATACAAGGTGACAACGGGACACACACCGTTCCAATTGATGTTTGGACAAGAGGCGGTGGTACCAACAAAATTTATGATACCGAGTCTGTGATGCAAAGGATAGGGTGATGGACCCAAGTAACACCCAAAATGAGCAAGATTGTGGTTGTGTTTCTAGTGACCCTTCTAAGTCCTGATAGGAAAATCCCCCCAAACAATCAACTTTAGGACGTTTTTAGGCTTTAATAGGTTTGTTCTAGCCTATCTACCATGTTCCCATCAACACCTTTCAGTTTCCATACCCTGCAAGCCAAAATGTATAATTCACCCAAATGTTGTCAATGCAATTTCACAAGCCTGTGACAGCAGCAAGACTAAATGATGGATAACTTTTGACTTTTTCAAATGACTCCTTGAATAAATGACCTCTCCAGATACCCTTTATCCTTGTCTAAAACATATGTAAGACTTAGATGCAACTCCTTTAGAAAATATCTGAGATTCTACACACTGCCCCTGTTTTCAACAATGAAACAATAGTGCATTTACAAAGCAACATATAGAAATACTCAATGTATGGACTTCAAACTTTGCATAGGTTACTAGAATGTCTCCAATTAGACAAATCCACACTTAATTTCACTCTATGGGTTCATTAACCCCAAAAGCCCCAATTCATCTATTCAAAACCCTTATTTCTAGGGTATCACCAATCTCCCACGTGCCAAGGTTTCTCTGAACCATTCAAGATGCAAACATTATTGTTTCAACAACACAAACATAAATCAATACTTAAACATTGCCCTCCTTAAGGAAGATCTCTTCCTATATGACTGTCCCCTCCAAATAACCCTTGTTTTCACAACTTTATTTGATTTGGTGGCCACCAATCTCAAGTTAGATCTTCATTTCATGATTAGAAATATTTGTACAAGTTAGATAAATGGCATTCCATGAAGAAATAGTGAGCATTTCATGGAACGACCATGATTAGATGTAAAAGACTATCAAAATGCTTCGAAAGCCAATAGTATAGAAATTTGAGGAACAAAACTTCAAGTTTGCATGCTAAACTGAGTAAAGAATCTCAAAACATGTTTGCTAAGATGTTACCAATCATTCCAACATGTGAAAGCACTCACAAAGCAAAGAGACCTTCAAATTACTCTTGAAACCAAACACTTTCCTTCTATTTTCTGAGACAGTCCGTACCATCTGTGCTTCCAATCCGTACAAAACAAATATTTATAGACTTGGGGGGTAGAAACTAACCCCCTTAACCAACTCTAGCCAGTTTCACTTCCTATTCCTTCATAAAATTTAAACTATGGAGTTTCCCTCCAAAATGCCCATGTAGCCGTTACTTTCAAGATTCAAATTTTTAACTATTGAACTATGTTTTTAAAGACTTTTTTTGAATCTTTTAACTTATCAAATGACATGCTAAGGTTATGATAACCTATAGGATCCTATCAAAGGACTCTCCTACCCTATGAAATCCCTAGATCCTATTCAATGGCTCAATTACAACTTTTCCAACATTGAAATCCATCAAGACATCATACAACATTATGACTTTTTTATGCTTTCAAATGCCATGATTGGTTGAAGGATTGCCCAATTGACTCTAGGAGATTCTCCATGACCACTATGATGACTTGGACCTCCAATGTGCCTCTGATAAGCATATGATGCTCCTGCATCAGTCTGAGGATCACACTGGAGAATAAGTTAGGCGACATGGAAAGCCTGAGGGAAAGGTTGCATAATCTGAACAAGCTCGAGGAGAAGCGACTATTGGCACAATGGGCCATGGAGGTGATGCAAATCAGGCGCAAAGCGTGCCATGATAAACACCTAAAATTGAACAAGTTCCAATTAGAATAGTTGGTGTTGAAGTATGACGGACGAAACAAAATCAAACCAGGAAAGTTTAAAGTCAAATGGGTTGGGCCATACTAAATCCCAGAAGTAGGTGATAACGGAGCAATAAAGCTATGGACATTGGATGGGAAGGAAATTCCAGAAACGATAAACAAGAGGCGACAGAATAAGGTGAGGGTTGAATCCCACTGAAACCGAAAGAGTCAAATAGGGAAGATCTTTCACTTCCGAAATGGCAAACAACAAAGAATCCCAACTAGAATTTGCAGTACAAAGAAATAATCCAAAATTGGATACTAACTACTACCTACAAGCTGCGCTTGAATACCCGTCGGGGAAACCTTTCCGAGGGTGTACAAAGATTGCCGATGACAACACAAGTATGGAAACAAAATAAAAATGGGTTCGAGATATATTAAATCAATTGGCCCAATAACAATAGCTTAATTAAAAATTATTTTATAACGGGAACAATTCAACTTATGAGGAATAGCTAGTGTTTTAAAATCAAATAATGCCTCTAATGAATTTTGGATAAGGTGGTACGGAAAAATTTCATTCAAATCCATATTTGGCACTCCATAGGCTTCTAAGGCATCGATGATTAATTTGGAGCACCCGTGCTACCTTCTCTCTTGACCTATATTTTGAGAACATAATGTATCTAAGTTGTGTGAAGAATGTGCTTGAAGGTACAAAAATATTACAAATGATGCAGGAGCATCCTTGGGTCTTCAACAATCTTGCATCACTCAAAAATATCTTCTTTCTGTTTATTTGTTTAACTTTTCATTTGAGTAGTTTTCTTGTTGTTTTAGCTTGCGATCGATCCAATGGGCTCATCTTCTTATGTGATCCTTATGGTGTAGTGTAGGCCCTGGAGATCCTAAGTCGAGCTCCACATGGTGTTCTGATGTTTCCCAGTGAAGTTGTCTTAGGATTGGTCTAGTCCTATTTTGGCTTTCTTGTTCTAACAATCAATTGGCAAGATGTGGCTTGTGATGGAGTTTAATGACATGCGATGCATAATGTTGCATTGCTTCATGTTTGAATACATTTCATTGATCCTCTTATATGTTCATCTGACATGATTTTTTTTTTTTGAGAATTATTCTAATGATTTGGGTCTTGACCTATTTGTTGTAAAGCATTTCCATTTCCCTTGCCTTGGGATCTAATGAGCAGATAATACGAGTTGTGTTTGGCGATCTTGTATATAATTGGGGTAGGGGTTCTGGTTTTAGGTAGTGCAAGGTAGATCCATGAAGTGCAAGGTTGTGGAAGAAGTGACACTCATGCTACATGATTACAAGGTAGTTTAGAATCAACTGATAGATTAGGTAAGTTGAAAGTTCCTAGTTTTTAGGGATGATCAATTGTGAAGTTGCTAGCAATTTTATAGTGACAATGGTGATGTATAACTGCATTTGTAGGCCAACTTGATGATGATCCAGTGATATTCTTCCATATTGTGTTCATGCTTGTTAAGTTTGTTTGTGCATTTCCGTTGTTGCTTATTCTAGCTGCAAGGTTTGACATCTTCCTAGGGGATTCTCTAATCTTGACTGCATCAATTGGCATTTGAACTTTGTAAGTTTTCTCGATACCGAACAAACCTAATTACTTGAGGTAGATTGTTTGTGTTAGTAGATTGTCGGATTAGATAAGGGCAATCAACACTTGAGATCAAATTGCTGAACTTGAGGAATTGAAGATTGGCATCTTGTTGAACATGTCACCTAGAAGAGTGATCCTAGAAGACTAGAGAAGATGATGGAAGATTTCATAAATGAGATCTAAAATGCTTTAGCTGGGGCTAGGAGATATCATGAGACTAAGATGAATTTGAGAAAACAAGTGAAGGTCTTGAGACAACTGAAGTTTAGATTCCTATCAAGGAGGAAAGATTGTTAAGAGCTATGACACAAATGGGCAAGATTCGTAGAATTGGTGTTGCATGCTTCTCTGGTTCTTTACTTTCAGAGGAATTGATAGGTTGGATTAGTGAGCTAGAAGTTTTTTTGAACTCGAAGATGTTAAGGATCCAAAGAGAGTTAGATTAACACAAACGAAGTTGAAGGATGTCAAGTCTAAGATAACCAAATGGAGGGTTATGATTTTTAGACTTAAAGCTAAGTTCATACTAGATGATTATGAACTTGAATTGTTTAATAAGTTACAAAATTTGAAGGAAAAAGATCATACAATTAAAGAGTACACCGAGGAGTTCTACAAGATGACAAGGTAAACCATCTTAAAATGGATGCACTTGCCTTTTAAGACCTTTTGGCACCCTTTCCATAATGCCCTCTTCGAACCATAGATGTACCCGTGCTTGACACCCTTTTCTCCTTTTTTTTTCCACTTTCCACCTTATTTCTTCTGGTATCGACCTCTTCTTTCTATGGCATCCTAGACCTGATCTCTAGGACCAAGTCGACTTAGGTTGACCTGATCTGGACTAGGTCAACATCAAGTTGAGCTAGTCCAGAACTAGGTCAACTTGATCAGCCTAATCCCCAGTGTTTTCGGAGCTCAGGGCCCAACAGGCCTTGGGAGTTTAATTAGTTTTATTACACACCCATGTTGGCTTGTATTGTTTTCTTGCCCGAAAACTCATATATAAGGAGACTTGGAGGCTTCATTTTCATATCACACACTCAAGTAATCTAAGCTCTTGCTCTCAAGTCAATATTTCTTCCTTTTGCATTCAAGGAGTTCAAGCATTTCAAGATAATCAAGTGTTCAAGCAAGTAGGATTTTATCGAACATTAAAGGATCCTTTGTGAGCATTTCCTCTTCAAGATCGAGTTTATTGTTGGCCATGAAGGGATGAGATGTACATTGAAGCATTCATTATCTTCTTCATTGATGCACACTTACATCCATGACAATATGATGAGATTATAGTAGATCCGTTGTGGATTGTGGAGATACCCTACATTTCTAATTCAAGATCTACAACACATTTACACTTAAAATCCTTATCAACAAGGGGTTTAAGCAAGCTGAATCCTAACATTTATCTTGTTTTCAGTCATTTACATTTATATTTTTCATTTACAATTAATTCCTTAACTTAGAGCTTGATTAAGGCAAGACCTCATCCAACCCAACCACAAAAACCCTTATTTTCTGTGTATAGAAACAAGATATCAGTTTGGAGCTTACAAACCTAGAACCTACTCTACGGGAGCTTTCTAGAGAAGTTTGTTATAGTGTCGCTAGACTATGTCAATCGTTTCATAAGACGTCCTTCCAACAGGTCGACCTAGTTCTTTTTGCCTTCTTGCTGAATGATTTCTGGGTTTTGTTTCTTTTGTCATTTCATTTTGGGAGTTGTCGTCAGATGTTCAAGAAAAGGTTCAGATTTGTGACTTTCGAAGCTAAAATACATCTTCCTCTACATATTTCAAGGCAGGTCTCTCATATTTTATTTCCTTTCATATCTTTACCCTATATCTCTATCTTAATTGGGCTAATTGTATATAGATAGCATCTAGATTTACATTATTATAGCAATTGGTCAATTTTGCACATTATCCTATAAAGGCCAAAGAGTACATTTCCTTCTACTGCATTCCTTTTTATAACTTGAATTTGGTATTGGTGCCCTTCTTCCCTTGGGTTCTAGCTAATGTAATTTGGATTATAAGTGGAATCATATTTGGAAATTCCCCTCTTTCCCTCACGTACATATTTGAATGACTTAGCGGCTTGGAAAAGTAGAGATCTACAACCCTGTTAAAGTGTCTACCTTTTCCCACTAAACACCAGGCACCGAGAGTCATTGAAGGAGAAGGTGGCTAGGTATGTCAATGGTATGAGACTTAATATTCAAGATGAGTTAAGTATGATGATAATTGGTTCAATATAGGATGCTTATCAGTATGCATCAAAGGCAAAAAATAAGTTGAAGAGAAAACAAGTTACCCCTAGGGTTAGGGATAAATCGATTATTGACAAAGGTTAAGACAAATTGGTGATTGAAGATGAACTTGATCAGAAGATCCAGGGAATGAACAAAAGTAATGGAGAATTCAAACGCACTTGTTTCAAATGTGGGAATGTTGGTCAGAGGGCTCTTAAATGCTCAAGTGGTTGCAAAGGCAAACAAAACCTAGTGGTACGCAAGGAACAAGTGGAGAAGCATGAATTTGTTGAATGAGAAGTTGAACTTGAGATGGGAGAATCTCAGATGTTTAGAATAGTCATGTTAAGTAGGAAGGAAAGGTGATTGTTTTGAACTATTTCCAAGTCTGGTGGAAAATGTTGTAAAGTGATAATGGATGATGAAAGTACAAATAATATTGTATTTGAGGAAATGGTGCAAAAGTTGGGACTGAGAAGACTCAATCATCCTTGTCTTTATAGGATAAGCTAGTTTCTGGATGACTACCTGGCAGAAGTGAAAGAATAATGTTGGGTTATATTCAACATTGGACCTTACTAAAATGAGATACTTTTTGATGTATTTGATATGAGCGCTTGCCATTTTTTGTCCGGTAGACCTTGGCAATATGATGCTGGTGCTATTCATGATTGCCGAAGGAAAGTTGTTTCTATCATGAAAGATGGCAGTTGATTTACTTTACTTCCTTTGAAAGATAAAGGAATAAAAGCTAAGAATTTGAGCATGATGAGAACTTATACCTTAGGTGATCATATTGTTTTGGATTTGAAGGTGATGGATTTGCAACAGGTGGCTGATAGGATTTCTAAGGTTGAGCAATTTTTGAAGGATTTGATGGACATACGTGAACCAATTAACTTGAATACTAGTGACAATCAGATGTTACAATAGGTTATCGAAATAGGAAGTATTGTGGTATTAGATGAGCAACACAATCCTAATAGTAGATTGAAGGCTGATGTATTAGTTAATTTCAAAAAAGTCAAAGAGTAGAAGATGAAGTAGAGAATGATTGACAATTGTAGTGATGTTAGAGGTAGAGACAAATGGTTCGATAAGTCTGTTAAGAGTAGAGGTTGCAAAAGCAACAACAATGGCAGGATACTTGACGGAGGAGGTTGTTCTACTAGAGATTTGCTAAACACTTGCATTGACAGTAGGAGTGATCGTGGGTAGAATCAGAGCAGTGCTGGTTCTTCAGATGGAGAAGAGAAATGAATAAATAATGCTCATAGCATTTGCATTCCCAACCTTGTGAGATGTTCGTAAATTCCTTTTATGGAACATCTTTCTAGTCACCTTGGTGTCTGATTCAGGAGCATCCTTGGGTCGTTGGCAATCTTGCATCACCCAAAAATACTTTCTTTTTGTTTATCTGTGCACTATTCATTTGAGCAATTTTTTTGTTGTTTAAGCTGGCAATCACTGCAATAGGCTCATTTTCTTATGCAATCCTTATATCATAGTCTAGGCATCCCAGAGATCCTAAGTCTAGTTTCATATGATGTTCCAATGTTTCCCGATGAAATTATCTTAAGATTGGTCCGGTCCTATTTTTCCTTTATTGTTCTTGCGACCACGTTAGTGAGATACGGCTTGCGATAGAGATACATGGCATGTAATGCATAATGACACATTGTTCTATCTTGTAATACGTTTCATTGATCCTCATGTATGTTCGCACGACATGATGTATTCATTTGAGGATTTTTCTTATGATTTGGGTCCTGATCTATCAATAGTCTAGAAGAAATTGGAAGGTTAGGTAAGTTGAAGGATCCTAGTTTTGTTGTATGATCATTTGTGAACTTGCTAGTAGTTGAATATTGACAATGGGGATATAATGATTGCATTTGCAGGCCAACTTGATGATAAGCCAGTGATATTATTCTATATTGTGTTCATGCTTGTCAAGTTTGTTTGTGCATTTCCACTATTGTTCACTCTAGCTGCAAATATCTCCCTTGGCGATTCTTTGATCTTGGCTATGTCAAGTGGTATTTGAACTTGATAAGTTTTCTGGATACCAAACATACCTTATTGCTTAGGGTAGATTGTTTATGTTGGTAGATTTTGGATCAGATTAGGGCAATCGGCAGTTGTGATCAAAATGCCAAACTTGAGGAATTGAAGATTGACATCTTGGTCAACATGCCGCCTAGAAGAATGAATCCTAGAAGTCTTGAGCAGATGATGGGGGATTTTAGAAATGAGATAAGAACTGAGACCCATAGTGCTTTAGCTAGGGCTAGGAGAAACCCTGAGACGAAAGATGAATTTGAGTAAGCAGCTGTAGATCTTGTGACAATTGAAGTTGAGATTCCTTCGGAAGAGGAAAGATTGATAAGAGCTATGACACAAATGTGTTAAGAGTCATAGAATTGGTGTTGTGCGCCTTTTTGCTTCTTTACATTCGGAGCAATTGATAGATTAGTTAACAAACTAGAAGACCTCTTTGAACTTGAAGACGTTAAGGATCCAACGAGAGTTAGGTTAGCACAGACCAATTTGAAGGGTCATGCTGTCTTATGGTGGAGGGAATTGCAGAAAATCAGGGAAGATAATGGTGAATCTAAGATAATCAGATGGAGGGTTATATAATCCTTGCTAACTAATAAATGTCAATTGATGTCCTTGCAGATTTTTGATGAGAAGATTATGGTGTCACAATGTTTAATAATCAAAAGCTTGTCATTTGCATTTAACATAGCCTTATAGTGCTTCTGATTGTGTGTACAACTGGAGTGCTTTTGAGGCCACTTACTGTAATGTCCCCTTTCTGAAATAGAGTTTAATTGTAAAGAGTAATGAAATTAAAATATAAAATAAATAACAGTAAACTCTGATATGCATTAGTATTCAGAAAATTGTCTTATTGTTAAGACATCACAATTTCTGATATTAGACCTGATAACCACACAAAGGAGTTATCAATGCTTTATTTATGTATTTGGCAATCTATAATCTTACAATTTTTTTGAACAAAGCAATTTGCAATAGCCACGATGTAAAGGAATGAGGTAGACAATTAGTTGGGAGTTCAATATAAGCTGCATTTATCATTGTGTCACAGGCAGTGCATCAATTAAATTCAACAATGAAGAAAAGTTTAGACTAAATACGAGTAACATTTAGTAGTAGTTCACTAACTAGGAGCATACAAATATTTATCATTATAATACTAATGATCCATACAGGAGGATATTGTTGGAAATGTAAGGATGACCAAGTGACTGAGAGAGAGGGGGGGGGGGTGTGAATCAGGAACCACTTAACACTTCTTTCACTTAATCCACTTTATTATATTATTTAATCTACTTGCATGCATGGAACATAAAGCAATAAAGTAACAATACCATAACACAATATTTGGTAACCCTCCAAGTAGAAGGTAAAATTGGGGTGGGGATGACACCCACAATACTTCACTACTGCAATAACAAAGTTGATCTGTTAGGGCTTACAATTGATCACTTCTAGTGATCTACTCGGTTAAGAGAAAGGACTGTTAAGTCCACCTTGTGAAAGGATTTATGCAATACAATTAAGTATGTACTCTGTTAGGAGTTTTTGCAAAGGACTGTTAGGTCCACCCTGTTAAAGGATTTCATTGATGCACCTATTATGATGAATTAGTGGATTGATCTCTGCTATGCAACTTTGTTTGTTGATGAAGATCCTTTGAAGTAAACTGATCACCCGACTGTGATAGATGAGTCTCTGCCTTTCCTTTATGCTGCCTTTGCTTTTTGTTTACATATTCTTTCTATACATATTTCCTTCTTTTATATATACTTTCTGTTAAATATTAACAGTGATATTCATACTGGCCTGAGAAGTGTAGACCGCACCTTAATCTTCTCCCCCTATACCATACGAAAGCATTATATACACTACACTTGACAAATAGGATGGGTGGCGATCCTTGGCAGTAAACATGTTATGTACTAGCTAGAACTAATTGTTATGCTAGTTAACATTTTTGTTATCTCCTTCATAGGTGACAATTTCTACAAGTAACGTATGGGCCGACCTGGAGAGGGTCATGTCCCTTTAAGGGACATGCCCTTTGGTCTTGGTATAAGGGGTGGACGTTATTGTAGTTTAAGGAAACACAAGAAATATAAGTCTGCTCCTTTAAGCAATTCTGCCTATACGAATTTATTGTAGAGATAAAACAAATTCAGAACAGCATTTAATATTCTGATAACTCCTACATTCAGAAGGTAAAGAAGATCATCTACAGTAGGGATAAAAGGTATTATCTAAGTTTGATTTAATTATAGAATTTGCAAAAATTTTACATGGTATTATAGCTCTAGTAGTTGAACCTAGGCTTTGCAAATTAAATAATCAGACTTGATATATATCTAGCATCATTCTCCTATCTTCAATGGCATACACAATCAGACCCAAGGATAGGTTTGATGGGGAAGAATACTTTGATGTTTGGAAATTCAGAATCATGATGATTCTTGAAGAAAATGATGTAAAACAATTTGATGATTCAACATCCAGACAACCTACTATTGAACCTCATAAATCTATCTGGAGTGAAGGAAATTGGAAAGTCATTTAAATCATATTAGATGGAATGAAAAATGATATAGTGTACCTATGCTAACGAAACATCAAACAACATTTGCTATGATGAATGCATTACTAAATGCATATGAGGCTAACAATGCAACTAGAGTTCTTGCACTAAAAAGGCAACTAAATCACATACAAATAAAGAAGGGAGAAATGATGAATTCTTACTTCCTAAGGGTTGTCATCCTAAGAGATGAACTTGCAAGTATAGGAACCATCATTAATGACACGGAACTAAAACTAATGGCTATAGATGGATTACCAGACTCATGGGAAACATTCGCACAAGGAGTAAGTGAAATAACCCCGACAGGATTATTGTCTCTTTTAGCACCAAAATCTTAAAACTTCAAGGGTTAGGTATTTCTTCAAACAGTTAGCAATCAAGCTCTGTTACCAATGTATGGTCCTATCTACTAAAATTATTCAAAACTGATCTACTACAATTTGTCAAGTACTTGGGATGTATTCGCTAATTTGTATTGTCTCTAGCAAATTCATAAAGTAACAATATAACCAACAATGTTACGGGAAGGATTCTTATTACAAACAGATCCTTCAAATTAATAACAATCCAATAGCTGAAAACAGAGCCCGAACTGGATATCTATATAGCATTGAAGGGAAAACCTGATTTGGTCGTCAATCGTAGTCGTCATGGAACTTGTCAGATTTATCCAAAGTCTGCTTAACACAATTTGGAAGGAATGCCGATGCCGCCGACTGATCACAATGACTGTTTGGGCCCTGACCAAACTAGCCAAAACTGATTGCGTTCTCAGTTGTTCCATAATTAATCGAATGAATTTTTTCCAAGCTTGATACAAAATGAGCTCTACCCAGTCTGGAAAAGTTCGCCTTAATCACTTGCGGAGAAGTTTTCTTACACCTGCAGAATTATCTAAATTGGCGATTCCTTAAACACCAGTAGGAGATAGATGCTGATGACTGGATCTGCCACTTTTGCTAACCTTGTGCTATACGACCCCTTTCAATCGACGCCCAAACTAGGTGGTCACTGCTGCCGTATTCATTTCCTTCAAATTTTCACCATGCATGGGTTTTGTCGATGAATATGCCAAGGCTAGTATGCGAGATCAGTCCCGCGGAGATGCGCAGCCTGTAATCTGTGACAAAAACCGACTGAGGGTACTTGAAGAAGCTTCGCCGGAAGGCTGCCGACTTGTATAAACAACCGCACAACCCTCTAATGTTACCTGCGGTGGAGATGGGTAGGTCCGAACTGTCACTTGACCAGCTCTGTAGCCTTAACCCGACGCCACTATTTTGATTGATGCCCGATCACTCCCAAGCGCATTCCTAACATTCTCAGCCCGACCCTGGTTTCGGGTTGCATCCAATAAGAGCTCCGATCTTCCAAACAAATCGCCCTTTCCTTATGCTCGAACTGAGTATGTTTGAGAACGGGTAGGTCCGGGTAATAACTTCCGGCCCTGTCTACAGAATTGTTTGATCAATTATGCGCTACTGTTAATTCCTCCAAACTTGGGGTTAATGCCTTTGGAATTCTCTTGAACTCTGCAATAATTTGTGAAACGTTGATTAACTCTATCCTTGCTGATCCTCCAATGAATAGTGATGCAAGAACCACAAATTGGCCTTAAGCCACAAATAATCGCCCTGATGAAATGACTGAATGTCACTTCCAATCTGCAATAATTCAGATGATATTCCACACTCTCAAAATTGCGTACCTATTGAGAGTTTTCGTTCTCAATGGCCAGTTGTGACAATTGCAGAAACCCTAGGTTCCAAAATGCACCTGTGACTGAATCACAATCTGAAAAGAAAGAGAGATAAACAACTGCCTCCTTCGAATGGAGCCCCGGGGTGCCTATTTATTCTTTTCTCTCCACCTTCTCCAGAGACTTCTAGAACATTTCTGATTTTATCTCTTAAGTGACTTTATTAAATATTTTTATAATCCAAGTCACTTTATTAAATTAATTAAATATAAAGTTACCTTTTTAATATTTATTTATTTGATAACTTTATAAGTAATTAACTTAATATCACTTATTTATTTAATTAAAATGATTAATTAGTCGTCCTCATAAAATATTCATTATTTTGGACAACCAAGTTAATCAAATTAATTAATCAGACTGCCTCCGAAAATTGGGGACATGACAGTAAGTGCCAGAGATAATCTTCTCGACTTCAATAGACTTAAGGGAGATTGGCTTCAGGAAGAATCCAAAAAACTAAAGAAAGGAGGAAAATTGAAAATGGAAGATGAAGAACTTCATCTTCTTAATATGAATTCCTATAAAGGCAAGAAGAAGCATTTCAAGGAGAAAAGGGGTAATCAAAAGAATGACAAACCTAAGAAAGATCTATCCAAAATAAAATGCTTCTGATGTGAAAAGTTTGGATACTACAAATCTAATTGTCTTAAGAATTCTAAACAACAAGTAAACTGTACAAACATCACTAGGGAAGAAGGTAACTATGATCCTGAGAATTGCATATTGTATTCGACATTATCTAATGAAGTCTCAAGTAAAGCATGGGTAATTGATAGTGGATCTTCTCAACATATTACAGGATACAAAGAAGCACTAGACTCTGTCAAAAAAAGTTAATGGCGAAGTCACCATTGGTGATAATTCAACACATTACGTCAAAGGAATTGGAAATTGCACCTTGAAACTAAAGTTGGGCAGTTCTCTACTTCTCAAAGGAGTACTCTATGTACTAGGAATAAAAAGGAATCTAATCTCGGCTACGACACTTGAAGATGATGGACATAATGTTGTATTCATGGACAATAAAGTCATAACCTGGGCTAAAAACTCCTCAATTAAGAAAACAAAATTGATTGAAAAGTACCTATGTCCTCTCCTGCAAATCTTAGTTGGCCAAGGATGAACTTATTCTTTTTTTTTTGTTTGTTTAATTCATTTTCCTTTTGTCTTTTAAAAAAAAATAAATTATTCAGATGATATAAGAATACAGGGAAATACTATGATTAAGAACAACTCCATAATTACTTTGGATTTATTGATTAAATATAAGGTAAAGTCTTAATCAATTCCATGAACCAAATTTGCAACATTTAAATAAACAAATAAACCTGATTGCTGTGAGCAAACACTGATATTCCCAGTTGTGAGAGGCATCCAGAATCCCTTAATTACAGCATCCACATACACATCAGCACACTCCATCCTCAAATGCACTTCCCAGGTACAATACAACCAATGCCAAGTGACCAATTTTGCCTTAAATCAATGCTGGCGACTAGAATATTTAATGTTTGATGCCAAATCTGCTTGCACGGGTTGCTCACGTTGATTGTAGGGTAAGTATGCAGTGCCTTGCTAGCCATTGCACCGCCCAGTCGTCTTGTTATTGTAACATCCAATTTTCCAGGGTCCAATTTAACATTCAACATACTCAAGGAATGTAGTTACTATTTCGTTGCATAGGAAGATGGTTATATTATTCCTATTCATGTGAATAAGATTTATCGTTAAAATCTATTAAACAAAATTTCTTAACTAAATATTTGAAGTACCATCAAATTAAGTTACTACAGAAATTAAAAACCACATACCTCGGAAAACTAAGTTTGAATCAAACTAGGAATGCTTCTGCAACCACTCGGGTTCGGCCACAAATACACTATAACAATTTTATATGACAACTGTCATCCAAAAACCGCTATCAAATTAAACACTTCTAATTATTTTAAATTAGGGCATCACATACCGTTGTATCAATTAGGGCATTGCTTACCATCAGTTCATTTAGGGCTTCTGATACCGCTATCTCACTTAGGGCTTCCAATACCATAGATTCATTTTAGGGCTTCCACGACCATAGATTCACTTTAGGGCTTCCTCGTCAACAGATTCAATTAGGGTTTCCAATACAACTGTATCATTTAAGGTTCCAGCTGTCACCCAATCAATTAGGGCTTCAAATTTCTTTTCCTTCCGATTACTTATCTAAGATAGTTTCTCAAGATTAGATAAATAATTATATTCAATATTCATATATATGAAAGTAAAATGATGATAACAATGAAATACTTCAATTTAATCTTACCTCCTCATAACTAAAAGTGATAATACCTATTTCCGATAAACAATTGAATGCACGGCTTATCTCTGTCTGACGCATATCCGACATCTTGAGAGAGGTGAAACATTGTTAGGGGCTTTACCACTCAACCTCGGACCACAATATATCCCCACACGATCTCTAACGAGAAAGGCCCTCCCTACCCGGAATTGATAGGGGACATTATTCCATCCTCTGGGCATCATGATATATAACACGCCATACAACTTGGCAGCAAGAGATCATGATAATAGGAAAGTGCATGAGCTATTTATTAATTCATATTAAATGTATAGTAATAGACATAACTGATACTGATTCATATTGTTCGGAAAAGCATGTTGATTTATAAAATCAATCAAGTTTTAAACAACTACCATCTGGTTCAATAAATGATGTATTCTCAAGGTTACTCGAATGTGCACTTCAGAAAAACCAATTACTAATATTTATATATTATTCACAAAACTGCTATGCATAGTCGGCTATGGGAAAAATACTAAATCAGAAAATGGAAGAGACGGAACAATTTTAAATTATTCTTGTATTTCTTTTTAACGGGTTCATTTACACCTCCTCACCATAATTAGGCCTTCAAGCCGGTGACTCCTTGGTGCCTGAACAACTAACCTTAACTATTATGTCTTGTACCTTAATTACCTTATTATGGCTCTCAGCTTGGTAAATTTCCTTGGTACTCTGTTTTGATATTCTATTCAAATTTAAACAATATTCCATATTGTATATTATCTTTTACCCAGAAAGAAAGTTATTAAAAAGAATCTACAGAATAATACATATTCGGATATTATGGTGAAAAACAATCCTATAACTGGATCAATACTATGACAGTCAATTTAAACTTGAATATATATACAAATTTGAAATTACTGCAGTCAGCTTAATATATTCCATCCATTACAAATAAATTTAAAAGGCTGAAAGGAAAAACATATAGCTTCATACTTTCAATAACAAAGAAAAACGTTTGACAACTTGAATAGGATTAAACCTATGTCCAACTCAGCATCAGAACAAAGATAATTAAGAAATAAATAACCACTCCTTACGTGACATACTATCACCTTGGTCGGAGGAGGCTCCCGCATGGCTTTGATTCGTCTCTCTGCACTGTATTCTGCTATTATTGATAATGGTAATAAGAGGTGCAACAATGATAAGACTCCGGACGCTAATGGCATAGTATTATGTTCAATAAATTCAATGAACAAATCGTGTATGGAAAGAAACGATTCCAAGGTATATGAAATTGCCACAAGGAAAATCAAAACAGAGTTTTGATAGCTTGAAATACATAGACTAATTATGTGATAGTCAGGGAACTATCAACCGTTCAGGATTAAAGGAAAGGAATGCTGAAAGCTTGGTGAAAGCCCAGATACGACAAAGGTTGCATAATAATATGTTGAGCCGACCATACGGCTACCCAACAGTTACAAAGATCACTCAAATTTTTCAATCAATTCGGCTAAGGCAAGAAAGAAAGAAAAGAAGATACAAGGTTTTAAAAAAGTTATTTTTAATTATTAAAAACTATTAAGCAACATCACTTATTAAATAAATAATAAGAGCCCGACTCTATAGCTTCCATCAGTTACAAGAAAATCAAGATGACCATTCGGAATCCAAATATTAAATTGACTTAAAGAAAAGAATAAGAACTTGGAAAGAATTGGAAAATTAAAATTCGAAAATTATAATAATACAGTTATTATAATTCGATCATTATTATAATGTACAACTATTAAATTATTAAATGATAATGGTGCCAAATCATGGTTATATTTAAATGATCATTTATAAACAATTATTAAAAAAATACTATGACAAAAGATGATTTTAAAATCCTTTAAGATAAGTTTTATAAGTGATTTAATTATTTTAATTAAATTATTTATTAAATAACTCAATTATTTTAATTAAACTGTTTATTAAAATAACTCATGCGGTTCCCCAGATGTATTCTGTTCCAAGTCGCTAGGTCCTCTATCTATCTGCCCAGTGATGGTGATGCCCTGCCTAATTCTTTTCTGACAATGCTTCCACCCCTTCAGCATGCTCCCTACAAGAATTTCCTCCGAAATTATAAATTATAAATTATATAATCATAAATAATCATAACAATTAACCTTTCATCCTAATTTCATGAATTGGCGATTAACGATCAACTAACATGTCATCTGCACTTGAAATCATAACGACCAACTAACTTACCATTTCACCAGATTATATCAAATTAAACTGTCAACTGACTTCATGTGAACCTCAACAACTATAATTCAAGCTGCGTCAAAAATTGGGATGTAACAATTATATTATTCGCTGTCCCAGCAGAATACTAATGTCACACATGCTTCTAGAAATATAACCACAACTAGTATTAATATCAATCGACCTCCCTTCAATTGCTAATAATATGGATTTAATAGCAATCAACTTGTCTCCAAAATGGCAATCTCCTTAATTACAGAAAATTACAGTAAGAGATTACAACAACTGTATATCTCAGCACAATTGTTTAAGAAAAACTCAAAAATACCTTCAAACCCTCGCCAGATTATCAATAGATAAAATATATAATTTTCAAGATGATCTCTCCACAACAAAAAGCTGCATTTATAACACAAATTGAGCCATCCAGCTTCACTCTCACACTTTTTGCTTAAAGGCAACTTTATAATATAAAGTTATGACACTTTATAATATAAAGTACTATGCTTATTAAAAGTGAATTAAATAATCATTAAGCCAACAAGCTCACTGATAAAAGACTTTAATAAAGAAATCTCGGAGAGAGATCAAATCCAAAACCAGAGGACCATCCTGCCTGTACTGCTTAATCCAAAAATAACAACTGACCAAGAGTGACTTACTAAAAATAGTAAGTCCAAAAATAGTAATCTCAGGACAAAGACCCCCAAAACCAGATATCAGCTCACGAGGGTTGCGATAATGGGCTGACAAACCCACACTTTCGAGAGCTACTAAATTGGGGACATTACATTGATTGGTCAGAGAAAAGGGTATTTGTATGAATTAAATTCAAAACCTAGTCGATCTATTCAAGCCTTAATTCATGAAGCTGCGGACATAAATGAAATATTGCACAGAAGGTTAGGACATCTAAATTTCAAAAGTTTATCAACCATGGAGAAGATGGTTAATGGTTTACCTAAACTGAATAAAGATCACTCAAGCATATGCAAAGGATACGATCTGGGTAAGAACACCAAAAGTCCATTTCATGATAGCACTAGAAAAACTAACAATGTTTTAGAATTAATCCACTCAGATTTATGTGGACCTATGTTTGCTCCTCTTCGAGGATTCTGGTACTATATTTTGTTCATAGATGACTTTTCTAGGAAAATATGGATTTACTTCTTAAAATGCAAAGAATCAAAAGAAATCCTGAAGAGATTTAAAGAATTTAAAACCTTAACTGAAAACTTATCAGGACATAAAACTAAAACTCCGAACTAATAGTGGAGGGGAATACACTTCAGATTTGTCTAAAAGGTTTTGTAAAGAAACATGAATTAAGAGGGAGTATACTGTTGCTTATAGCCCACAACAAAATGGGGTAGCAGAAAGGATGAATAGAACAATTATAAAAGCTACTAGAGCTATGATATTTGATCAAAATCTAGAATATTATCTTTGGGCAGAAGCCTCTTGTACAACTATCTATATTTAGAACAGAAGCCCTCACTCCTACCTTAGAGATAAAACTCTTGAAGAAGTCTTTATTAAAGTTAAACCCAATATAAGTCATCTTAGGATTTTTGGGTGCTCTGTATATATCCATGTTCCAAAAGAAAAGAGAACTAAGTTAGAACCCTTTGGGAGGAAAGGTATTTTTGTAGGGTATAGTGAAACATCTAAAGCATATGGGATTTTCATACCTGGACAGAAAAATATTGAACTGAGTAGGGATGCAATTTTTGAAGAAGATTTAGCATTCAAAAGAGTCCTAAGTTTTGAAGAATCCTCTCCTTTACCTAGTTTTGAATGAAATATTGAAATTGATTCTCAGAGGGAGAACATTAAAGAAATTGAAGATGAAATTCAAAATCTTAATCTTGAAGAAACTCAAAATTCTAAGAAAAGACCACTTTGGGCCATTAAGACAGTAGAGGAAGCACAAGACTTTGCTGCACCATCCGGAACAATCAGAGAAAGCAAAAAACCCAAAAGATTTTCTAGTTATACAACAAACATGAATGATTTGTCTAAATCAGAACAAACCAATGTTTCAGATGCTATGACAGAAGAATACCAATCTATTATGAAAAATGATGTTTGGAAAATTGTTCCAAGACTTGAAAGAAAATCTATTGTTTCTTCCAAGGGGATATTTAAAATAAAGCATGCTGCCGATGATAGCATTGAAAAATATAAAGCCAGATTTGTAGCAAGGGGATTCTCTCAGAAAGAGGGGATTGTTTATGAAGAAACCTTTGCTCCTGTTGCCAAATACACCTCTGTAAGAGCAATCCTAGCCGTTGTAGCATTGAAGGGATGAAAAGTACATTAGATGGATGTAAAAACAACATTCCTGAATGGAAAGATTACAGAAGAAGTATATTTGGAGCAATTTGAAGGATTTGAATCTCATGATCCTAACGTTTTTGTTTGCAGGCTCAAGAAATCTCTCTATGGACTTAAATAGGCTCCAAGGGCTTGGTATAAAAGAATTGATAAGTATCTCATCCGCTTAGGATTCTCCAAAAATGAAGCCGATCCAAATCTATATTATAAAAAGGATAAAGATGATATGGTAATTCTGATATTGTATGTTGGTGATTTACTAATTACAGGTGATGATCATCTCATAGATCAATGCAAGAAAGATCTAATTAGAGAATTCAAGATGAAAGACTTGGGACTCCATTACTTCTTAGGACTGGAAGTACGGCAGAATTCTGACAGCATTATACTTAATCAAGGGAGGTGTACATTAGATATTTTGAAGAGATTTGGAATGTGGAATTGCAAGTCTATGTCTTCTCCACTGGAAACTAATCTACATAAACTTAAAGAAGCTGTAATGTTCCTGTTATAAAATAAATCGTTAATCAATTTATTGTTAATGGGCTGATTGATTTATTATATCTTGGACCCATTTTTGTTTTGAATTTCGAAATTTGTGTCGCCGTCGGCTATCTTTGTACACCCTCAAAAAGTTTTCCCCAATGGTTTGTAAGTTGTCATTGGGTATGCTTTTTGGATTATTTCTATGTATATTGAATTCCCGTTGGAGTTCTGGATTGTTCGCCATTTGGGAAGTGAAAGATCTTCCCTATTTGGCCTGTGCGGTTTCGGTGGGATTCAACCTTCACCCTATTCCGTTGTTGCATGTAATACTTTGCTTGGATTTGGCAAATCAAAGCACCATCTCCTGGAAAATAATTAATTGATTATCTTTGTGTTTACTTCTCCATTTTTGCCTATTCATGATTATATTGTTTGCATTTTCTACTACATTATTCTATTTATACATCTGCACCGTCGAACGATCTCAAGATTGACACCAAACATCACTGTAGAACTCACATATAGTACGGCTTGCTGGGCAGCCTAGGCACCTTACGAACACCACAACTCATATTGTACGGACTAGCAAGAGATACCGTATGACCTTATATCATCACTGTACAGATTGGAAAAGACACTGTACGGTCTGCTTCTAGAATACAGACTGCCACTTGTGGCCACCATACAACATCCTTCCTACCCACTGTACGGCCCTGGAATTGTCTGATCTGTGCGACCATATTGCTCTGCTCACAATATGATCGTGTTTTGTCACCGTATGATTCCAAAAGACCTTCAGTTTGCCCCTCCTTTGCGCACGTGTTCTTATTCAAGCATGGGACTGGAATATTACAGAAGTAGCAACAGAATCATCTTCCATTGATTCTACTCTCTACAGATAGATGATTGGGTCCCTTTTGTACTTGATAAATACAAGACCTGATATTTGCTATGCTATTAATGCCTTAAGTTAGTTTATGTGTGAGCCAAAGGAGATTCACCTAGTTGTAGTCAAACACATTATGAGATACTTACAAGGCACTCTTAATCTTGGGCTCAGATATGAGAAATTTGACTTAGATTTACATGGATTTACTTACTCAGATTGGGTTGGAAGTGTTAAAGACTAAAAAAGTATTTCAGGATGTTGTTTTAGTTTAGGATCAGCAATGATATCTTAGATATGCAGAAAATAGTCTTCAATAGCACAAAGTTCTATAGAAGCTGAATACATTGCAGCAGTAATGATCTCTCGGGAAGCAGTTTGGCTTAGAAAGTTACTTATGGGATTATTTGGGCAAGCCATGAATGCTACGATTATTCATTGTGATAATCAGAGTTCCATCAAGCTTTTGGTGAATCCAGTTTTCCATGACAGGTCCAAGTATATCGAAATTCCTTACCATTATGTAAGAGATATGGTAGATAGGAATACTATAAAATTAGAATACATTTGCACTGCAGATCAGACATCAAATATTCTCACCAAACCTCTCTCTAGAGTGAAGATAGATCACTTCAAGAAAAGACTTGGTATGGTTGAATTTTAATTCATTTGTATTCTTTAAATTATTAATAAAATAATTTTATTGTCAAACTATTGACTGTTAGGGGCTCCACCATTTGTATTCATTATTTAAGAGGTGACGATCGCTGAGGTAATGAACACTTGTATAAAAGACATTATGAGAGATGACGATTTCTCAGATAATGTGTTGAACAATATAGAACTACTGTTAGATTTAGGTGAGTTCAAGATCATTTGTGACATAAGAATTTCTATGCCTATGAATCACAACTTGGATAAAGGAAGAATTTATTCTTCAGTTTTGATCCTTTGTTTTGGTTGATCTTAACTCAAGATCAAGTTGTGATATAGGATAAGCTAGTTCCTATGAGTCACAACCTGGATAAATGAAGAATTTAATTGTTCTTCGGATTTTATCTTGTGTATTGCATTACATGCAATACTGACATCACTAGTATAAGTGATAAAGCCATATCACAAGATGGTTATATGACTCGACATCATGTGTTCCATGATACCATTTTCTTAGAAGATTCAGATAGAGTATCAATCTATAATTATTCATCGAAATTGATTATGCTAGATATGTTATCTCTCAGTATGATTATCAAGTTAAGAGGGAGTGTTAAATATTAATAGTGATATTCAGACTGGTTTGAGAAGTGCAGATCGCACCTTAATCTTCTCCCCTTATACCATATGAAAGCATTATATACAGCACACTTGATAAATAGGATGGGTGGCGATCCTTGGCAGTAAACATGTTATGTACTAACTATAACTAATTGTTATGTTAGTTAACATTTTTGTTATCTCCTTCATAGGCACCGATTTCTACAAGTAATGTATGGGCCGACCTAGAAAGGGTCATGTCCCTTTAAGGGACATGCCCTTTGGTCTTGGTATAAGGGGTGGGTGTTATTGTAGTTTAAGGACACACAAGAAATATAAGTCTGCTCCTTTAAGCAATTCTGCCTGTACAAATTTATTACAAAGTTAAAACAAATTTAGAACAACATTTAAGATTTTGATAACTCCTATATTCAGAAGGTAAAGAAGATCATCTACAGCAAGGATAAAGGGTATTATCTAAGTCTGATTTAATAACATAATTTGCAGAAACTTTACACTTTCCCCCTTGTTTTTGTCACAAATGCCAAAAATTTACAAGGTGATGCCAAAATGAGAGAGAAAATCATGATGTACCTTCAAAATCAAAGACATAGTCTTATCCTAGTTATCTTGTAATACCTTTAATATGCGCAGATCAATCTAAAGCTCGGCTGATAACTCCAGCATGTGTTCTCCCACTGAAAGGTTTGTGTCCTTAACTAGTGTCTTTGCATGATCCAATCTCTTTTGCATATTGTCCATAGGGGGAAGCATCATACTCTGAATATCTACCAAGGTTGCCCTTATTCTAGCCTCTTCTCTCAATAGTTTTGCCTGAAGATCTGTCAAAAATTTGACTTTTGCAAAATGATTTGACAGGAACTCAAGTTGAGTGCCAACTGATTGGCACTAGCTTTTAAATCCACATCGATCTTAGCCAGTTTATCCTTGATTTCCTTGGTAAAGTTTTTTGTATCATTCAACTTTACAAATAGAGATAGAACATTATTCATAACATTTTCTAATGTAGAAATTAAAGTAGACAATTCTACTTGATCAATAGCTATTTTCTGTGCTACATTTTCTAGCACTTGATTTTCAAACTTCCTTTTAGCCTTCTGAAGAAGTTTGTCCTATCCATCTGTATCTTCATTGAACTTATGTACAATTTCAACCAGTTGTTCAATGATAGGTGCCTTTTCATTTACCTCAATAGATAGTACATCGAAAAATATTTCTTTAATATCCTCAAGGACTTTGATTTTGTCCCTTTCTGCCCTTAACATCTGATGCTTGGCTCTTTTCTTCTATAATTCTCCCAATATGTCCATTTGCTCAGTAGACAGATTAGATTGGTCCCAATTTGGAATCACAATCTCTTCATCCAAATCAATATCATCAATAATCATCTTTCAGTTACCTTTGACCTTGGATGTTGATGAAGGTATGATATCCTTCCCTTTGTAAACTGAATCCTTCCTTGGTTGATGCTCGGTTAATACACTGAGAGCTTGATGCTCGGTTACTGATGGAGTAGAACTCGGTGAAG
The DNA here is from genome assembly GCA_028749045.1 of Cupressus sempervirens. Taxonomy (NCBI): domain Eukaryota; kingdom Viridiplantae; phylum Streptophyta; class Pinopsida; order Cupressales; family Cupressaceae; genus Cupressus; species Cupressus sempervirens. The sequence continues at coordinate 536,457,601 of CM053791.1, forward strand.
ATGTAATAATCTTCACTTCGTTGCTCAGTTGAATTGGGTCAACTCAATAGACTGTAGCTCGGGTGCAGACTTAGGAGGAGTTGATGGGAGAGATGCTATGACCTCTGCTGTAGTTTTCTCAGGATCAGACTCTTCAATAGTTTGAACCTTTGGTAGGTCTCCCTTTTCTTTAATATCAAAAATGGTTTTCCACATTTTGGATGTGGACTGTACAACATCCTCTATTTCATTTGACAACATCTATAAGGCTTTGAATCTAGGAGTCTATTTGTTCTCATATTCAAACATGGCCTCCTTTAATTCTTTCTTAGAGAAGTTAGGCATAAGCTTCCTTAGAGTCTATTCTCTGATGTCCTTCTCTATCTTGACTACATTTTCTCAATGTTGAGTGACAGTTTTCAATAAGGCTTCCAGAGCATTGCCCTTTGAGTTTAGAGGGGTCATACTTCCATCTAGCCATTTTCTCAACTAATGCTTCTTCAATATTTCTGCTTCTCTTTACTTTTGGAATCAGATTTAAAGAATTTTAATCCTGCCATCCCACTACCTTCCCTTATTGTTTTCAGACGTAGGTAGTGGCTTCTTTAGAGAGATGATTGGAATGTTGTCTTCATCTTCATCATCATCCTCATCCTCAAGCCTGAATTTTCTTCTTGGCTTCCTAGGTTTGGTGGCAGTGATCACAGGACTAGAGGATCTTGCTGAATTCTTTGATGGTGTCTTTTCCTTTATCTTTGGAGGTTCCTCTGCCTCTTCTTCTTCTTGATCACCTTCCTCTTCTACATCATCACCTTTTCCCTCGATAAGCATGAGAGGGCAGTCAGATTTTGCAAACTTTTTCTCAAGGTTTTCTAACCTTTTCTTTCCTCTTTTCAAGATTTGAGGAATTTGAAGCTCAAGTGAGATTTTGGATTTGGCTTCTTCATATGTTCCAAAATATGTAGCCTTGGGATCGATTGGTTCATTGACAAGGGCCTCAAGGATGTCTTTGGTTTCATCTATGTTAGCTTCATAGCCCAATCTTGCTTAACCTTTGTGTCTTTTCTAAGATAGCTCAGCCAACTAATCCATGCTTTCTTGAGATCGCATCATTCTTTCATTGGTTTTTTTTTTTTGTTCTAAGATCATTTGTGAGTCTATCATTTCCTGTTTTTAGATTAATGACTTCTTGATTTGCACTATTTAACTGATTTATCATATCTGCCTGATGCAGTGAAAGTTGATGGATTTCATTTGTCCTTTTCTTCTAATCTGGTAATGGGTAATCTTTTGTCTTCATCTGCCATTTCTTTGTCATTTTCAGCTTTATTCTTCTGTTCCATAACTTCACATGTCTTGATTGAATGAATCCCTTGTTCTCTTTTCAATTTTTTGACTTCTTGTAGAATGAGGTTCCTTCCAAGTAGATCTTCTATAGCTGCATCCGCTTCATCTGAACTTTTTTCTATGCAAATATCTTCAATTCTTTCTTCTGTGTACAGATTTTCATTCATATGTACTGCTAACTCTTTTCTTCTTTTCAAGGATTGAGAGAGTTGATTCTTTTGTTTCCTGATTTGTTCCATGGCCAGGTTTAGATCAAGCTTGTCATTCTCAATGGCTTTCTCTAGCTTGTACACATCCATTGTCTCTGATCTTTGCTCTCAAGTTGCTAAACTTCTAATAAGAGAACCTTGCCCTAATACCAATTGTTGGAAATGTAAGCATGACCAAGTGACTAGGAGAGTGGGGGGGGGGGGGGGGGGGGGCGGGGGCGTGAATCAAGAACCACTCAACCCTTATTTCACTTAATCCACTTTATTATATTATCTAATCTACTTGCATGCATGGAACATAAAACAATAAACTAACAACACCATAGCACAGTATTTGGTTACCTAGAAACCCTCCAAGTAGAAGGTAAAATTGGGGTGGGGATGACACCTAGAATGCTTCACTACTACAATAGCAAAGTTGGCCTGTTAGGGCTTACAATGGATCAGTTCTAGTGATCTACTCGGTTAAGAGTAAGAAAGATTGTTAGGTCCACCTTGTGAAAGGATTTATGCAATACAATAAGTATGTACTCTGTTATGAGTTTCTGCAATGGACTTTTAGGTCCACCCTATTAAAGGATTTTGACTGATGTACCTGTTAGGATGAATTAGTGGATTGATCGCTACTATGCAACTTTGTTTGCAAATGACGATCCTTTGAAGTAAATTGGTCACTTGACTGTGATAGATGAGTCGTTTCCTTTCCTTTAGGCTACTTGTAGCCTTCTAATTACTCTGCTCTTTCGCATTTGCTTATATGCAATGTTTTTCTATTCATAGTTATTCATTTGGATAATCAAAGTAACTTATATTTATATCCATCCAAATAATTGCATTAACAAGTCGGCTACAACTTTAATAGTTTCAAAAACAATTACCAAGTCAGCTCAGTGTTGAGACTTAGGTCCAATAGCTTACTCAGGTGATACCAGAGACACTCGGGCAACATTGTCAACTTGGCTAACTTTGGCATTTAGTTGATACTGGATGCTCGGTTCATATTGATCACTTGACAAACTTAGTTGACTCGGTTCACACTGCTCTGCCTGTTTAGTTATCATTCTGAAACAAGAATGCTAAGTTGACTCGGTTTACACTAGAGCTTGGTAGATGCTATCAACTCGGTTTACACTACTCATTGCATGCTTGATTAAGGTTCATACTTTTGTCTAGTAGCTCGATCACTACTGCTTTCTCATGATGACTAAGTGTTTTGACACTAATAGACAATGTCTTGCCATAAGATTAACCAGATATAATGAATCGATTATCTTTGAAAGGGTCGATCAAAATCAGTCAAAACAATTCAGATACACAAACAAAGGGGAAATCAACACGGGAATTAATTCATTAAAGAGCAATCCTCATTAGCAATCCCACCCAAGCTATGAGGAAGCACAAACATTATTCGAGATATATATATATATATATATATATATATATATCAATCAATGTTCACGTTAGGAACTGATCGTGAGCAATAACCACTGACTACGTACTGGTAAGGAGCAATCAACAATAAGAGTAAGAATGGAGTGGATAGAACTGGTATTAAAATGGTGAGATTAATGCTTGGCATGTATGAAGTGATATGAGGTGTCTCCTTGATGTGTAGATGAAAAAGGTATAGTTTCTTTGATCATTAATATTATGCCATCCTTTATTTACACGTGTTGAGTTTTTAAAGCCATTGGCCGAAAGCTATATATGGGTGTTTAACAAGGTTAGCTCATACTTATTGCAGAAGGAACATTGATTGGAGTAAATGAGTGAAGTTTCTTTGAGGAGTTTAGAATGTGTGCTTGCTAGAAAGTGCTTTTATTACTAGAAATTTGGGCATGTAAAGGGTAATTATGAGAAAATATTATTTGCTGTATCTACATGCATTAGAATGAAGCTAATAAGGTGGCCGTGGATATTGTTGAGGAAGACCATGTGGAATATGCATTGACGCCTTTTTCAGTCTTGAAAGCAGTTGCTAGTTCTTTGATTAAGGTGCATTCAACAACTTCATGTTTGAAAAGATTAATATGTCAGGTTTACTGCTACTGGAAGTTGGAAGGATTTTGTTTGTCTTTGTTACAATAAGACTCATGTAGTTGAAAGCACAGGCAATGTTAAAATCCGTCTCAATGATGGCATCATACTTTTAGTATGGAATGTTAGTTATGTTCTAGGTTTGAATGAAAATTTGCTCAGATTCTCTTTTAACTAAAATACAGAACATCCTAATATTCCAGTTCAATTTTTGGGATGGAGTGCCTTGTTTATGATGTAAACCAGGTTAAAGTAATTGCTTGAGGCACTAGGTAAGGTGGTATGCTCGAAGGCTTGTACAACTTTGATGTTCTTTAGCATGCTGCATTGAAGACACTATGGTTTATTTGCAAGTCCAAGAATGTCAAGATGGAACCTAGTATTGTGGCACCAATGATAGATGAACTTTCTAGTACATTCCAATGCAATAACCTTTGGGTGTTTATTCTCTACTTAGATATCAACAATATATAAAAGAAGTTGTCTTCATTCTGGTTGAGATTCATTTTATATAGAGTTTTTCACTATTCAAGACTTTGTCATCAAAGCATTCATTTTTAATGCCATATAGGCCCAATGATACTACAAAGGTGGGATGGACAATGACTTCACTAGAACTTATGCATCACCTTGGATTCTAGGAAAATGAATTTGTTATGTGCCCACTCGGGATTATGAAATATGAATATCAAATTGCAATATACCATAATGTCCCTTTTTTGCAATTCCACCAATTTAACACTTCAATGTGTCAATTTGTTTACACAGTCTTGATTGGGAATTTATAATGGGCCTGTAGATATCAAGAGGATGATTTCAACAATTTACTAATTGGTGATTCTCATGAGTTGCTTATTATCTCCCTTCCTTAGCGTATTGATGATGGAGGCCCCTGGCACCCTAGATCCACTCTAAATCATGGTTTTCTGATGTATGTTTTGGTGCACAAACTCAGATAATGGAGTCAACTGCAACTTGAACCACCTCAAATACTGTTGGCTGCCAACATGGATCACTTACTATGCTGCATCAGTCATTAATCTTCGATTGACACCTGGAGTTTCAGATTGCTATGAATCTACAATAAAGCTATGGTGATTAGATCAGATGAAACTTCTATTCAGTGATGATCTGCTGACTGGGTGATTGTTGTCTTTTCCTCCCCTTTGTTACAGGCTATTCTATTGTTTGCTGGTTGGTTGTTTTGACTTGTCTTTTGTTCAATGCCTTCCCTCCTTGATCGCAGACTCTCCCAGGTTGATCCAACACCCGCTCTTAGCACATGTCTGCTGAGTTGGAATTCAGGTAGATGATGTTTGTCTGTTTTCTCTGCCAGTGACTGTATAGGCTAGTGCTGACTGTTTTTGAGAATCTTCTCCTGTCTCCAGCATGGTGCCTTCGGAGATGCATTTGCCCATATTATATATCTTTGGCCTAGGGGAGGGTTGTATTTAAGGAGCCACATCTGTTTGATGACATCTACCCTCTCTTTTAAACAAATCGATTTATTCCTTTACCCAATGATATCGATATTTTTAAGTAATATTACCAATAATTGCTGTCTTGCTTTATTATTATGTCCTTTGACTGTCTACAATGTCTCTTCAAAGCCTTTGCAGATTAATAATATTTAATCCTGATTATTCTCTATACCTGTTAAGATGACCTATTATATATTTGCTGATATGTGTATGAATCTTAATTGCCTTTTTCACTTAAGTCACTGGTTTTAATACTCCGTATCACTGTTTGTTCCCTTTGGTCGCAATAATGATAGGTGGAAACCTTGCTATAATTTGAGTTGCATCATCTGTGAAGACTTTGCAATCCTTCGGTATCTACTTAAGCTCTTCATGATACGAGGAAGTCGATTTGGATTCTAGTATGTTATTTTATTAATATTTTATATTATATTATTAATGATATACTATATTATATTATATCAATAATATATTATTATTTTATTTTTCTTACTTATATTTTCTATATGAATAACATATTATATGTAATAAATTATAATAGATTATAATTATAGCGTGATTGCTTATTTATTTCTTATATTTTTATTTAATTATTTATTTATTATTAATTATATTTAATAATTCATTAATATTATAATATTGATCCACCAATACATAACATATATTATACTAGTATTTCATATTCAATAATTATTTAAATACCTAATATAGTAAAAAAATATTTTATAATTAATTATTAATTTATTTTATTATTTATTATTAAATCTTATTTTAGGAAGGGGACATTACTGTCCTCGAGGTTTTATACCAAAACATTAATGTGAGTAGCTTTTGCGACGCAACTCTAATTTCAACTTGCAAATCAATAACCCAAAATTATAAATTGCAAGGTTTGTAACCATAAACTAGTTTTATCGCTTTGCTTTAGAAGGAGAAAATTTGTATCATCAAATTCATAATTCCATGTTCATTATGTTTTTGTTTTGCATATTGTTATCATATGCATGCTGTCTTTAAGGTTGCTTTTACATATGTTTATTCTTATTTTTGCACGTCGCAAAGGAAAGATTGTAATTTAATAATTAGACCTCGATACCCTTGTGGTTTAGTGATAGCCATAAAGGTTGTATTAGAATATTAGTGTACTAGTGCACTATTGTCAAATGTTCGTATGTAACTACTTTTTATTTTTATCATATGTTAAATAACAGTGTGATGCTCTCAACCTGAGAAGGTATACCTTCTAATCTAATTCTCATTCTTCAGTTTTTAGCAATACTTAATTCCTCTTTTCTTTTTTCTTACAAAATTGAAGTCATATATTCTATGAATGAAGGTACTTTCTTGGGATTTTACATCTTTCCAGAAAAAATGATGGGAAGATTTCTCAGTCCATTAACATCAAATGTGTTTCAAAGTTCATGTGGCCTGCATGTTGGATGGCATCCTAAACTGTTTACCTAAAATTTCCCATTGCCATGCTATATATATAGTACATACAACATGACAATAAAATTTTTGTTTAATATTAAATGCATAGGAGCTAGCAATAATGTTTTAGAATGACACAAACTTGTTTCTTCAATAGCATTATGACAAAAATTAATGTTGAGTTTCAAGGACTCACATATGTTTTTTCAATGAAACAGGATGCAGTAACTGTTGTAGGCTACCCACTTGGAGGAGATACCATTTCAGTTACCAAGGGTATAGTTTCACGCATTGAGGTGAGCCTAGTTATTATACTTTTCATGTTATTATATAACCTGAGCTCTTTGGGAAGGGAGGTTTCATGCAGAGGCAACAAATTTAAACTTAACAGGATGAGATAGAAGAATATACAAGGTTTCCTTAAACTCTAAAATGCAGGCCACAATTGAAAAATAAAAAATGTTACATTTTACAATTTTTTCTGGGTTTGATTGCGTAATATTTATTTACCATCAACGTTTCAGATCACACTACATGATTCATCATTAGGATGCAAGAGGTCCAAAGAAAAGAAAGAACCATGTAGTTTGATCCGAAATGTTGATCAATTAATTGAACACAGAAAAAAGTAGTGCACTTGTATGGATTGTGGAAATCTGATAGCTTTGATGGTACAATTTTACAAGATCTCCCTTTGAATTGTATAGTAATGAGATTCTCTAATATCATATCAAAAGTGCAGAGGATACAGTTTACATACATGCCAATTGATATTGGAATATCAACGTTTTGGATCACACTACATGATTCATCATTAGGGTGCAAGAGGGCCAAAGAAAAGAAAGAACCATGTAGTTTGATCCGAAATGATCAATTAAACCCAGAAAAATGTAATGCACTTGTATGGATTGTGGAAATCTGATAGCTTTGATGGTACATTTTTACAAGATCTCCCTTTGAATTGTACAGTAATGAGATTCTCTAATACCATATCAAGAGCACAGAGGATACAGTTTGCATACATGCCAATTGATACTGGAATATTATTTGCCTTCAATGATTTGTGGAATCTATGTACCCAATGCAGTCTGGGTACTCTGCTTATATTAATGTTGCATGATATTGAGGTCTATATTTTACTATACTAAATTTTTCTGAAAATTTAACTTTTGTGAAATCTATTTTTCTCCGAGCCAAGTGTGATTGCAACTCAAATCATGAAAATTTTCAACCTAGCAAAATATTATAAAAATAATCAACCTACTAAAGTATTCTTAAAATATATGTGGCAGCTGAACCTTGCATTGGTAAAGAATGGTTGATGATCATAAGTCAATAAATATTTTCTCTCTATGGTTGTTTCTTTGTTTTTGTCAAGCCTTCACTGGATACTTCAATTAAGTGAACCATATTTGTTGAAAAATGTGATCTGACTATTGTATGTATTCTTGGAGGCATATCTCTGACAAAAATGTGTTAACATGACAGAGTCTGGTTTTTGTATTACTTTTAAAATTCCCAATGCTAGTATCATTATCTTATGCTTGGTGTAGATTTTCTCCAGGTCCAAGCCTTGCATTCAATGTTCCCATAATTGTGGCTTGCCATTTTGGCCAAGCATCAACACGTTATATAGAAAATGAAATATACTGAAGGACAGTGATCAGTGAATAATTTAAAACCTTTCAATAAAATCCATAGAAAATGTATGTCTGGAATGTGCAGTTGGATCTATATTTGTGTTTATACTATATTCTTAATTAAGATTGTGTCTTTTACTAAACTTAGGTGACATCATATGCACATGGAGCTACAGATCTATTGGGTATCCAAATTGATGCTGCAGTAAATCCTGGTAGAGCTCATTTCTGTATACTTGATTACAATTGTGCAAGATTTCAAGTTCACAGATATATCCAAATATTATAATTTATTTGAACTAACATGACTATGATGGTTGAAATTTACTCTGTATTTCCATGTTATGGAATCTCATTGGCTCTCAAAAAATTTCGGTCTAGTATTCTGTTATTTTATGAAACTTCTTGATTACTTCACCTGGGGATGCAGGAAACAGTGGCGGTCCTGCTTTTAATGAAAATGGAGAGTGCATTGGTGTTGCGTTTCAGGTAGTTGAAATCAACCTTCTTGTTTCTGTACTAGAAATTTCAGATCTAAATTCACAGATTTGAATGCTCTAGTACTAACCAGTCCATTTGTTGGTGGCCTTCAATTTGTTGTAAAACATGTAAGTGCAATTCGTGCATTATTTTTTTAATGCATGCTAGCTTGTATGTTAGCTTAAGTGTATGTTCTGGCACCCTGGTTCCTGGATAATTAAGAAACTTAGATAATGCTTGATACAGTTCCCGTTGATTTTTAAAATTTCGTTTTTCCCCTAGTTACGAATATTTTTCTGAGTTGCTACACTTAAGGAAAGATTCCAATACAAGAACATTGTATTGAAACCGACCACACCACATTAATGCCTATGGTCACATTTATCTGGGTTCAGTCTATTTGGTCACAACACACACACATTCCCTACAATATAATGTAAGCTGATTATGCTTCAGTGATTTAATAATATCACAAGCAGTAGTCATCTCTTAACTTCTCATATATGCCACCCGTTTCTTTTCTTTTTTTGATCAGTTTATATAATTTTATTGATATATCTGAAGGGAACTTACAGCAGAGAATTTACCGCACAATCTGGTGTAAATCTATGTACAGCATAACATGAACCATTAGAAATTTTTATATAGCATTTGCACCCATGATTTTCTCAGTGAACCGGTGTTGTCATCAAATACAATGATGCATACATATGAACATATTAACATCATTTCACTTGAGTTTGTTGGAAGCTTAAAAGCTGTCTACATATTGTAGTACAGTTTATTTTTGCTTATCCTCTATTTGCAAATAGATTTATTCTAGTCGAGGATATTGTTGGTATTTACTGAGAACTTTTATTTATTCAGCACATTGCCTTGATTTTAATTTCTATTTGTATTTTTCTTATGCTGCTGATCTTCTTGTCTTTGTCTATAGGTGTACAGGTCAGATGATGCTGAGAATATTGGCTATGTTATTCCCACAACCGTTGTCTCACATTTTCTAAATGATTATGATAGAAATGGAAAGTACACAGGTCAGAGTCTCTTGATGCTTACAATTCGTGTGTTTGGGTTGGTTTTGTTTGTCAAGCAAAAGATTTTTGTTACAATTTGTTGAGAAAAATAACATCTCGTTTTGTATTAGCAATGATTATATTTGATATTGCAACTGATACTGATCCATGGCCTTATTTGAGGCCTCTTTCAAGATAGAAAAGGAAAGGTGCATATTTTTTTTGTTACAAATATCATGAGAATGAGCACCTTTTCTAATCTTTTTGGTTGCAGCCTACATATCTAAATTCATATAGGCAGGCAACTCTTCCAAGAAAAAGTCAGATTCGTCTATGTTATAAATAGCTATAATTTGGTTTGCTAAGATTAAGAAATTCCCAAGCGAAGCCAGTGCGTTTTGTTTCCTTGTCATGCTTCTGTATCATTTGTGTATCCCTTAAGACTGACCCCATTTGACATTGAGGTGATGAATAAAAGCTTATATGCAGGAAAAACATTTGAGCCCAGAACAATCATATTAACTGGCACTTCCGAAATTCTGTTGAATTACTACCCCCTCATGCATGGGGCAAACCCTCACCCCATGATCCGTAAAAATTGCTAAGGACTTCATGGATATTCCATTGAAAGTATCATTAACGTAGATATCTTTACAAAGCCTCATTGGCAACAAGTTCTATGTTTATTTGAAGTTTGAACAACTTCGAAATCTTTAATCAAAGGCAAGCTCATCAACTATCGCTGATCTGATGGCAGCTTCACAATCCTTATGCAATGATAACATGCCCAGGGAATATTCCCGTGTGAATCACACCCTTCAATTCACACTTGAAAACATGCCGCTATAGCTATGGGAATTCTAAAATGTTCCAGAAACCCACACCATGATCAAGAACACTTATGTGAGGTTTATTCCTGTGAATGATTGTGAAAGAGGAACAAGAAATATGCTTGTACACACCCTAAAGTACAGCCAAATATTCACTGCTTGTGCAACATCCTTAAAAAGAACAGCATAAACAAGTGAAAGAAACAGGGTCTCATGAATGTGAAAACTAGTGATATATCCTAGAGAAATCCAAGAGGTTAAGAGACTTCCAGCAACAATCCAATGTCAAAATATGTTGTACAAGCTTGCTCCCTTTGTGGGGGGGCCTTTAGAACACGTATCTAGGACCCTATCACTTGTAACTAGTGAATTCCACAGATAAAGTGTAGTATAGTCATTCAAAGAATCCATGGTAATGAATTATGACTACAATATCCAGGATTGCAAAAGAAATACAGTTAGAAATTTCTCCAATTTCCTTGCAATTCTGTGTCTGCTCACCTCTTTCTGCAATACATATTCCAAGAAGTATATTTTTGTAAGGTCCTTTTGAGGCGATAGGAGAGGAATAACAGGTTGGCCTATCATTGGGGTTCATGTAAGCCAACGGGATGGGAATGAGATGCACTAGGAGGTTAACAGAGTGATCATAGAGGCTTGTGGGATCCATTTGGAGCTTTTGGTTTATTTTGTTATTTCATAAGGAAATAAATAAATATTTCCTAAGTGGGATTTTAGTAATTTAATATAAGTGAATAGTATGTTCACTTTATTAAACAATTTCAATATGTGAATAATATAAATTCACTTTAATAAAGGGCCATGGGCCTATCCCCCCTAGCACACAATGTATAAGTTGTGGAGTTAGGGCTTGGATTCTTCTTAAACAAATTGTGTTTGTATTTGTTAATAGGAACAGCTAACATAATCACATCCCTTAGACAATCCGTTTAGTATATGTTTTTGGCTGATATTAACAACGCCAAACATGCATCGTTTCTTATTTGTTGTGAACTTTATTTCTGATTTATTAATATATTTAATTGCTGCCTTGAACTACCATTTGTATCCTTGTTATGGGTATGTGCCAGCTTGTACATTCGCTATTTAGGAATTGTTCTATCAAAATTTGTTAAGTAGTGATACTCAATGGATTATTTCTTCTTTACCATATTGAAGATTTTATATTAATATCTTCATTGCATAGCTTGCAGATGAATGCTGATGGACTGTCTCGAATTAATATTTCCCCTTTGATGTCAAAGTGTAAATACCAGTGTTACATGGGGACTTGCACCCCCCTCCCAAACCTCGAAGTACTTGTCCCCGAGATATCCCCACACCGGGTACTTGCATACCCAAATACCCCCACCTCCGCCATTCCGCAACCATGTTGCTGCTGGAATGGGTATTTGGATTTCTATTTGAATTTTGATTTTTTATTGTTACTATTGGGTATGTAATATGTTACTATGTTGAATGTTCAATGGTTTTAGTTCATGTTGCAATTTTGCTATGTTCAAGTATTTTAATTTTGTACTTACTACTGATACTTCATTTCATAACAAGCATTTCAAGTTCTATATATATATATATATACTATACAACACCCCTCCCTGCCTTGTCCTCACCTTGCTGCCATCCCTTAGCTGTCCCTTGCCATCCCAAAAATAAGGCCCAATTTCCCCCCGTCCCAAAAACCCGTCCCGATGTACCCCAGTACTAGTGTAACATTCGTAAATACGTATGTTCTCTTTTCCAAATGTCCTGATCTGGTTTCAATTGATAAGATTATCTATAATTTCTCATATTTCCATGGAATGGTTGCTCATTGAAATATTATTATATAATTCATTAGTAAAAGCACTGTTTTAATGTTTTATTATAATATTGATTAGTATTACTCACGAATAGTATCTCTTATATATTCACATATATTTGTTTATCCATAATATTTATTAATGTTAGTGACTTATATATTCATATAAGGCTAAGTTACTGATGTTGGGTCTGATGCTGATGTGGGTGTGGGGCGCTGATGCATGGATATTTTTTGGGGGGGTATTTTGGAAGAGTTTGGTTGTATTCATATGTGTGTGTGTGTGTAAACTATAATTTATGTATGCAAAGAAATGCAAGAAATATACAAAAATAAACCATTCCATAGCAATTAGCATATTCAAATTGAAATAGCAGTAATGTCTAATTAGTAAATTACTCAAGTTCAAGAATCCAAACCAAATCAAATTACAAAATCAAAACATAGTTCATGGTTTGATGTTGTTCAATCAAGAGTCAAGGCTCAAGATTCACAAATTGAATTCAGTCACTTAAGTGATTTGGTGCTCAAAATCGCCAGATGCTCCGCGGATTCACCCATATGCTCTATGGATGCTTTCCCAAGTATCCTGTACGCATGTGCAAGCAAGGATTATGCTTCCTACCCACCTTCATGCAAAATCGATAAGCACCTGGGCATCCGCACCTGCATCCCTGAGAAAACTAGAAGCATCAATATTTTAGATATAAGGATTTAAGCACATATTTGATTTTCTGAGAAATGTATAAGCAATAAAATAATGTTTATATTGTACATGGATCGATATAGTATTAACTATTGAAGATTTCTCTTTTAGAGACTTCGCACAATTTGTCTTGTAATTACATTATTTAATAATTTATTAATATAATTTATTATTAAATAGAGTAATTGTATTTAAGAATATATTTTATTGTACATACTATTATTGGGAAAGCAGGTAGTTAAACGGTTGGTCCATCTGAGGGAGTTATACGGATGCAACAGTTCGCCTTGCATTCCCTAAAACACTATATGTATGCACTTTTCTCTTGGAATGAGACACACTTGTATGGAGAAACTTGTATAGAGCAATGAGTTAATGAATATAATGTTATATTATCTTTCTATCCATTGTTGAGTACTTTACTTTTGTATGCAAGTAATCTCTGTTAACCTTAGAGGAAAAACATTTGGCGCCGTTGTCGAGAAAGATCAAGATGCTGAACTAGTTAGAAAGCTCCACCACCGACAAACAAAACCCCATTCAATCAAAACAAACCTAAGGAAATCTGGCCGTAGACCACCTGTAGATAATAGTTGGAGCTGCGAAGATCACACCGTCTTTATGAATAGTAGCTTTCAGTGAGCTTTGACACCATGTATGCCCGCGGGTACGACAATTCATCATTGCCACTGAAGATCAAGATGCCGAATCAATTACATCCAACGGCTATTACATCTAGTGATCGTTGATGAAGTGGAATGTTTTGCATGCGAAAGACTAGAATACGTGCTCTAGATGTAACTGTTTTTTGCTTTCCATAAAGACAATAAGAAATCATTATTATGCAATCAACAAGAAAAAGGAAAAAGCAGAAGAACCAATTGGAAGCAAATGGGTCTGATATGGACAAAAATGCAAGATTTCTGGCCTCAGGAGTCCATGTTGCAAGACCAGGACCAGGAGAACCATCTAGTAGCAAGAAACAAAGGGTGTGTCCGAAAGTGCAACAAACTGTCCTGAAGGCCGATATTTCTCATCGTACAGTCCAGTTTGAAGGTTTGAACGACAGTGAATGTAGGCAATGGTGGCAGGAGACGCCACTTACCGACGTCATCAAACAAATATTGGTGTGTGCAAGTGCATTGGGAAATTCAATTGCCAACATTCTCCATACATCTATTTGAGCCGATATTGAGAACTATGATCAAATCATACAATAGACATAGCAAGACGAGCACCTTTGAATACAAAAAACATCCCATCATAATTTCATACAAAGCCTGTGATTTACCAGAACCCTTCGTATTCTTGGCCAAGGAGGCCGCAATCACAAGCTTCCACAGGATTGGAAGGAGTATTGGGTGAAGTTAGTGGATCGAGACCTCACAGCGAATGAATTTGATTCTGTCATAAAGGCTACCAAGAGTAGAGGATTGATATGCGACTTCATCAGAGAAGTGCATTGGTGGTGTATCATGGATGTGATAAAGAGCCGATTGACAAGAGTCAGTAGGGATTCAAATATCGCTTTGCCACAGATTGTTTTCATGAATGGGATGGTATATGACTGGGCGTTCGTCCTCACCGATCACATGGAGGAATTTATGACTTTGCAGCATCACACATTTTACATGCCCCACCATGCCATTGGGCTGTTTTTAGAAGCCACACTTCATCAAATTCCGGCTGATTTATTCGAGGTACTGCCCGAGAGGCAAATTGGTGCAGGGAGAACCTCTAGTATTCTAATGGCGACATTTGGACACCGAGGGCACAGTAGCTAGCTAGAATAGAGTGTTACAGGAGTTGAGCATGGGTACTACCGAGAATGAGGAGACTACTTCAAAGAACAACAACTCTCAAGTCGAGGATGAAACATAGGTGACCCAGACCATGTTGTTGCCTAAGTCGTTCGCGCCGCCCCTATTACCCGCTACAACACATTCGATACCCACCACTGTTGCTCCTTCCATTCCACCATTCGGCCAAAGGAGGCCACAAATTGATATGACGTCGACCCCAACACTGACTATAGAGATTGAGCAAGTGATGGGGATGGAGACAATTGAAGTTCCCACCCAAGTAGCCAAGAGTTAGATAGATGACATTGTCCTTGACCAAATGAGCCTACATGTAGCAAAAGGTGTGATGGAAGTACACCAGGCAGAGATAGATGAGAGTGGCCTTCCCGAGCACTAAGTTAGACTAGAGGTCATTGGCACCAAGGTAGTTGTGAACATCGCTTCTTCCTTGGCACTCACTCCTACTAATGTCAATCCCTCCATTGAGTCCCCACGGTAGAAAGAGGGTTTGAGCAGAGCACCAACAATAACACCATAGGAGAAGGAGAGACCACTATTCAAGGATGCTCCCGATGAGGAAGTTGCAGCCCATAGGAGGCATGGAGATTGATTTAGATTAGTAGATTGGACAAGAGGAGGATGAGGAGAGATCTAGGGCATACATCAAAGCTTTGGAGAATGTGCTAGAAAAAGGTTGGGTGATTGGACAACATGGCTTGACTAGGACACGAGAACTGCAACTGATCCGGGCCTACATGAGGCAAACATGCCTTGAGCGGTTCCACTCTTTCTTTGAGGCAGGAGGGTGGCTAGCGGTAGAGATGTCAAAGATGTTGGTAGATTGGAATATAGAACTCAAGTTGGGACCAATCACAAACACCATGGAGAGACTCACACATTAGATAGTAGTGGCGTACAAGGATGCCTACCATGCTCAACGACATGTGGAGGTAGAAAAAGTGGTGGCTAAGAGGTCCAGAGAGGTCGAGGTGAAGGCTTGGGAGGTGCTAGCTACTGATTTGGCTAGCCCACAGGCAGCTTGGGCGGTAGAGCGAACAGTGCTCTTACACGATAAGGAGTTGGTAGAGAAGGGCCTAGAAGAGGCTAAAGCAGCCTGTAAGTAGAGGGAAGCTCAGGCCATGGAGGCAACACTTTTGCTAAAGGAGGTCAAAGAGGTCAACACAAGGACTCAGAAGGATTTGTGCATCCGCACGGATCAGGTCTATGAGTTGTGCCAGCTGCTAAACACTCTAGGAACGCAACCTCCCCCTTAGTCTTGTTTTTTGATATATTTGTATAGTTGTCTCTTGTTTTGTCAGTTTTGAGTTGTCAAGAGACGACTTATCTCTTGAGGGGGATGATGTTATTGAGAAAACGGGTAGTTAGACGGTTGGTCCGTCTGAGGGAGTTATACGAATGCGATGGTTCACCTCGCATCCCCTCAGACACTATATTTATGCACTTCTCACTTGGAATGAGACACACTTGCATGTAGCAATGAGTTGATGAATACAGTGCTGTTATATTATCTTTCTATCCATTGTTGACTAACTTACTTATGTAGGCAAGTAACCTTTGTTAACCCTAGAGGGAAATACATACATCAATGAAGACTAATAATAGTCCACTCCTGTTTGACTCTCGACTCTGCTAGGGGTGCTACCCCTTGATGTCGCTAGGGTGTTACCCCTATACACTTGCAAGGGGAGCCTTGACCCCCATTTTATTTTTGGAGTACACCATAACTTTCATCTTGTGCAGTACAAGTCATTGTAATGTTCCCAACTAATTATTTTTTGTCTATTGCAAAACAACTGTTGATGGGGAGTAGATGGAAGTGGTTGTATGGCCTGATGGACAACCACACGAAAGTCAGGACGCTGTACGAATGAATTTGCAAGTATATGTAGGGGACCGTACGATAAGGAGTGAGGATGAAGTACGGTAAATTGAAGCCGTATGGTAGGAATGTTTCATGGCTGTACAAGCATACAAGTTGTACAGTAGTAATGATGTAGGGCTGTACGGTACATAAAGCAAGCCATATGGTAGCTTGGAAAGGAATGCCTGAAGGGAAGGTCGTACGGTGGTGAACTGAGTTGAGGGCAAATGGAGAAGGGTGGACGAATGGTGTAACAATAGAGAGTTTAAATGAAGATAAACAAAGAGATTGAATTACCCAATACATACAATAGAGAATCGATCAAATTAAACACAATGATTTCTTCAATTTTCAATATAATGGTGCTTCGATATGCCAGATCTGAGCAAAGTATTATAGGTGACGGAATAGACGGAATAGCTTGAGGGTTAAATCCCACCGAAACTGCACGAGCCAAATAGGAAAGATCTTTCACTTCCGAAATGGCGATAATAGAGAATCACAACAAGAATTTGCAGTAAAAAAAAAAAATCCAAATTGCATACCTAATGACTACCTACCAATCGTGCTTAAATACTCATCTGGGAAAAATTTCCGAGGGTGTACAAAGATAGCCGACGGCAACATAAACTACAGAAACAAAACAAAATGGGTCCGAGATATAATAAATCAATTGGCCCATTAACACTAGTTTGATTAATGATTTATTTTATAACGGGAACATTATAGTCCTCCCGCCCCAAATATTGCTTATCCTCAAGCAAATGCAATGCCGGATGTTGAAGAATGTGCTCGCCCTCCCATGTTGCATCATCCAACAAGTGTTTCCAATGTACCAAATATTCCTTCACTGTGCGGTTCCGCAGGGTCTTCTCACGCACTTCGATGATCTCGACCTGTTCCAATATGAGCTTTCCTTCTTCATTAAGTGGCAGAAGGTTTGTGGCTACTGTGACGTTTTGTCCCACAACTTTCTTTAAGCATGAAACATGAAAAATGTTATGAATACGACTCCCCTCCAGAAGTTCCATCTCATAAGTGACTTCACCGATGCAACGAACTACACGATAGGGGCCATAGAATTATGGCTTCAATTTTTCTTTTCCCTTTTCCTTTAATGAGGATTGTCGATATTGTTGGAGTCTAAGATAGACCAAGTTGCCTACTTTGAAACTCCTCTCTATTCGGTGTCTATCGGTGTACATCTTCTGTTGATTCTGTGTCTGTTGTAAGTTTTCCTTCAGGCATCTTAGGATGTCCTATCCCTCTTGAAGCTAGTCCCTCACCCTTAGTGCATGACTGTCACCCATAACTGTGTTGATGAAGGAAAGGGGTTCATACCCGTACAGAGCTTTGAATGGTGCCATCCTGTGGGATATGTGGTACGTGGTATTGTAACAATATTCCCCTAGGTGTATCCATTTGACCGACACTCGTTGTGCTAAAACATAGTTCCAAAGGTAACCTTCGAGCCACTTATTCACAATCTCCATTTTTCCATTTGTCTAAGGGTGGTAACTAGTACTTGGTGACAATTCTATCCCGGCCAGTCAAAATAAATGTCCAAAAGATATTGATAAAGCGTCCATCTCGATCATTGACAATGTTTCGGGGTAACCCGTGTAGACGAAAAACTTCTCTAAAAAAATAGATCGGCTACCTGTGCGGCCCGAAAGTCTGAGGGGATGGCGAAGAAATGTGTGTACTTCGTCAGTCTGTCAACCACCATGAAAATACAATCCTTTCCATTCACCTTGGGAAGTCTAGTAATGAGATCCATTGAGATACTTTCCTACTTCTGTTCTGGAATTGGCAGAGGTTGTTGTAACCTGGCGGGTAGAGTATATTTGGATTTGTTCTACTGGAAGACTACACACTCTCTTACATATTGCAATAGGTCTCCTTTAAGACCTTTCCATGAAAACCTCTCCCTGAGATGTCTGTAAGTTTTGAGGAAGCCCGAGTGTCTTGTCAAGGGTGAGTTGTGTGCCTCCAAGATTTTCTACTTCAATTTGGATTCCAACACTAAAAAATATCCGATTTTTATAGTAAATGATGTCATCCACCACTTTGTACCAATCATCCTAGGTGTTGCCATCCATTAGCTCACAGGAAAATGTGCTTTCCAGTCAGTTGAAATCTAGGTTAGTAAGCAGATGACGGGTTTCTTGGACAAAGCATCTACAACCACATTGTTCTTTCCTTTCACATATTCAATGTCAAAACCCTGAACCTTGCTTACCCATTTTTGTTGCCTCTCGTTCAAGTCTCGTTGCTCCAGAAAATATCTCAAACTATTGTGGTTCGTACGAACAACAAACTTGGCAGCCACCAGATATTGTTGGAACCTGGTTAGTGCATGTGCGATGGCCAACATCTCTGTCATACATGGAATATAAGCATTCTGTTTGCGTAAGCTTCCTGCTCTCCTAGGCTATGGGGTGTCTATCGTGCATTAGTACTGTGCCAATGCCTGCTCTGGATATGTCACACTCCATAATGAACGGTTGAGTGAAATCAGGTAAAGCAAGCACAGGACAAGTGCTCATTTGCTTCCTTCAGCTTATCAAAAGTGAGTTGTGCCTTTTTATTCCACTGGAAGGACCCCTTTCTTATCAGATCTGTTAGTGGTGCACTGAGCTGAGAACCCCTTTACAAACCTCCAGTAATAACTGCACAATCCAAAAAATCCTCAGAACTACGTGAGTGATTTTTGGGGAGGCCAATCAAGGATAGCCTGAATCTTCTCTTGATGAAATTGAATGCCATATTTACTAACATGTCCTAGGTATAATATTTCTGTCATACCAAATTCACACTTAGATTGCTTGGCGAACAAAGACTGATCCCTCATGATCCTTAGGACTTCATCCAAATGCTTCAAGTGCTCTTCCTATGTCCTGCTATAAATAAGAATGTCATCAAAAAATACCAGTAAGTACTTACGCAATTGTTTGTTGAAGATGCGTTTCATGCATGATTGGAATGTAGCAGGTGGATTTGTTAATTTAAACGGCATGACTAGGAACTCATAATGTCCATAGTGACAAATAAAAGCTGTCTTTTCCACGTCTTCCTCCCTCATGTGGATCTGATGGTATCCGGAATGAAGATCTATTTTTGAAAAATAGACTGCACCATGTAATTCATCCAGTAACTCATCTATCCTTGGAATGGGATATTTATTTTTAATTTTTTTAATTCGACGCTGGATAGTCCACACACATGCACATCGTCCCGTTCTTTTTGACCAACACCACTGATGATGCGAAAGGGCTAGAACTAGGACGGATCCATCCTTTCTCTAGCAGTTCCTAAATTGTACATTCTATCTCATAGTTGAATTTCTTGGGATGGCAGTAGGGTGTGGTTATGACCGGCTTGGCTCCTGCTTCCAACTCAATAGTGTGTTCAAACTCTCGATGAGGTAGTATGCTAGGAGGAATGTCTATAAAAACTCTATCATGACCACTCAAAATATTTTTGAGATCATCATCCTGGGGAGGTGTTCGTTGCCCTTTTATAGGTTCTGCAGAGACAAACAATGTGCAACCCAAGCAATGTCATCATGCTGAAAAATTGCCTCCATTCGATGTGCAAAAACTTCCTTCAGACCCTCATTTGCCATTCTGTGGAGAACAACCTTCTTTCCATTGACAACAAAAGTGAAGTTCATTCATTTGAAGCTCTGAGTGTATTCATCAAGTGTCTCCATCCACTAAATGCTCAGAATAACCTCCATATCATCAAGGTCCACTATGAAGAAATCCCCGGTCATCGTGTGATTTGCCATTGTGATACTTAGCTAAGGCACAAGGTGTGTGCAGGGCAGAAGAGTCCCTCCGACAACCTTGACCTGAAATCCTGTGTGCATCTCCATTGGTAGACCTCTTCGCTTCACCAGAGATTAGTTTATGAAGTTTAGAGTGGCTCCACTATCGAGCATCACTGTAACCCTTTGTCCTTGAAGGGTTCCTTGTACATGAAATACCGTGCACCTCAGGCTACTAGCTAGGGCAATAGTTCCTCCGCGTCGTACCAATGTTGCAATTCTTTTTGTACAGTTCAAACTAACTATGTTGGTGTCATCGTGATGTTGGTTGTCTTCGAAGGGTATTTCTTCCTGTTCGTCCTCATCATTGGACATGACCTCAATGTAGTGGATCTTTCCTTTTCTAAGGCATCTGTGGCCAGGTCCCCAAGGTCCTTGCAGTTGAAACATAGTTTCTTCCTGTGGAGCTCCTATCTGGTAGCTTCGTCCAACGACGACTTCTTGGGTGGAGGTTTATTATCTTTGTCCCTCGGAAACACGGACGATTTAGAATGTGAGTAACTTCGCGAGGATGATGCCGATGATGATGCTATAGTCTGCGCCTTTTTAATAGCTTCTGATAGGGTGGTAGGATTGAACCCCTTTACCCAACCTTTCAATGGTACTGTCAGTCCGTCCATAAAGAGCACTATCCATCTTCTTTCAAAAATGTCCGTGACCAAAACAAAGAGTTTTTGAAATTCTGCAATGTGTTGGTCAACCGATCCAGTTTGCCTTAGTTATGCCAAATCTTTGCAATTGATTTCCCGATCTTTACTATCAAATCGATCTATCAATCTCTCAGTGAATTTTGCAAAAGTACTTATTTGATCATGCCCCAGTGTGATGGTGTTGTGATGCCACTATTCATGCTCTACTCCCTCCAAGTGTAATACCACAAATTTAATTGCTTCTTCTGGCATGGGATTACGTTGGAAGTAAGTATTGGCCTTTATTACCCATGCTTGCGCAGATATGGATCCAGATCTATCAAATGGAGACAAATTTACTTTACTCAACTTCCTCTTGAGATCATCATTAAAATATCCTCTATTTTCGCCTCCTGAATATCTCATTCTCAAATCTACATAGTCTTTGTAGGATATATCTTCCTCAAAATTTGCATTCTTCTAGTCTTCTCTCAGTTGTTCTTGCATTTCTTCAAAGGTCGGTGTAATGTCCCCTTTTTGACAGGCACCAGCTACTTGTTTTTTTTAGCCTTTAATTTTTCCCGGAGGCTAAAAAGGGAAGAAATAAAGGGGAAAAAAAGTTTTAGATTAATTACTTATAAGGTTATTAAAAATAAAATATTAAAAAGTAACCTTATATTTAATTAATTTAATATTAAAGTGACTAAAGTAATAAAATATCAAAAAGTCACTTAAAAGAATAAAGTAATAGATTATTCTAGAAGTTTCTTGAAGTTACTTATGAATTCTTTATAAGGAGCCTTTGGGGGGGCATTTGAAACATCTTGAGTTGCATATTCATCTATTATGCTGAGAGCCTTAGTGCTTGCATACTTGCCTGAGGGTTTGAAGACTCTAAGGTGCCAATTTCGATTGTGAGATATCAACCCTAGTTGGGAGTGAAGGAATTGGTATTCAGCCAATTCATTTGTGATTAATTGGGAGATAATATTCAATGATTTTTGTTCAGCTTGTGCATCTAATTTTTGACATCAGTTGGCAAGGAGAAAGGTTTTAGTTTTCGCAGTGGATCCGAAAAAGCAAAGCGAAAAAGCAGAGCCGAAAAAGCAGTCCGAAAAAGCAGTCTGAAAAAGCAAAGCGAAAAAATAGACCCGAAAAAGCAGTCCAAAAAAGCAGATTTGAAAAAGCAGTCCGAAAAAGCAAATCCGAAAAAAGCAAAGCCAAAAAGCATGTCATCTCAGCTACTTATTCCAAGTTCTTTTGGTATTTACATTTGGCAATTGTAGATGGATACATTTGACAAGTAATATATGTCTTTTTGTCACCAAAGTATTCAGTCATTGTGAACATTAAAGTATTGAAGGGAAATCAACTTAATTCAGCTGTTCAGTTTGTATGCCAAATGTTTGTAAAAACGTCTCATTGCATAGTCATAGGATGCATACCAAGTGTTTGTGAAATTACCTCTTGGCTGTAGGTGTGCATTTTACATCAGAATTTCATGTACTTGCATTTGGAAAATAATAAAAAGAAGTTGCATATCACTTTGATTTCCAATTAGTTATTTTGCAATCATTTGTATTCATCAATATCATTGGCATTCAAAAATCATAGCAAAACAACAAACATCAGCAAACTGAGGCTGCAAGGGAAGTGTTTGACAAAATTCCTAAGGCAGAAAAACAGGGATAAAACTTCAAAAATTGTCAAGGCACTTTATAGTCGGTTGCTTCCCTCTTGGTGGTGTCTCAATCTGTGGGGGAAAAGACGATATGGAATGTCGAGAGTGTGCTGGATCAGGGTTTGCTCTACTCGACACCAAGTCTGCGCTATGACCATTTTGTTCTCCGGATATTTTATTGTCTGCCAACTTCTTGAGAGTCTCTTCCATGAGTTACTGAGTATCATTGATTTGTGCTTGATTCCTCACAAGTTCTCTCAGTAGTGTAACGAGTTCAGTAGTTGTGAGTTTCGGTTTGGTAGCCATTATATCAATGGAATGGGTTCTTCTTCTCTTCCAGCTCTAAAATCTCATTCACTGTTCACAAGCTGGTAGGATCGAAGTTTTGATACCATTGTAATGTTCCAAACTAATTATTTTTCGTCTATTGCAAAACAACTAGCAATGGGGAGTAGATGGAAGTGGCCATACTGCCTAATGGACAACCACACACGAGTCAGGACACCATACAGATGAACTAGCAAGTATATGCAGGGGGCTGTACAGTGAGGAGTGAGGATGGAGTATGGTCAACTAAAGTTTTATGGTAGGAATGTTTCATGGCTGTACTAGCATACAAGCCGTACAGTAGTAATGATGCAAGGTCGTATGATAGCTTGGAAAGGAATGCCTGAAGGGAAGGTCGTACGGTGATGCACTGAGTTGAGGACAAATGGAGAAGGGTGGACGAATGGTGTAACAACAAAGAGTTTAAATGAAGATAAACAAAGAGATTGAATTACCCAATACATACAACAGAGAATTGATCAAATTAAACACAGCGATTTCTTCAATTCACAATATGATGGTGCTCCGACATGCCAGATCCAAGCAAAATATTTCAGGTGACAGAATAGACGGAATAGGGTAAGGATTGAATCCCACCGAAATTGCATGAACCAAATAGGGAAGATCTTTCACTTTTGAAATGGCGATAACAGAGAATCCCAACGAGAATTCGCAGTACAGAGAAAATAATCCAAACTGCGTACCTAATAACTCCCTACCAGCCATGCTTAGATACCCATCGGGGAAAGCTTTCCAAGGGTATACAAAGATAGCCGACAGCAACACAAACTACAAAAACAAAACAAAAATGGGTCCGAGATATAATAATCAATTGGTCCATTAACACTAGTTTGATTAATGATTTATTTTATAATGGGAACATTATAGTCATTATCTACACTTGTCATTAGTCTTCTTGGATATTCTTGCTATATACTTGTTGTCTGGAAGATGGCTTTTCTCTTTTGGGTGGATGGTGTAATCGGTATAAAATGCCTATTGTTGTGTTTGATAATATAAGTCAAGTCACAACAAGCTATGTAGAGGGAGGAGGCACATCCAGAATGGACTTTTAGGATTAGATCCTGTTAAAGATATGTAGATACGAGAGAGATCATCTTTTTGTGATGGTCTTATTTGTTGATTAAACAGCTCACGTTTTGATACGAGCATTATGATTTGTCGGTGTTTATTCTTTTCATCAAAGCAAGCAGTTATTGTCTTCGATTCCATATTGTGTTTGAAGGTCTATCTCTGAATGTATTCTTTTTATGCTACCATGGAAGCTATGTTGGCATCCTAGTCACCTTCAGCATGGTCGGGTTATTGAATAATTTTATATTGGAGTTTGTTCTTCATTCTTTAAGGCCGTTAGTTCATTAATATTGCCGATTCACGTATTTTGAAGGTGTCGGTTTGTTAATATTCTATTAGTTCATCTCCACCATCTGAAACATCACAATCTTTGTGGTTGAGTTTTCTCATTTTGCGACAATTTGGAGACAGTCTTTTATTCTTCTTCTACATAAATCTGGGTACTGGATATATTATTTTAATTGGAAGCAATTCTTGTTACTGGAGGAATTATCACTTATTTGGTATTTAAAATTATTCTCCACCAGACAAGGTACCATTCTTATGATCACCACTGAAGTTCTTTTGATTGTTATCACGTGTATTTGGTTCAGTTTGTTGTGATTGTTCTGTAGGTGGATATTAATAGTGTATGTGTGTCAAGCTTCTCTATAAAATTGAGTCAGATATTAAAGTTGCTGTGCATGTGTAGAGATATGAAAAGAAATCGTTGAGTTATTTGTAGTATCATTCAAAGTCAGCAACAGTCTGCAACATTTGACATAGTTAATATGAATGATTCCAATTCACATATAAGCCAAGTATTACATTCACATGGTATTCTGCTTCGAGCTTCTGTTTATGATGCCAAGATTTTTTATAGTGTAGTGCTCATGCATGTGTACACAGTGTGAATTAAGCGTATTGTTTCACACATTATATTCATTATTGTGGTTCTGTTATGCTTGCTGTGACTTTCATCAAGTATACGATCTGTGATTATTTAAATCTGAAAGTGATCTCATCTGATATCATTTGTGAAGTATATACTCAGTTTGATTGACTGTCTATGAGTGATATCAATCTCAAGTTATTAATTGTTTAAATTTTGACCTCTTCACATTTCTGTGTGCTGGGTTTTTCACCCTCAGGTGGAGGGTTTTCCCAGGATAACAGTTTGTGCTATGCATTTTCAGTTTTCATTTTAATACTGTAATGTTATGTATATTGTGGTTCTTAAAAATTAACAGATCCCCTACCCCTCCAGTAGTTTTTACAAGAGCTGGTTGGATTGAGAAAAGGAAGATGTAAATTATTTGGATGTTGTACTTATATTTACTTATAGTTTTACAAAGAGAACTTTCTACTTTTAGCTTTCTTCAAATTTTAGACTATTAGGCTATGGCTACTAACCATCAACATTCGACATGATGATGCCATTTTGTAGCTTATGTGCATTTAAATATATCTGGACTCGGCTCATTTGTTGTGTTTACTCATTTACTGACTCTTTTTAATATTTTATGCATCTCCTCATTGAGTTTTGCAAGAAATATGCATTTCTAATCAAATTTAAGATTTTTTTTTAAGTTGCCAATTTTCCCCCTAATAAATTGCTAATTAATCTCTGCATTTCTGCCCCTTGTTTGGGCCCTTGATGACAAGTTGTCAATAACGATAAATTCAACTATGGAGTCTCCTAGGCCTTTCTCATTTTTGCCTTTGCAAATGATGTTAATTCCTTCAAAACGAACTTTCTTTCACAACTTTAATAATTCAGTTTACACACTTGTAATGAGTGTTGTACAGAGTTCAGGATATGCTCATCCTTAATATCATGGTGTATTACAACTGCAAGTATACCTTTTATTTTACCAAAACCAAGAGTATAATAATAACAAATAGTCAAGGCTGCAATCAAGCATGTATCATACCAAGATACTATGTTACCTCTCTCAGTATTAGTGACTCGAACTGTAACACAAAGTGTCATACAACTGCCAGTAGTGGCCAAATGCAGATGCATTCCATGTAATTATGATTTTCATAATGCAACCCTGCCACTTGATACAATTTTGTCTTAATAGAACTTAAGTAACTTAATAATCATCTGTATGACAAGATCTTAATAGAAAACCGTTGATCTAATAGATAGTTACATGGAGAGGCATCCCCCCAAACCCCAACCCCCTTTTTTGCCCCACGTCTCGGAGATGTAGATGCACTGGTGGTGCCACCAAAGTCCGCCACCTCCGCTGAGGATGGGGGGACGTCCCGTTGTTGACTGTTTGTTGATTCGACTATTTATGTTCAATGTTCAATGTTCCAATTTGTTGGTGTAAATAAGTATTTACTATTTACACTTAAGTTTACTTAGGTTAATGCATTATTTTAATATTTATTTATTAGTCACCTAAGAGTATGTGCACTTTTGTGAGTTGTTATGTTGGCAACACAGGGGTCCGCACCTCTTTTATGCACATGTTGTCTACAACATAGGAGTTAGCACACTAATTAAGCACATGGTGTTTACAACCTTCTAATCTTATCTACTCATCTAGAATGTTGGATAAGGTGTGTGCTTAGTTAATGCTTATCTTATCTCTTGGTTGTTTCTAGAGACATTCTAGGTGCTTCCTGAAAGGCCTTTATATACAGGCTCTCCTAGTGTGTTTACATATCATATACTGAACAGAGCAATGTATTAGGACATACTCTGATTAATTGATCATATCCATTTTTGCTCTACAATTGTGCTTGTGTTTGAGTTCTTAGTTCCTGGGTGAATTTTGCCCTTAGGCAAATTCTTACTTGGTATCAGAGCTTGGAGATTTTCTCATCACATAGCCGTTCAAGACTATTGTTGCTTTAGCACCTCAGCCCGAATGTGGAGTACTATAGAAATTGGGAGTGTCTAGAGCTAGATCTAACTTTGCCATTGCATCCGGAACGCTGATTTGGTGAAAATTGGCTATAAAGTTGCCTACCCTCGGCCAAAGTTGATTGTGAGGCAAATTTTTTTGCAAACCGACACCCGAAGGACCGATTTGCAAAATTGGTATGATCATTTCAGATTTATATATTTAATTTGCAGATCTGCATTTTTATTTGTCTGCATCTCTGTAATTTTTCGGATCTGCATTATTTTCCGAATTTTTTTTGGCCATCGGGCCATAGGAGAAATTTTTTGCAAGTGAAGATTGGTGCTTGCTGGTGCAAATCAGATATTTGCACCACATTCAGAAAGTCCAAAAACCCTCAAATTGGATTTTGTTTCATCCAAATCGGACATTTGAGGCAAAAGCTAGAGCCTTTTGATTTTTGGAGGTGTGGCGGCGATTCAAAAAAAATAACAGTAGCAGGGATTTTCAAACAGCGATATCTTCCTCATACGGATTCCTTTTTGCAAGCAATTTTTTTTTTGTTTTGGGGTAGGATTTCGTGATCTACACATTGGTGCAGGTGGTTTGAGATCTCTGTTTCTGAATTTTTCTGCAACTCCAAAATCTCGTTTTTTGCCACTTAAAATGCTTAGTACGGGCTCATCTGGACTCCAAATCAAGTTCCTTTTTTTTTTTTAAATGCTTATTTTTTTGTCTACTTTCCAGATTTGTAATCATATTATAGGTTCTGTAGATAGAAATACTACTTTCAAAAATAGGCACTAAATTGGCAAGTGACTACCAAGTGCCTAAATCATTCATTAGCGGGCGGGTGGGGGTTGGTTCTTTGATTTCTTTTGCATTTTTGGAGGTTACATTGATTGATCCATCATGGAAGAGGCAGATTTGATTTACTTGACCCTAGACAACTATCAGGAATGGAGTCAACTTGTCAAATATCTTAGTCAGCACAATGCACTGCCCTATGCGCCAGCTCTTAAGTATCATCCTAACAAGAGTCTCATCATTTGGTGTACTCTCTTTCTCTTTATGGTTGATGACATTCTAGATACAATCTCCGACATTAAGTCATCTGATCCACATGATTATTGGATGTATCTTTGGGAGAAGTATGGAGATCCAAACAATCCTCCATTCCCAAAAGATATCATACCTCCAATTGTAGCTGAATCCTCTTCAAATGAGATCACAACTGCAGCTCTTGTTGCTCCTACTGATCCTGTTCGAGCCACAGATGCTTCGGATTTAGTGCAACAGGACCCTTTATGTCTTCCTACTCTACCTTCATGCGACAACTTCCTTTCCGCCCTTACAGGCTTGTTCATGGAGACTCACATTGAAGATGTGGGAGACACTATTGATGATATTCGTTTTCTTTTTGAGGCAAATTCCATTGCCACGGTAACAGATTCATGTACTTCAGCACAACAAGGTACACATGGTCTTCCAGTTCCAGGTGATGACTTCTTACCAAACATTTCAGCTCCGTTCGTAGAGTCACACACAACCGATTTGGAAGACTTCTTTGGTGATCTATCGCTTCTCTTTGCCGAGGACGATTCTTCTACAGTTGTTGCGAGGGCCCACTTTGACCCTCATGTCCATTCTCTATATGATCAATCTTCACAGGTTGGCGTGATTGTGGATACATATGTACAACATCTGTAGGAGGTCTCTTTCACATTTGAGAAGATTGTTGGTTCTTTGACACAGGTTCTACATCATTCCTTGTTCGATCTACACTTCTTTTAAGCAGTCTTGGAGGAAGCCATCATTAGCATCGACACAGGGACACTTGAATAGGTTTCAGAGACACCGTTCATCTTAGAGATTCCTTCTCCATAGAGGGGACACATCTCCTTTGTACCCTTGCATTTGTTTCTTCCAAAGGGGAGGAACATCATTCAAAGGTCATGGATCAGCTTCTACATTGGAGCATTTCTCACTGATCGACACACTACTTTTAAGGGGGGGACTACCTCATCTCCTCCTTTTTGGGGGGGACTTTTTCCTCTTAGGGGGTTTTGTCCTTCTCCATTTTTCTTTTGTATATACTAAATGTATGTCATAATGGGGGGGTCTTGATTACTCCATCCATCCATGCATCCCCTTTCATCTCTCTTTTCGGGGGAGGTTTTTTCCCATGAGGTTTTTCCTCTTTCCCCGCTTTATGAGAGATTTGTATTATCACTATGTACATGGGTACCTAAAATGGCCTAGTAGCTAGAACCCATCATGCATTTCATTCTAGTGTTTGTGAACTTAGGTGCATTCCCCTAAGTTGCACTTAAGGGGGCGTGTTGGTGTAAATAAATATTTACTATTTACACTTACTTAAGTTTACTTAGGTTAATGCATTATTTTAATATTTATTTATTAGTCACCTAGGAGTATATGCACTCTTGTGAGTTGTTATGTTGACAACACAGGGATCCGCACCTCTTTTATGCACATGTTGTCCACAACACAGGAGTTAGCACACTAATTAAGCACATGGTGTCTACAACCTTCTAATCTTATCCACTCATCTAGAATGTTGGATAAGGTGTGTCCTTAGTTGTCAATGCTTATTTTATCTCTTGGTTGTTTCTAGAGACATTCTAGGTGCTTCCTGAGAGGCCTTTATATATAGGCTCTCCTAGTGTGTTTACATATCATATACTGAACAGAGCAATGTATTAGGACATACTCTGATTAATTGATCATATCCATTTTTGGTCTACAGTTGTGCTTGTGTTTGAGTTCTTAGTTCCTAGGTGAATTTTACCCTTAGGCAAATTCTTACATGGTATCAGAGCTATACCAAATTCTTACACAATTCAACACAATGTTCAAGTATTTGATCTTTTACATCGTTATATCTCATACATCTTTTCATAACTAGCATTTTAAGTACCACATGTATAGTATATACAATCCCACCTTGACCCCCTCTCCCACCGTCCCCAAATTTTGGCCCCTCTGTACCCCCGTCCCAAAAACTTGTCTCCCCGTTCCACTATCACCCCGTCCCCTAGGGTGGTTTAACTATGATATAACATTAAGCCTCTCATCAGAGACATAATGTATAGGGTAGTGAACTCTGATTTGATGAAGAGTTTAAGAGTATGAACCAATAAGACTATAAACAAAACAAAAATCACATGAATGATATAGAACCAAATATGTAGATATATGTATATACAAAGTCAAAAGATGAACCAAACAAGTATCATCCCTAAATACCATCAAAGCATAATGCCCAGTGAATGTACACTGCAACCAAATCATGCCTAATATACCATCAAAGAATAACACCCTGTGAATCTGCAACGCTGTGATATACATGTACACTACAACCAATTCATGTCATCATCTAAAGTATACCTTAAAACAAAACATGATGTCATTTGAAGTATACCTTAAACCAAAACATGTCATCATCTGAAGTATGCCTAAAAGATACATGTAGCCATCTTATTGTTATTGGTAACTTACTGCCAAGGGTAAAAAAAAGATATCTGCAAATATCGGAGATAAGTTGGGAACTTCTCGAGAAAATATCAGGAACATAAAACATTGCTTAAATTTTAATTGGACATGCATTATTTTTGTAAAATTCAATAGTAGATACATCTAATGAGTCAGTAAATGAGTAAACAAACCAAACAAGCTGATCTACGTATATATAAATGCAAATAGGATACAAAATTGCATCCTCATGTGAAATGTTGATTGCTTGTAGCCATAGTCTAATAGTCTAAACTCTAAAGCAAACTAAAACTAACAAGTTGTCTTTGTAAAAATATAAGCAAATACAAGTCTGTAGTACAATATCAAAATAGGCTGCATCTTTCTCTTCTTTCCTTGTAGCTTTAGTAAAGGCTACTGGAGTGGGAGGGAGTCTAACCATCGAAGATTGTTATGACTATGGTTGTGATTGAACCTCCACCTGGGATGTACATGGTGCTGACATTGGAAATGCATCATCCATTTGTATCCTCCTCACTTTTAGTGCCCTCATCCTCCTCATCAATGTCATCCAGTCCCACTGCGAATCCACCCTCCTCTATAGCCTATCTATCCAAATCACATATCTCATCGTCTATGAATAAAGAAGGTTGCTTCTATGATGTCCAATCACAGTAGGGATCAATGTCATCCAAATCAAGTGGTCCATTTCCTACTAACTCTACCTTTCTTATGCACAACTTAAGGTTATAATGCACATAAACAAGGTCATTGAGGTGTCTTTGTGCTAACTCGTCCTCCTTTCATATGAATGGCCTCGAATAAGCTCCAATTATGCTCAAAAATTGGATTAGCTAGATAATTGACATAAGATGTGAAGGGCAAGTTTTTGCAGATTTGGAACATTTCCACCCCAATTTGCCACCAAGTGTCTGCAAGATAAATAGTAAAGAGTTAGAAAGCAAGGTGAAATTATCTTTTAGTAACTTATTTTATATCTACATATCATGCATGTGAAAGACACCAAAAATCCAAATATTGTACTTGGGGTTTGAGTGTTTCTTCCTCTTCTTGCCAAATCCAAGGAGAATAAGTTTCCCATTGCATTTTGATACATTTCCATCTCAGCCACAATGAGGTCTTGTTGATGTGAGTTTTGTTCCACTACAACATGCAGAATCAAATACTTAATGCTTCAAATAAAAACACGAAACACTCAAATCCCCTCTTATACAAGGTCATCTCCCGTGCTACGCTTGCAATGTAAGATCATGAAATGACTTAAAGGTTCTTTCAATTGTGGAATTAACTCAATTTTATGATGTGATATGTTGGTTGTCACAAAGGGACTTATGCTATTCATTCAATGGATAACAACTCTTTCTCTTATAGATTTGATTTTACAACATGCAACGAAAATATAGCTTTTATCTTCAAATCTTTCCATTTTAACTCAAACTAAACTCCCACTTACACTTCTAACTATTTTTGCAAGGAATCATGGATGAACTTGGACTCTCCTAGATGTAGTCTCGCCAGTGACTCCACCCACCCAAGCTTCTAAGGAACACTCAAATGGCTTTCAAAATCAATATCTCTTCTCCAATCCCATCAAATGGATGCAAACTATAGATTCAAGATCTTTGTCCTTAGAATTCCATCACCAAGTTGCCTTATCTCCCCCTCATAGAAATTTGAGAAACATTTCTTTGAATAGTATTGTGAACCAATTTACTGAAGTCTAATTATAACATACATATATAGATACATACATGCATATGTATGTATACATTTATATATATGTATATAGATATGTATCTAAATAAGTATATATATATATATATATATATATATATATACATGCATATGCATTCATAGACATACACATGTTTGTTTGTGTAAATGTATGTGTGATGTATACATACATACATGCATACATATGTATGTATGTTAATATGTATATGATGTGCACATGTGTATGCATTGAACATATAAATAGTATGTATTGAATGGATATTATAGGGAACATATCACTGATTTCCTTCATATATTTATATACATACGCATACATGTGTTCTCTAAATTATGTAATATGCATGTTATGAAGATTTTTTCATAAATTTATCTTCAATATCTTTATTTATTTATATTATAAATTTTAAATTTTTTGCCCATCCTTGAAATCTCTTCTCACATTTCCATGCCATATGTATATATCTATATGTACACATGCGCGCGCACACACACACACATATTTACATATGTATGTATGTATATACATATATGTTTACATACTTGCATACATATATATTTATATATCAAACATGTATTTGTATAAAATAGTCTTGGATTGCATGCATATAACTACGTTTAGGGAACATATCACCAATTGCCTTCACGTATTTATATACATGTACATACCTACATACATATCAGAAGGAAATCAGTCGTATATTCCCTAAATTAAGTAATATGCATGTTTCGAAATAATGTTTTTTATAATTCTATGTTCGATACACATACATATCTACTGTAAATTTGGGAAAAATTATTTGTAATTGTATTTGTGACCACATCCCCAGCGCTCAGTCCTACAATCTTGGAGAAACACTTCTCTATACAGAACTGCAAAGCAGTTTTTGTGTGGCCAGATCTTTATACTTTCAGTTTCACCTGACGTTTCATGTTATTTGTTTGTACTTAAAGTAGTAACTTTGGAAGATCTCCTTCAGTGAGAAATAACATTCTTCTAAGATTTGGATAGACTTACACTCCTTGCATGTAGATTGTTATTGGCCCATCTGTGCTGCTGATTACTTTGCAATATTCTGGTATGTCTGATAAATTTCCAATCGAGTTGTAGTTGTCTTCTTACTCTCTTTTTTTGATGTCCTCAAATATTTTGTAGATATTAAGTTATTTGATGTGGCTTCATCTGTTTTTATGATGACGAGTAGCTAACAAGATCTAAGATTAAGAGATTTTAGAATTTATATTTTCACATGAATTTAATGTGGATGCATTTTGCTTCATTTCATAGTTGTAAAAATTAATAAAGTACTTTTCAAGTTGGTTGTAATATAGTTTGATTTAGATTCTAGGTCATATTAACACCTTGGCATTATATTCATTGTGGTATTTCATTTGCAGGGTTTCCTTGTCTAGGTGTGCTACTTCAGAAATTGGAGAATCCAGCACTTAGAGAATGTCTCAACATAACTTCAAATGAGGTATATATGAGTTTGCACATCCTTTGCTATACCCCAGAAAATATAAAATAATTCTGACTTTGTTTATGCTTATAAGTTATTATTGTAATGATTGCTATTCTTGTTTAGCCTATTGCAAGTTATTAATAAAGTTACTAATTTATTTGAGTTTAGAATGAAACAATAACTTTAATAATCAAAGTTGCAAAGACTTAAATTGCATTATTGTGATTATCATATTTCATCATTTCCAAAAAATAATTTTCCTTTTGTAGTGTATCACGAACCATTGCTTGCATTATTAGTGGTTCAGTAATTAAATTAAATTTCATTCATTATTAGTCATATTTAAATTATCTTTATATCCTTAGTGTAGAAAAGGCTATCACTGATACTACTAGAGGTAATCATGAGGCCAAAGACACATAAAATTTCATAAGCCACCTAATACCTCCTCCACCATCCATTTCAGTTAGAATAAATAAATTGATCCAAGAGGTAAATGTATCATACAGTAATCCTGTCATGTCCCCTTTCTAGTGACATAACTTTAACAGGGGAATTTGCCTATCATTGACTCTGGTAGGCAAATGATTTTGGAAAGAGAGTCATTTTATTTCCAGATGGTTACATTTTTGCTCTCGGAGAATAATAATTCAGTAAGTGGGGCCTACTTGTTCTAATATTAAATTAAGGTTGTACTTTAACTTTATAAAGTTATTTATTCAATCTTATAAAGTTAAACAATTAAAAAAGTACATTATAAAAGACAATTCCGGAAGCTTCTAGCGACTTCTCAAAAAAGTGAATAAATAGAGGACATGAGGCACCCATTCAGAAAAGGGATTTTGTGGATTCTTCTTCTTCTACAATTGAAGCAATTTGTAGTCATTTGGTCTGCAAATTTTCAGTCTATCTTTGGGAACGATAACTCCCATTGATAAGCAATTTTGAGGGGGTGGAATATCACCCGAATTATTGCAATATTGGAGGTGGCACCACAGCCATTTCATTGGAGCAGAGTTGTGGCTTAAGGCCGGATTTCGTGAGAGTTTGTCAGAGGGAAAAGGGTTTTAACCAGTTACAGATTTGGAGGGCTCGAAGGAAGCTAAGAAGCCTTGCGATTATTAATCAAGCAAACCACCTGATTCTTTCCGCGTCCAGACAGCCCAACCCGTGCCAGCAAAATCAGTATAGTTGAAGTTCACGTAGTCATCCGATTGCTTGGGCTTCGATTCATCACATTCCGCAACAGGACCGCACTCGCATCGGTTCAGAGTATTTGTACAGAACTCGTCGTAGGTTGAGAATAACAGTCAACGCGACCGGCAGGATCATCAGCGCCACTCATTTGGAGTTTGGGAAATTAAATCGCAGACCCAGCATAGCTCGACGCTGGAAATAGAATGGATCTCTGACCTATCCGCAACTAGGTTGGCTGGAGCGACTGCGGAACGACTACTATCAGGTTCTTTCACAGTTGTGATTTGGGAGGTCAGCGCACAACTAAATATTGGACTTGTGACCTTGTTTCGGGGCTAGTAAATTGAATTCGAGGGCCAGAAAATTTCATTCCATTACCTGCGATTGGATTCACAGAGGGGCGACCCAGTAATCTTTTCCTAATCTGCCACCAATCGTCTAAAGTACCATTTCACGTTATGGATTAAGGACATTGAAGGAAGCTAAATGTATTACCAATGCAAAATCAGGTTTTTTTATATAGCTATCTATATCCGTTTAATGTTCAGTTATTGAATCATTAATGAATATTGCTGGTAGATTTATCTATATCACTTGTGCATTTCGCTGGAGATAATACCATCTGAGGTTTCTTGATAAGTAATTGATAATCGTCCCAATCCAGTATTGTTTTTTTTTAGGGGGGGGTTATTACAGATCCATTGAAAAAAAAATGTATATGTCAGAATTGAATAACTAGCTAAATTAATATGTTGGTTGGGAGTTTTATGAGCAGCAATTCACTTATAAAGAGTATTGTATTAGTTATCACGTAGACAAAAAATTGTAATAAAAGACCAGTAGTTTCCTTTATTAATATGAAGCAATTAATGTTATATAATAATAATAACAATAGAGGCAGTGGTTGGTTTTGGTTGTGAGGAGGCATGGCTATGAAAGGTTGTGACCATCCTTTAAAGATAGCAACTTCCAAAAGTTGTCCCTCTTCAAAGAGACATGGAAATATAGAGATGGAAGAATTTGATTGAATAAGAACATCAAACCAATCAACA
This sequence comes from Cupressus sempervirens, assembly GCA_028749045.1. Lineage (NCBI taxonomy): Eukaryota > Viridiplantae > Streptophyta > Pinopsida > Cupressales > Cupressaceae > Cupressus > Cupressus sempervirens. Next base: position 536,493,620 of record CM053791.1, read on the forward strand.
TTTGGACTCGTCTAAAAGAGCAGCGATTAGTATCTCAAGAATGAAACAACAGACTTACAAACTAATTCTATATTCCACAAGTATATTTATATGAAATGGTATAATCAATAATTGCTGTGTGATAAAGGGAAATGCATATTCTAAATGTAGTCTATCTATAACTCACCAAGCAATCTTATGGAGAAGTAAATGCAAGAAAGGGGAGCAGATATGAGATCACCATCTAATTAGACCACATCATGATGGATGTCCAATATGCCTGCCTCTTGGGGCCAATGGGTATTAGTCTGCATTTGGGTTTAGATAGGAGGATTCCTGGGCATGCAATTTCCTTTCCAACATTTGTGATGATTAATTGTTGGAGAAACCACATTCATAAGTGGATTGTAACGTGACATGATTAGGCTGAACTCTATATAAGCAAGATACCACTGTATAATAGTAATATTGATAGAAAGAATGTGTTTAAAAAATATAATTTGAACATAATATTAAAAAGTCATGTAAAATTCAGATGTATTTAAAATATCGAAATGTAATACAATAATGTGGTGATCAAAGTAATAACTATGACAAAATTAACATTCTCTAATCCTAAAACATGAACCTCTATTTAAAATAACAATTGATTCAAATAAAGTGTGCAACTGTAAATCATTTAAATTGTAATCAATCAACAATGTAAATTGGATCAATTCAATGAAATAAAATATGTAAAACTTAGTTGTTTAAAAAAATCAGAAATAATTATCAATTTGTATGTTTGGAAAAAATGAAAATAAATGAACTAACCTTGTACATTTTTTAAATTTGAGAAAATTGTTCTTCAAAACACTTAAAGATAATTTCAGTTCATTCTAGAATGCATTAATCTTACATGTTAAATATGGGTTTACAAAACTTTTAAGAGAAAAAAAAGTATTCCTTATTTGCATATTTTCCATGTTTTCGATGTGTTTTTTAAGTCAAACAATCACTCACAAAAAGTCCAAGGAGTAAATGTGGCAAAAAGCAGCTGAAGCGAAAAACCTTCTAGAGTTGATGAATATGCCTTAAACCGTGGAATATATTTTAATTTTTTACTTTGTTTAGTCTATTTTTGGGTTTTCTTTCATGCCCTAGATGCTAAACCCTTACTATTTGCATTATGATTACCAAGTAGAGGATTCTCAATGGCTCCCCTTGGTCATTCTTTGTATTGCTTACATTGCTTTGTCACCAACTTAAATTTCAAAAGTTTTAGGATTTTGATCATTTTCTGAGCTTGATTGGAATTTTTAAGTTTCCTATACTACATGATATTCCTTCCAAGTCCCCTTTTCTAATTTCCTCCGAGTTCTCTTAACCATTTCTCTTCATTTCAATATTTTAGATTTTCCCATTTTGGACTTTTCCGTTGCAGCATGCCATATTCAAGTTTTCCATCCTGACATGTCAGTCCTTCTAGTCCCTTATTCCCATTTCCTTCCAAGTCATCTTACCTATTTTCTTTCCTTTTGAGATTTCAAAGTTTTATATCTCGATCTGCTATTTCAGACTTTACCTTCTTGGCATGGCAGTCCTTCAAAGCCACCATTACATATATCCCTCTAAGTTTCTGTTCCCTCTTTCCTAGCATAATCTAGCTTCTAAACTCTTACTTTGCCCATCAATGGTAATTGATCAAAGGATTCTTCATTTGGCCTGCCTCGGTAATTTTGTGCTTTTCCTCCCTCCATTGCTTTGCCATGAACCTAAAATTTTAAAAAAATTCTAAATATGAGGCTTTTTAATCCTTTTTCATGCTTTGTTGAGATTTCAGAGTTTCCCATCTCAACATGCCATTGCTAGTAAATCATTTCTTCCCATTTCTGTCTAGATTTTGGAGTTTACCTTCCGAACATGCCATTCCTTCAACGTCCTTTATTCTCATTTCCCTCCAACTTCCCCTGTTCATTTCCATTTGTTTTCAGATTTTGTAGTTTCCCATCCCAGCATACTAGTTTAGAATTTTCTCTCTGTATGCCATTCCTACAAAGTCCTTTTTTCCCACTTGACTCCATTATGGAATTTCTTCATTCAGGACATTTAATTTATTCTCTGATTTTTCTTAGGTGGTGTGATATGAGATTACAATCTTTATGTAACTATTTAATATGTAGCTTTGGCATCTTTCGAATGTTTCTGTGAGCATTGTATGACATTATCATGTCCTCTTAGTGGACATAGGCTGAGAAAAGATCCTTAGCCTAACTTTGGTTTTTTTGTATACTAATTGGATGTTGTATAAGTAGTCTCCACTAATTAACACTTAGTTCTCTCCGTTCAAATAATAGAATAACCATTTTGCTGCATGAAAAATGATAAGAGGATAAGATAGGTTTTGGATTTGATTTTGTTACTGCTTGCAAATGCATGCTTTTGATATGTTACCTCTGATGTTAAACGTGTCATGTATCATTATTTCAATGAATAAATTAAAATCACCAAAGAAATTGTTGCTGATCAAATTATTTTTTTAGATCATTAGAAAGATAAAAATATGTTTATTTCGAAAAAGGAACCTAAATTTAAATTATCAAAAAGTGCCTGATGTATTTTTAAAAAAAAAGATATTTAAATAATTTTTCGGAGAATAAAAGCTGAAAAAAATGAATAAGATTAAAATCCATAAAAATTTATAGAGTGGCTTGAATGATGAGAAAGGCATCTGTTTTTGATAAACAATTTTCTTCATCTAAGATTGAATGATGTTCATCTTTTCTCTTGAGGATTGAAACCCTCAAGGTTCAAATTGAGAATAACAACTTCCAGTCAACAGTGTCAAATTTCCACAATCCATTAGATGTGAGCTAGTTTATTTCTGGATTTGATTGTGTGTGTTTTTTTCATATTTTTCATTTTTCATTCTTGCACTCTCTCATCCTGATGCTGGATCACAGAGTGTGATCCGAAACGTTGATGATAAAAAAACATACACAATCAAATCCAGAAATAAACTAGCTCAAACCTTCCAATCCCTTTATGGTGAATTACAAAGGTTGCATTTGAGCAATGTATTTTTGTTTCTGGTAATTCCTAATTTTGGTTGAATTTTTGAAGGGATCTTAATCAAGAAATGTAGTAGCTAGTCATTATTTGGGTGGGATTTATAGTGCTTATTGATGGACAAATCAAGCCATTCTAGAAGGATGATTAATGGAGACTAGTGGGACTATTTGTCACTAGACAGATCAGTGTTTATGGGTGCTCTAAGACAAGATTAATTGATGAATCAAAGCGATTTTCAGTCACTACAATGCTGCTAGTCTTGCTGCATGCCACTATAGTGTTACAAGGTTTGATTTTTCTGATTTTAGAGGTATTCCTTCTTCAACAAATAATAACATAAAAAGGGTCTTTTGACCAAAGCAACAATTTGGGTGGGCACTATTAATGTTTTGCCTAGAATAATGAGAAAGTTAAAGAACCAAAAATTGGAATCGGATCGGAATCGGCAAGGCCTACTCGAATTGTGAATCGCCTATGAATTGGCAAGGTGAAAAAAGCCTTGAAATTTAAAGATTTTAAAATTGGTGATTTTTGGTGATTTTTTACAAACTTGCCGATTTTGCCAATTTCTGGCGATTTTTAACAAAAATCGCCAATTCAAGCAATTTTTGGCACATGAATCAGCGAGCTGATTCACCGACACACCATGAATCACATGCCTTAAGTCAGATCGTTAAATTGCTTGAATCGCAGCAATTCACGTTACTCTGCAAGAAACAACAATAAAGTAAAATAGAGAAAAATAGGCACAATAAGACAAAATACACTTATCCCGAGAAAATCCTTCAGCTTGAAGGGAATGTCCCAGCCACACCAACAAAAATCTCTTTTATTGATAATAAATATTCAAGTACAATGCTTTCACTTTGATATAGTTGTATCTACACATAAAAGAACACTCATGTATATAATATAGAGTTGAGAGACTCTTCATATCACAACTGAAGGTCCCTTTAATTTCTAAAAATAAGTCTCTTCATATTTCCAAACACATGCCTCTTCGCATGACACGTGCCTTTTCATATAATAATATTTCAAATATTATCATAAATATCTTCTCCAGTTGTATACACAATACATAGTTATTATCTCAGTTTCAATTTATTGCAAAAGCGGAGATAAAGATCTCTATCACAACTATAATCTTCAACACTCCCTTTTAGCAAGAAAGAGGTCTTTAGTATAGTAGGAACACATAGCTGCAACCAAAAGATGTTAATGATAAATTTTCATCTCATTAAAACTTGTTGTCTCAGCATAACACAATTCATCATAGTCGCAAAAAATCAAAGTCATTGAGTCACACACACGACTTCCACCATGCCTACTCATAGAGGGTGGGATGAAGGCTTTCACCTTAGACTTCTCCTTGAAAATAACACATTTCTATCAAGCCTCATTCTAGAGGGTGGATCCACTGTACCTACTCGCAGAGGGTCGAATGAGGGCTTTGATCTCAAACTTCTCCTTGAGAAGAATGCATTTCCATCATGCCTCAACGCAGAGGGTGGAACAAGGGCTTTCACTTCAGACTTCTCCTTAAGAAGAATGCATTTCCACCATGCCTCATCACGTAAGGTGGAACAAGGGATTTCACCTTGGACTTCTCTCACAGAGAAGAACTAAGAAAAGGATTCATTCACAAGGGATTTCACCTTGAACTTATCTCGTAGAGAAGAACTCATTAGCAACATGTATAAGAATGGTTGAGATTCTACAGAAACTCCCTCTCAACAGGAACAACTTTGATCACCACAATAGGATAGTTGGTTTAGTCTCCCTTTCAAGCTGAAACATTTCCCGCCAGATATCATTTCTTGTATATGATCTTTCTCTTTTAATACATGCATCATCAATTCAGTCCAAAATTGCAAACAACATCCTCATACAATCTACATAATCTATCATCATCCCATTGTGTCCTGCAACCAAGAGAGATAAATAACTACTCATAAGGTCAACCTATCATAGAGATCAATGCAAAGGTATACTCTATTTCCAGTTATATAACAAAAAAATCATAATCATAGAATCCTCATTCCTTTGTAGTGAGGTATACCAAAGGAAATTGCTGCCTTTCAAATTCTTTGCAACTAGTACAAGCTTTGCAGTCTTAGTAACACAAAATCCTTGTGTATGAGCAGCAAAGACAAAGCCAAGTTTGTTGGATACCATGAGTGCCTTCAGTGGAGCATACTTGGCATCAAATTTAAGGGAATCAATACTGTGATCCTTTTAAAATAATGTCATCAAAAGTCTCCCTCTGCCCTTCCTTGATCTCTATTTTACCTAGAGGAGTAGACTTATAAAATGGTATCTTTCAAACAGATGATAGAACAAATGACTATGCTGCAAATATGCAAAGGATCTAACAGACTGCAGGTGAAAAGATCCTAGAGACAATAACATGAAAAAGGCCTGTGTTTCACAACAAAGTTCCCTTGACTTAGAAAGAAGGAATGAATTCCATTCTAAAAATCTCCCCACAAAATTACTCGACGAGTCTAAAAACTACCAACATAAACTGTATTTAGCAAGATACCTAGTCAATCAATCATTGATTGCTAGATTCAGAATCAAATACTGGCAATAATCATATTGTGAGACAACTAAATGCAGACCAGGATGTAAGAAACTTGATACTCTGCCAGAACTTCACAGAGAATCGTCATGCAAATAATAGTGTTGACAACCTTGCTACATACACAATAGCACCCAATAATTATAACCACACTCTCTTATACGCAACAGAACCTGTCAACTTATGCTGACTAGAAGAAGAAACTGCCGAGGTTTGCGAGGTTGTGGAGTTCAATAGAGCAGATGACGCCATTGCTTGAAAGTGAGTGGAAAGGAGCCCAACCTTTGCGCGATGAAAACCATCATCAATTTTGACTTCAGATAGGCTTGTCCTTTCACTTATCACGCATAACTAACTGCAGAAAAGAAAAAGAAAATAACATGAATATAATATCATCAAACACATGAGACAGTAAAAAAATGAGGCATGCAGTACATAGGTGTACAAATTCACCAATATTGAAGCTTCATAAATATAAAATACATAGGAGCAAAATAAAATTGACGAAAGAAGGAACAGGACAGGACATACCCGATATCAATAACCTAATTAAATGCAAAGCCAAAAATGATAAGTTATAATGGTGCCAAGGAAACATTATGCTGGGCAAGTCATGATGCCAAGACATCATCCACAATGAAACGAGGAGTCTAATAGCATACAGCTAGAAGAGAAAACAAACCAATAAAATAATCATCCGGCAATAAAGCATAAGGACAAGAGTAAGCTTGAGCAGAGAACTTGATCACAAGTCATCTTGAATGTGATGGGTAGAATATCACCAAGACGGACTTGATGGGAAAAGCAAGATGCTAAAGACAAATATCATATAGAATAGATTAAGCATGCAACAAAAACCAAGTAATGAGATCTTAGCACTTTGTGTTGTTATCTAACTTGACTCTAATATCATGTTAATGTTTTTCCCAGAATAATGATAAAAAAAAAAGAAAAATAGAAAAAAATAGGCACAATAAGACACAAGACATTTATCTTGGGAAAACCCTTTAGCTTGAAGGGGAAAACCCAGCCACACCAGAAAAATTTCTCTTTTATTGATAATTAATATTCATGTACAATGCTTTGACTTTGATATAGTTGTATCTACACACAAAAAAGAACTCATGGATACATAGAATTGAGACTCTTCATATCACAACTAAAGGTCCCTTCAATTTCCAAAACCAAGGCTATGCATAGTTCCAAACACATGCCTCTTCGCATGACACATGTATTTTCATAGAATGATATTTCAAATATTATCATAAATATCTTCTCGAGCTGTAAACACAATAGATAGGTTGTCGTCGGTAGAAATTGTGCATCGGCCAACGGGTCCCTTCGGTAAAAGTCTTGTTATGTAGTCGACGAGTAAACAGTTTGTAGCAGGTATAATGTACCTGGCCGACGGACTCCTTCGGAAAAGTTCTTCGGAGAGTATTTATAACCCCTTCGTGAAGCATTGTAAAGAGAGATATCTTATGAGGAAAGCATGATGTACTGTTGGTATATGCAAATAATAATAAGAGTTCTGCTGTTTGCTGTTCGGTGTTCGTGTCTATTTCCTGTGTGCATTGCTTAATTAATCCATATGGTAAACATTTGGCGCCGTTGCCCGATGGATTTGGCACGCAGGTAGGTGGATATGAATTAAATGCCGAATCAGTTGAACAAAGATAAGTGTAAGCTGAAGGAAAAAGATGACATACGCGTTGCGCAGGAAATTTTAATTTTGGCTCAGCAGATAGAGCGTCGAAGGAGGTTTCAGAACATTTTCGACAGAAACAAGAGTGCAGAAGGATTGTTGAAGGAGACTCGACAACGGCTTGATTTGGTGGAAGAAGCGAGGGAGGAGTTTCTGAACCTGCATACGCCACGGGAAGAGAATCCTAACGGAAGGAGATCGACTCGCACGGCTCGGAGTGCCGAAGGAGCACGAGCGTGGAGTGACCTCTTCGTCCGAGATATACTTCCGGAACGAACAGCTTCGGTTGACGAACCCTCTTCTTCACCAAACAACGCGGAAGCAGAAAACAGCGCGGGTATTGAAAACAGTGCGGGTGTTGAAAACAGCACGGGTGTGCAGAACAGCGCGGGTGTTCAAAACAGCGCGAGAGCTCAGAACAACGCAGGTGCTCAAAACAGCGTAGGTACACAACAAAACCCTCAACATACAGTGATAATGGCAGGTCCGAAGGAAAAATTGCCTAAATTTGATGGTGATGAAGCAGCTGATCCCATTCGACATTGTAAAACATGTGAAACGATCTGGAGGGCGAATGGCATAACAGATACAAATGAATGGATCCGACAATTTCCCGCAACCCTAGGGGGTGTTGCCATTGATTGGTTTACTGATGCCGATCCACAGAAATTAAATAGTAGGGATAACATTAAGGAGTTCATCGCAGAATTTCAACTTTTGCGTGATGACAATGAAATTGTTGCAGAGATATTCAATACCAAGCAAAAGAAGAATGAAACAGTACGGATCTTTGCTAGGAGATTGTAGGACTTAATCAGTAAAATGGAGAATAAACTGGCATATGGGCTCCAGAAAAGATGGTTGATTGAAGGCCTTCACCCGAAGCTGCGGAAAAAGATGAAGATCGTGCCACCATCCACATACAATGAAGCGTACAATCGAGCAATGAACCTCGAAAGTGACCAGAAGACAAAGAAGAAGAAGAAGACCAGCTCATCCGATTCAGATGACGATGCATCCTCAGGAGATGATAGCAGCGATGACGAAGGAAGCAACAAGAAGGTTCGTGCCCTCCAGAAGGACATGATGCAGATGATGAAGGAATTCAAAAGCATGAACAAGGAAGCTAAGGGCAATGACCTATGGTGCACGAAATGTAAGAAAGAAGGCCATACGAAGGGATCTTGCCTCAAAGATCAGTTTTGTGAAATCTGTCAAATCCTGGGACACTCAGTAAAGGAATGCCCTTTCAATTTAAAAACAAGGACACCACAGCAAGTGTTCCTATCATAGGAGGCATCCCCGTCAGGAGGAAACGGGAACACCAGTACGGAAGGTGCCACATCAGGCGGATATAGAAACAACCGGCGCGGTCCAAACAACAATAGCAATAACAACAATGGTGGCAACAACAACAATGGAGGAAGGAGTCGAATTCAGTACGATGCGAATGGTCGGCCAATCGTTCAATGCCGCGCATGCAATCTGTGGGGTCACTTCGCCTGGGAGTGCACAACGACAAACACACCGAAGCTGCTATGCCGTTGGTGTGGACCTGGAGATCATGATGATACTAAGTGTCCGAAGTCCGGAGTAAATTTGATTACCGTAGGGACAGACGAAGAAGTTCTGGCAATCACTCGGAAATAGGCAAAGCTATATCCTGACCCAGTGGAAGAAAAAAAGAGACTGGAGGAAGCAAGGGCAGAGATCCAGAAAGCAACACAGGTAGAAATGGCACACCTAAAGGACTCGCCAAGTAGCTCAGTCAGGAACTGTGCAGAACAGAACATTGTACGGCAAATATTGCAAACTGAGCTACCCGTCAGGATAAATGATCTGTTGCTCATGATGCCTCAACTCCGTACGGCCCTCACAAATATAGTCCCAAGTGCTAAGCAACCCGTAGAGCAAGACAACAACAAACAGGGGGGTACAAGTGCAAAAGATCCGATGTTGTTAGATCTTTCCTCTGGACGCTATCCGGCGGTTGTTGAAATGGGCATTCTCAGGACTGTACTAACGGACACGATCGTCGATGGAGGATCCAATGTCAATGTGCTACCAGAGGATACTTGGAAGAAGTTGGGCCGGCCGACATTATGGCCACCTACCTTCTAGTTGCTAACGGCCGATCAACATGGAATCAAGCCATTGGGAATACTCACAGCACAACCAATGACAATCGGAACACAACCATTCCTGTTGGACATCGTTGTGATTCCTCTCAAGCGGAAGGGGTACGATGCTATTTTGGGTTGGGGGTGGCTAATACAAGCAAAAGCAAAGCACGATTAGAAGAAAAATACTTTCACTCGAAAGCAAAGGTCGGAAGTATGTCATTGATCTGCACACTCAGATGATCGGGGACGAAGCCCTCTCGTCAGATTCTAACGGAGAAGAGGATGAAAAGGGGCAAATTATGGAACCGGATCAGGAGGGAGTTTTACGACTGGAAGGAGATGACTTTTCTTTTTGGGGGGGATGATGTCGTCGGTAGAAATTGTGCATCGGCCGACGGGTCCCTTCGGTAAAAGTCTCGTTATGTAGCCAACGGGTAAACAGTTTGTAGCGGGTATAATGTACCTGGCCGACGGACTCCTTCGGGAAAGTTCTTCGGAAAGTATTTATAACCCCTTCGGGAAGCATTGTAGAGAGAGATATCTTATGAGGAAAGCATGATGTACTGTTGGTATATGCAAATAATAATAAGAGTTCTGTTGTTTGCTATTCGGTGTTCGTGTCTATTTCCTGTGTGCATTGCTTAATTAATCCATACGGTAAACATAGGTATTATCTTGTTATGTCCCTTTTCTGAGGTGTACATGGAAGTATTTTCCCCATGTGAAATGCACTATTAAAATACCACTCTTGTTATTCCCTATGTCTGTATGGTGAGGGAGGAGAAATGGTTGTACGGCTCAAGGAGGTAGGTTGTATGATAGGATGGACATGTGATGGTCGTACGGTTATAAGGAGGGATGTTGTACGGTCAAAGGGTGCAACTGTACAGTGGAGGTGAGGGATGGTATACGAAGGTGGTAGAGTTGATAACTGTGCCGGAAAAATAAGGTCGTACAGTGGGGGGGGTAACTAGGCCGTACGGTATACTAATGAGGACCTTACATGGGTGAAAGTCTAAGGTCGTACAGTATGTTTGGAAAGGAATGCCTGAAGAGAGGGACTATACAGGTGATGCGTTGAGTTGAAGGAAAATGGAGAAGGGTGGACAGATGGTGTAACAATAGAGAGTTTAAATGCAGATAAACAAAGAGATTGAATTACCCAATACATACAACAGAGAATTGATCAAATTAAACACAATGATTTCTCCAATTCACAATATGATGGTGCTCCAATTTGCCACATTCGAGCAAAGTGTTACAGGCAATGGAATAAGGTGAGGGTCAATCCCACCGAAACCAGACAAACCAAATAGGGAAGGTCTTTCACTTCCGAAATGGCGAACAACAAAGAACTCCAACAAGAATTCACAGTACATAGAAAATAATCCAAATTGCATACCTAATGACTACCTACAAGCAGTGCTTAAATACCCGTAGGGGAAAAGTTTCCAAGGGTGTACAAAGATAGCCGACGGCAACATAAATTATAGAAACAAAACAAAAATAGGTCCGAAATATATTAAATCAATCAGCCTATTAATAATAGTTTGATTAATGATTTATTTTATAACAGGAACATTACGTATCTCAATTTCAATATATAGCAAAATCAGAGATAAAGATCTCTATTGCAGCTACAATCTTCAACACCCACAAGGTCCAAATTCTTGTTCATGGACAACCAAAGTCAAATGAAGGAGGTACAACCAGGGCTGGTCGGGCTACCATTGGATGATCCACTTTTGCTAGAGTGAGATAGTGACTTAGATGATAAGGAGCCTTTGGATATTGATTGCTAGAATGAGGCTTGATTTCATATCCTGTGCCCATAGCCTTTTATATTTTGATGTTTGAAACTTCCACTTACATGTTTGTGACATCTTGAGTTTAATATTTATGTTGATAGACCATGGTTTTGATGTTTGAGATTATTGTTGTAATATTGTTATCCTGATTTATATTGTTGCTATCATCATTTATGTTGTTATACTATTGTTGTAATTTGTGCAATGGTTTATTTTCCTATTTCTTGTTGTTATCAATTATTGCCATCTCTCTCTCTCTCTCTCTCTCTCTCTCTCTCTCTCTCTCTAATATCTTAGTACAGTTTGAAAAATTCACACACACGCACACACACACTCACAATCCCAAACACTTCCACCCATACACACCCACACTGCCCACCCCACCAACATACACACACATTTTAAAAATTTGTATATTGTCATCCCCTATTTTTGAATCTTTAGGAAATGTTCTAGAAATGCATCACCTGACTCTTGTTCTCGTTCCCAAATGCCTTGGAAGATAGACTCAAACCAATAAGGTCTCACTAAACAAAGAAGAGGCCAAAAATACATGGGAAGAAACCCCTTTCTAAAAACGAGAGATGCAATGAAAAGAAAGTGCATGTGACAATCATAAAGGACTCAAGATGTCCCCTCAAGTACTGAATCTGTCACAATAGTTCAATGAATATCCCCCAATATGAGTGAGAAAAGAAGGATAGGAATACCCCAAATGAAGTAGCTCCTACGTCGATTACAATTTCCTAAAGATAGATGATTCATTGCCGACAAACAACATTTCTTCCCTTAGGGAGAAATAAATCCAATAGAGATAGGAGAAACCACTCCCATAAACTGGAAAATGTGAGAATTGAAATCCAAATTGCTAGCTGCCAAAGTCAGCAAACTGCAGCAAGTACTTATTGAAGAAAATTAGTGTACACCTCCCTTTTCACATTTTTTAAACCCTTAAAACACATGCCTTTTTCATAGTTTATTTTTAAAATCGTGTAAAGCTCTACAAATGTTTATTTGCTATATTTTTTGACATGCGTATACATTTTTGCAGCACTAATGTGGGCGCTCGCGTTAGTGTATGTATAGTATTGCCTTGATCTATGTGCAGCCCCAAAATGCTTGCGTGATTTTTACTGGCTTTGATTTTGACAATTTGATCATCAATTTATGGATTTTCAAGCTATTTGAGCGTGATAGTGATATTTGTTTGGGCAAAAGTGTCCAAATTTCTCAACTACCCCAAGATTTTGTCTTGATTCCTGTGCCCAAAACTAATTTGACCCAGGTTTTCAATTGCTTGGATTTTGATGAAACAATAGTCAATCCTTGGGGTCTTTGATGTGATGACACGATGACAACCTCCATTTGACCCCAATGTGCACAAAATATTCACCCAAGGTTGGATGCCTGAACCATATGGATAATAACTTGACAGGTTTGGAGCTCTAATACCATGTAGGAGTTGATGAAATAAGTATAACCAGTGGAGCCAAGAAAAGAGATCAAGCAAATGTGGAATTGTATATTGATCAAGCACAATAATGAACTGGGATACAATTACAATGAATGATTGACGTGCTTAATAGAAAGCAAGAGATGCTGTAGTCTTGAATTTAGAACAACTAAAGTGATGCAAAGTAGGAGTTAAGTTAAGATCAGCTACAATTAATCTATAGCTAAAAAGGAAAAGTCTAGTTGAATAAAGCACTTATGTTTAGCTTAAGTGAAAAAGAAAGTAAAAGACCTAAATGATAAATAATTAGATAAATGTCCCATTTACTCTAACAATTACTCCATAGAGAACACTTTTATTCTGGCAGGTTTCTGGTAGGATTATTAGACTATGAATCACATCTTGACTCTCCACACTATCATTGAGGTGGCTCGTTCTAACTCCTTAAAGACTTTTTCTTGCTTTGTTGACATAGCCCCTCGGAAGGCCCTTTTTTAGATGTTGTGTCATATACTCATCTTGACGGCTCTCCACACTGCCATTACGAGATTGTGCGAGGTGCTCTTGGGTCGTCTTAGGACTCCCACTAGTTTCTCCAACTTCATTAACAACACCATTGGGGTAAATCAGGATTGCCCTCTATCTCCTACTCTATTTGGGATTTAGAGTGATGAGTTAGAGGAATTTCTTCAAGAGCACCTTTTGGTGGATAATGGGTGCCTTCTCCACTAGACTTTGGTCCATATCCCTCTTTCCTATTAGTGATGTTATTCTTTTGGCCTCTTCTCCTAAGGGTTTATAGAGGCAATTAGATTGCTTGGCTTCTTTTTGCAATATGAGGAGGTTGACTTTGAGCTTGGGTAAAACTAAGATTATGTTCTTCAATTGCCTTAAAGTTAAAACCTCTCGTCAGTGGCTTTGTGCTCGACATTTTCTACTATACCTTCTTAGGGATCAAGTTTTCAAGACCTTGATTCAGTTCAAGGCTTGCCCTTCATCTACATATTAACAAGGATTTTAGGTCCCTTGGTCTTCTTGAGAGAGTGTTTCAGGCATCACTTCCAAGACATCTTGTTCAAGATGACACTTCTTGATACTCTTATTCAACCTACTATTATTTACAACTTCGTGGTTTGGGGACCTTCACTACTTGAGTCTGACTAGGCTTCCATTGAGTGATTCATATCCTCCTTGACAGTCTATTAGATGTAGACAATCTACACCTACCAGTATTGTCCTTGCAAAGTTTGGGGCTTGCCCCTTTAGGCTTGAGGCCATTTTTGACCTCATTTGGTTCTTAGATTGTCTTCGTTGCTTTGTTGATTCTTGCAATGTTCGCCAAAGGTATCCCTACCTTGCATATTGCTCCTTCGAGTCCCTTGTTCTTTCTACTACTTTCAACTGTCAATCTCATTGTTGGCTTGTTGCTGCCGCAACTCTCTTGGGTACTATTGATATTGAGATTGATTATCTTCCCCCATTTCAGTACTCTCTAGGATGCCCCTCCCCACCTCCTCCCCCGAGGAAGGAATAGAATAGGTGCACTAGGGATGATGGCTTTCTTTGCTGAGCACTTTTTCGAGCTTCGAGATGGCAGCATTATCCACTCTTTTAATACCTCTTGTCATTGGCTGCATTCCCTTAGAATTCCCCTTGAGTCATTCAAAGAAGGTTCCCACCATCTATGTGTTGAGACCAACCACCAATTGGATAGGTCTGACATGATTTTCCAGTTTTGTACTCTCAGGGAGGTGGAGTTTGAGGAGCATTTTATCTTTTCGTGTCCTACTATTAGATTAGAGGTAGGTTTTACTACCTTTCAGGGAGGCCCAATCTCTCTCCTCCTTCGGGTATACATATTAGAGATGTGTTCCTCTTTATCTACAAAAGGTCATTTGTCTACAAGAACACTCCTTTTAGCAACCTTTGCACTCTTTATACAATAAACACATTATTTCATTCTTTATTGGGACTTGTGTGGCACCAAAAAGAATTTAACTTCACCTTCTCCTGCTAGTTCTATGAGACCTTGCAAATCTTACTTGCAAAGAGACACACCTCCTTGTCGAATGGGTCACCTCTAGAGGGAGCCTCATCAACATTGCTTCACTCCCACTCCTATGGTTATCCTTCGGTGTTGGGGTCTTTTACCACCTCTTCAACTTAGTAGTTTTGTTTGGTGGCTCAAGGTTGTCTTATCGCCCCTTCCACTCTCCCCCAGGTCTAGTGAGGTCTTGGGTTCTATCTCGCTCCTTTCTATTGTTCTCTAGTCACTTTTTGGTGTCCAGTTGTTGGTTGTTCTCTTGTTTAGCTCTTTAGTCCCATTGATCCGTTCATGATCACTTGTTGAACATTAATAAATTTATCTTATCTTATCTTGTCAAGTTGGCCCAAACCATAAAAGATGAAGGTATAGGTATGAAATTTTTTCCATTACAATACTTAGGAAATATACATTGTTATTTGGAAATTGTTACTTTCTTATTCTCTTCTATATAGGAAGTCCGGTACCTTTGCCTCCTTTATATGTTGGTGTCTAATTTATTCTATATTGTTAGAGTGGAGTTTGTTCAGTCTTAGCAAATTGTACATAATGTTCCTTCAATAAGTACACAGAGAGAACATGGTAAATCCATCATTTGGCCACAACAATTTCTATGTAACCTTCAATGTTACTTTAATTAATCTAAGAGAAAAGGGAGGATTACATGTATTTGACACACCACTGAATTTCTTTAAGCTCGTGTGTTTATACACATGTATATCTATGACAATCTATCATTTTGTAGTGTTGGCCCCACAACAATATGTGACTAATGAAGTTGTTACCTATTAAATGAATATATGAATATTTAATTTATGTTATTAGAAATTAAAAAATTCTAGTTTCACTTGCCCTTAAAATGATGACTACAATTGAAATGAGTATATAATGCCTCCAATGCATTGCTACTATTCTTGTGTATTATTTGATTTGGTGGATGCCCTATATATCCTACATGCTTGCTTCTTTTGTTTTTGATGTTAAGGATTTCTTACTTTTAGCATGTGTTTCCATCAACCTTTGAGTGTAATTGTTGACTTAATAAAAATATTTCCTTGCAGGGTGTATTGATACGAGCAGTTGAACCAACATCCCCAGCCAGTGAAGTCTTGAGAGCGGTGGGTGGCTGTTATTTAAATATTAGCATATTCTCAATTGCATAGATTCTAAAGCATTCTACCATTTGAATTTCTTTGAATTTGAAGAAAGCGGACATTACTTGCCATTTTGATCTGCCTATCCTTAAATGAAGAAAGTAATAGCTTCTTCTTTTTTAATTGCTTTGTTTACCTTACTCTAGATTTAAGATTTTCAACAGGTTCACTAATGTTGTTCTTTGACAGTACTACCTAGTTATCAAGTAACTTCTAGTTTGTAAGTGACTTAATTCATCATTCACTTAATTTCCCTTTAAACATTACAATTTCCTTAATTATGTAAGAAAGGAAACTTAAACTAAAACATATGTTAAACTCATCTCTAGTTATCTTTTCCTACTTCGTTTGTTATTTATTTCAATATCCACTCATTTGTTCATAATAGTTTAGGGTAAGAACAACCACTTAAATCTCAACTAAAACTTAGTCATTTTCATTTATGATAATCCTCATAGTAATCGTTATCGGAGTTAGGGTAAGAGACCCAACAACTAGATAATCTCCCCTGTTGATTTCGATTATTAATTCCAAGTGATAGCCGTAACTTCGACTCATAACATACAATTACTTTAACCATTTCCATTTTGTAAGGCACAAGACCTTGTAAATCAAATGCATTTATTGCCTACTTAACTTGCGTTAATCTATTTTAATGTCACATTAAGTAGATTAAGTCTTCAACTTCACATGTTTACTAATCATATTCCATTCTCTAATTCTTTCTTCTCTATTGTTCATTCTATGACATTCACTTTTAGTAAGGTGCAAGGTTCTTTTATACATCACAACATACTATTGTTACCATTATCCAAATCATAAACGTAAGGAAATACATGTTGTAACATCATTATTACTTCATTAAGCTTTTTGAAACAATTCAACATATTTTATTTTTCCTTCATTTCTCCTAGAGATATCCTTCTCCCTTTTATATTGCTTTTGAATTCATGATACATATGCATATGATCTTAAGACCCCTTTTAGGAGTTAACATTATAATTACAAAACAATACATAGATTTAATTACAATAGTAATTCAGCATTAGGACTTCATGATAATCTTCAACAACTTTCCAACAAGGATCCATACAGAGCCATCCACGAACCATGAATAATACGTCAAAATATTTTAACACCCAACCTCGTGGAACCATAAATGGTCCACTCCCTTGAGCTAGGAGATAAGACCATGATCTACATAGGTTTTAAGGCACTCTAAGGCTACAATTAACCATTTCCCAAAAAAAAAAAATCATAAAAGAGGGATCAAACACAAAGGATAATCGAAGCCAATAACAACATGAGTGTGGGCTTATGATACTTCTAGGTGTTTCATCACATACCCCTCAAATGTTGGGTTCAACATCTTGAACCATTGTCACCCTACCACTTCCAGACCTTATCCAAAATGACATATGGTCCCAGTACTCTAGCAAGGCATATGCGGCCTCAACACACTTTCCTTAATGTTGGGATCAACCTCCTAAACCATTGTCACCTTGCCACGTCTAGGCCATATACAGAATGACATATTGTCCTAGTACTCCAATAGGACAAATGTGGCTCAGATATCTCTTTTTTTTATTAATGTGTTAACCCAAACCTCCAAAACTCATTTATTTAATTAATGTTTTCACTTGATTACAAAGTCACATGTAGAGCCAGCCTACTCAGAGCCCTAGTCTCTACTACATAGGATCCTCTAGCGATCACTTATGGGTCCTAGCACACCTAACCCACCCTGCTCAACATGCAAACAGGATGTATAATTACACAAAGAAGACATCCAAACATCCAATATGAAGGTTTAGGAAGCATTCTTGGGTCCTATACCCCTAGGATAGCCCTAAGCCCTAACCGTAGTGTTTTGGGTTCCATACACATCAAAAGTACACAAACACATCATGTGCAAGGTATGAGCATAAAGTAACAACACAATCATGAATCAAAATAATATTATAAATGCCTCTGTACTGATACAAGGTCACAAAATATCCTGACAAGTACATTCTGAAGAAACCATAAAGAAAAGATAACACTCAATGTTCCATGCAATACACAGAAGCAATTTAATTACCAACTTATAAACCTGATCATATTTATACACTCAAATTATAGACACATGAAAGTTCATTCCTTTAATTAATTCTTCGGATATGATTAATATTCTTTCTATATAGGTATTCACATTTCACAATCATATGAAATTTTATACATTTTCAATCGCAAACACACACATATATTTAAGAGTCTCCTTTGTTCTAGACCCTACCTGGATTCCGCAAAGATCCTTTCCTAAAACCTAACTCGCCCTTTGTTCTTCCTCTTGCCACTAAACCTCCCAAATCCTTCAACCATATCATTCTCGTCATTGACAAAAGAAGATGTTGATCGTATTTTATTTTTCTTCATAATATTTACATTTTTTATTTCATTTTTTAAAAGATCAAATGATTTTCCATTCCCCCCTTCGTATTTACATTTTATACCCTTCATATAGTGGTGAGTATTCCTGCCTGTCACCCATTCCCTGGCAACGGCACCAAATGTTTACGGTACAGGGTAAATGGATACTTATCGCATTAAGGTATTAGAATGTAATGCAGAACAGGATACTTTACAATATGCAATTCCAATTACAACGATTACAATGATAATGATGATCCAATAGTTCATTCAAACAATGTACATATACTTTCCCGAAGGGGTGACTCAACGACGCACCCTTTCGGATACCAATTCTACCTGTCAGCTATAATACTTTTTACCAACAACATATATGTGGTTGAATAGTTTTCATATCCTTTAGGTGAAAAGACACCACCCACATTTGAGACTCCTTGATAGGTTCCCTCAAAAGAAATCTCTCACTCTAACCAGAAAGAACAGAATTGAATTTGAGGGGGGCGGGGTTGATGAAGAGGGACATGGCAACTTATGCACAATTATTGGAAGCAACCTATCACCAATCTAATCAACAAATAGGTCGTAGTACATTAATAAATCAAAATGTAACACTTTCCTGGAACCTATAACTTGTTATGGAGTCAACTAGGAGCTGACAAGACAGATTTGAAATAGAAAGTGGTATCTGTATATTGTAGTTTTCAAATAACTCTTAAGAGGTCTCAAAAGTTGTCCTGTTTGATTTGTCATCTGTGAACAGGGAGATGTTATTGTAAGCTTTGATGGTGTAGCTGTGGCGAATGAAGGAACTGTACCTTTCCGATTCTCAGAACGTATTGCATTTGGATATCTCATCAGTGAGAAGTAATTTGTGTACTGATAATCTCTCATCTTTAAGCAGTTTGATACAATTATCAGAGAAGGAAGGAACTTATTTGGATAATTTCTAAGTAGTCCTATCATTCCAATATGCAGTTGTTTTGTTTTTCACTTCATTGGTGCAAATCTTGAAATAACCCCGATTTTTCAAACATCTAGATATGCAGGTGACAAGGCAGAGATTGGTATTATTAGAGAAGGAAGGAAAATGAATGTTGTTACAACTTTAAACCCTCGTGTACACCTTGTAAGTCTGCTTTGTTTATTATTCTGTGTTCTTTGTTATCTTTAAAATGGTTATAGGTTGGAGCTTTTGGATATATATTAGAGAGAGATTTTATCTGTATATGGTATTCTCCTCAAAGCGAAGGACATCCCTTCCAGGATTGTATATGCGTTTCAGTAAATATAAATTTTTGTTCCTAGGTGCCATATCACATCGAAGAAGCTCGACCTTCATATCTCATTGTTGCAGGACTAGTGTTTACACCTCTTTCGGAACCATTAATTGAGTGAGTGCCCCTCAAAAGTTCTGTTCACAAATATTAGTGTTTATATCTTCTCAGACATTAATGAATTTTTGCAATAACAAGTGTGAGCTAGATTCTAGTTCTTTTACACAACTATTTATGGCATGATTTCATCCATTAGTTTGTATCAAATACTTGATTTCTAGCTAACTTTATTTTTAACCTTTTCCTCTTCTTTGTATAATACAGCAATGAAAGTGAGGATACCATGGGGGTAAGCTGGATACTGCTGATACTTCTATGAGCTCCTTGAATGTATTATTTGTGACGTGATTACTATCAGATTAACTCAATTATGATTGTCTTCGTGTTTCAGCTAAGACTATTAGCTAAGGCTCGATACTGTTTGCCACAATTTGAAGGGGAGCAAATAGTCATTTTATCACAGGTCTGTGTTTTCTTTTGCCCATGCAGTTCACAGGTCTCCTGTTAGAGCAGTATTTTGTTGAAATATCTTATTAATGGGCATTGCATGATTGTGTTTTGAGAACAGATTTTGGCCAATGAAGTTAATCTTGGATATGAAAACATGAGCAATCAACAGGTAAGTTAGTACCCTTTCCCATATGAATGCATATCTTCCCTCACCTTGCTGACTAGACAATTTTTGTGAAGAGAAATACAATGACAACCACTAATTTTGTTATGAATGCTGGAGTCAGGTTTTGAAGTTCAATGGGGTGAAAGTAAAAAACATACGACATCTTGCTCATCTTGTGGACTGTAAGTGCCTTTTGTACACAAATAATCTCATTGCATCTGTACTATTACTAGCACCAGATTACACTGAATTCTGTCACTGATTCTCTTTTTTCTTAATGTGTAGTGTGCAACGATAAATACTTAATTTTTGAGTTTGAGGATAAGTTGCTTGTAGTTTTGGAAAGACAAGCAGCCTCTCTAAAAACACCGCAGATCTTGCAAGACTATGGTATTGCATGTGAAAGATCCCCTGACTTAAGAGAGCCTTATGTACTTCCTGCAGAACACAATCTTGCAGAAAATGAAGATTTGGGTTGTAGCCCTATATTTAATTCACAAATTGATTTCAGCGGCATGCTCTGGGCATGAACTGTATATTTATAAATAAAATAATGCAGTTTATTCATATCAAGTTGTTGCAACCATCAGTTACCATTCATGAAAGTAAGAAGTGGATGGCATGTTCAGTAGGCAATCATGGTTTCAACAATTTGAAGTAACTTTTTATTTAAATCTATGCAGAAATGTTCACATTAGAGAACTTTCTGCAGAAAATTTTCCCATTCTGACAAAATAAAGATGCTTGAGGTGAAATTCTTGGAATGGAACATTCTTTGGATAAAGGTTACAAACAAGTGTTAGTGTTCATCTGACAAAGTTCAAATAACTTGTAACAGGTTTGCTAAGAGGATGTCACTGAATTCATTTTCTGATAGGATTAAGTTTTGGTACAACCAGAAAACATCTGATTGTCTCTACAATAATCAAAGAATCCTGTATGTAAAATTAGTCATTGGATTGTCATTCGCTTTCTGTGTTTTGCAGAAAGATAACCTCTACATAGAGAATTGATGGGGAAAGTGTACTAAGCACCTCTATCAAGAACATGCTCTTTTTGACATGACATGAAAGCAAAATACTTTTTCCTGAAATGTTTGTGATTTTTCACAGAAAAACCTCAAGTATCTATATAATTTTTAAAGAAATATTTCAAAGCTAAATGCTCCTTATTTTCATTTCTCAAAATGCCTTGAATATGGTGACAGGTATCTTTCTGATCATCCTGCAAAATATGGAAGATATGCTTGATTACGTTAGTTTATTAATCAGGTATTTTTTCATTTTTGTTTCATAGGCATAACATAAATTTTGGATTGCATCATATGACATCGTCATGGGGGCGATTTTGCTCCTCTTCCCATATTTACCATTAAATGGATCTTTCGGCTTGTAAATCTGGCCCCCCTTTGATGTGGAGTCCAGACACTACTGGGTCTTTTAATGCCAGATGACAATAATGTCAAACATATCTGCTGCGGTTCTAGATCCTCAATGGAAAGCATAATGGTGGAAGTCATAAAATATTCTACCAGGGACTTATCTACCTAAAACAACATTAAACTGTGCATTTTGTATTGCTCATTTGTACACAGTGGGAATAAATCAAGACTCGTAGGATGTTGAACTATTTTAAATCAATCTAGTATGCACTCTCTGCATAGTTCAGTTCCGAAGCCTTTAGTAGTGATATGATAGTCAATGGGGGAAATTTTACGGTTTCAGCAGACTCTCATTGAAACTGAAGTGTGCATTTTCCAAACCAAGTCACATACTTGTTTTATATGGTGAGGAATTAAATGGCTTAACTTATGAAATTGTCAGGTTGTAAATGACATTTTTTCCAGAGATCAAAGAAGTTTCAAGCTAGATAAGTTCTGCTCCTGCCTTGGGGGGTGATCGTGTAGGTCCCATAAGCTACTTTAGCTTCGTGGACGTCATCAAAATCTATCATATCATATCAAGCTTGTTTCTTCTTCATAAGGGTTTCTATATTTGATGGTTGCCATATTCTCATTCAAACAAACCTTGACAAAGCATAAGACAATAATTATTATATATAATTTGTTGATCTTCACCAACATTTTGTAACATCCAATTTTCTTGACAAACAAGACCCCAAACTCCCACTATGAGCTAACTAGATTACCATTTTCAATTTACACATTTCTAATTTGATTCTCATATAAATTTATGTTTTTATGTAGAGAACTGTTCAAACCATCTTACATAGATTACACCACATGTTTCTGCCTTACATGGCCATCCTTGATTATTCTTGGTGTAATTCTCTAGCGTACATTAGGCTGGTTGAAAGATGAAGAGGAAAACAACAATTATTTCAAGAGCTTTCTTAAATTGTGCATGAAATCAAAATGGTAATTCTTCTCAACCACTCATATCTGGCGGATTATACCACCATGTTCTCACTGATATATGGAAGAATGTCATTATAACATGAAGCATGTGTGATCCCACATGATTTGCTTGCTCATTATCACACTAAAATTGAAATAGAAGAAAGGGAATTAGAAACATTTTAAGTTGACAACTCATCTCATGTTGGCATATTTGTACATGTAAGTTTTGAGCCCTATTATATGATTGTTCACATTCAATCAAACCTCTAAAATGAAGAACTAATGCATGCATTGAAAATAACATTGAATGACAACAAGGGCATGGACGGATTAATAGTTATGATTTGACAAAGCCGTGTCACAATATGAAAGAGATGTTTGATTGCTGCCAGCTGCGAGCTTCAATATTAGACTTTAATAGTCGGCGCTTCTAGCAAGATTAAGCTTCCTTGGCAAGAACTATAATAGAATGACAAGAATTTTCAAACAAGAAGGAAGAGCAAGCCCCCTAGTGGCTGCAATTTTCTAGTATATAGAATAATGTTCGGCTTCACAAGTCTTGAACTTGATCAAGGAATTATGTGCATGAACGATATGCAAAGTGACGATCATGAGCTTGAAATTCTTGACAAAATATTAAAAGAATGAGTTTTTGCTTGAATACAAGATGATTTAATTCCTTAGCAATTTGCTTGTGTCCAACCTATTATAGATAATATTCATATTATTTGAGTATAGTTGTACATGGTGTTACACACACACATATTGGGTAAATAATAAAATTTAGTACACATGTTGTAGTGACGTATTAAAGTACACCTATGCACATGTGTGTTACTCCAAGTTATCCACGTTCATATGTATATATAATGATTGTGTATAATTATATCTAGGTACCATGGATGTTATCTATAACAGGGCATAATTTATCTAGTTACTCTCTTTTATTTGTTTAGGTGAAATATAACTATTGATCCAAGTGGATCTACTACTAAAAATTAAAGTGATCCAAAATCTCTCAGAAGTAGTGTCGAATTGAAGAACTCATCAAAGTGAACTTGATGCAACTTGAATGGGCTTGAAAGGAGTTCATTTGCTCAAGTTATGGCTAGTCAAATTTTTGGTCAAACCAAGTACAAAGGCCATCAAAAAGTGAAAATTTGACCTGTTCAAAGTTTGTGTCATTGTATAGGTCTCGTCAAGACAATTTTGATGAGATGTATGTTTCATCAAAATTAGAGAACATGTGCATAAGTGATCATTGGTCAAAGTTGGGTTGACCAATGACATTAGCATGATGATGTGGCAGAGTTGATGATGTGGCAACATCGACCAATCAATGGTTGACAAGTGACAAGATGAGGCATGGAAAAAAAGTGATGGCATGGCAAGGTGCACCCAATCTAAATGTGACACATGGCATTGTCAACTAATTACATTTGACTAGTCAATTGTTGACTAGATCTAGTTGACCTTTACAGTATTTTGGAAAGATGTGTGTCAATCGGAATGAACCCCCAACCTACTAAATCCAATATGTCTTAACTAACCACTCCACATCATGCTTCAAAGTTGGAATTGCACTAGCACTATTCAAATTGACCCTGTTGCTTGTAGTTCAAACAAAACAAATCAAAGTGGCCATCATAGTGGGCATGGAACCCATGACCTTCGTCCACTTCAAAAACTTATTGCATTCTCAATAACCAACATGCCACATATGTGAATAGGAAAAAAATGTGTGCAATTTCTATTTAAAGTACTTGGGTTGCTTAAATTGGTTAATTGAGACTGATGAGAGTTGAACCCATGACCACCAACCTCCCAAAATAGTTCATGGTAGTCGCAGTATTATTAGTGCTTGCAAAAGATATGACCCATATTTTCTGTAAACACTTAATTACTAGTCATTCCCTAATTTAATGGGATTTTTAAACTTAAACAACCCCAATTTAAATTATTGTTGAAAACCCGAAAATGGTGAAGGGTTATATACGGGGTTAAGTTGTTTTTAAGGGTTAATTTTGGGTTTTATGGTTTTAGCCTATTTATGTACAAAGGGGGCTCTAAAGCTCTTGTAAAATCATGTTTTTTTCTAGCAAGAGGCAATGAGTATGATCCTTATTTTGTTTGATTAGTGATCAAGTGTGATCCAGAGGTGATTACACTATGATCCAGAGTATTTCTTTCTTGTAGAAGAATTTATCAAATATTCTTGAAGAGAGATAGGAATGTTTTGATGCTCTGATTTTGCAGCAAAGCGTTAGACAAATTCTCTTTTTGCTCTTTGAAAACCAATCCTATGGCTTTTGAGGGCCTTTTGTTGGGTGATTTTGAGCGAAACTTTGTAGACAAGCTACAAAATATTGTAAGCAATCTTCAGAATTTTCTTGTGGAGATTGTATTGCAGTTGGAGCTTATCAATAGATTGGTCACTCAGTTGAGCTAGGCCCGGAGACGACATACTCTTGGACAAACTTTCTAATCAAATTTGTCTCTCTTCTCTCTCTTGTTCAGTTATTATTTAATTGTTTTACGTTCATTTCCTTTATTCCAATTTACTATTATAAACAAGCATTTTGCAATTAAATTGGCTAGATCCTAAATCATATCAAATATGTATGCACATTTGGTGACCTAGTTAGCTTATGGTGGACACTTGGCATTGTCTAGTTTTTCCTAGCCAAATTTCCCCTGACCATGGTGGTTTAGACTCATACATGTTAGCTCGGTGAAAGGTTGGTGCGCTCATGCCCTATTCACTCTTTGTCAATTCTTCACACCCCCTTCCCTCATTGTGCTCCTTCAAGCATAAATAACATGGTGAAAGCATATTTCCTCACCATTCAAATGCAATTTAGTTGTCATAACTAATAAGCATATGAACTAACCATTTCCAATTCATGTACTAGCATGACGACTAACCTTTGTGAATCCAATTAGCGCCTACAAACCCTCCTTGCTTGTAATTCCACCTGGTCGGGTCTTATTTGCTCAAGGTGTTTCGAGTCCCCACTTTCGCAAAATGGTCTCACCATCTTCTACGTAAAGCATGTATCCCCCTTTTAAAATGTATCTCCACTAGGTGTCTAGTTTATTAATCATTATGAGTAATGAAAATATTGACAATAAGATGATCATTCAATAGATCAACATGTATAATTGACTATACATGTATATTTTTATTTATTTATTTACATTTAGTAATATGTCATTAGGGGTTTATTTCATCTCTTCCATAAATGAGATAACCCTTTTCTAGTCCCTTCTTTTCATTCTATTTGTTGTCATTGTTACTGCTAGGATTGCCCTTGACCTTTGAAATCGAATTTTCTAGCCTTAAATTTCTTGAAGTTCTTTTTATGAGTCTCCAGTTCAAAACAAAAGAACTCCAGTTGGCCTTCCTCTTATTATCACATATGGAATCATGCTTCTTTAGTTTTTGTTCTTGTTTGATGGCCTTTTGTAGAGCCTCCTCCATGGCTCAAGGTGCTAGCACATCTATGGTGCCCCCAATCCTATTAATCCAACCCCATGATGAAATTTTTGACCTTGAAATTTCCAAATTGTTGACATGCAAGATCATACTTCATGATCTTTCCCAGTATCCATTCACTGTCAGATCCCCCTATATGAGGTTTTGATGATTTAACACCTTTTGATCATAGAAGGATTGGGGTAGCCATCAGTTCTTAAAGATTGTCACAAACTTATCCCAAGTGATGTCAGTGGTCTTAATATTTAATTACATCTTACTATTTCTCACCAGGTAGTAGCTTCCTTAGTAAGCTAATAGATTCCCCAAACAACCTTTGAGAACTCGGAGAAGCTCCTAAATCGAAAGACTTCTATATTTCGATCAACCATGCCTCAGTGGCATCCATAGACTTGTATCTTAAAAATTTAGGGGGCTTTATTTTCTTAATTTCAGCAAGTAAATCGCTAGTTATTTTCTTTTTGTTTCCAACTGTGTTAAGGGGGCTGATTTTCTTGTTTTCTATGGGAAGATGGTTCTAACTTGGCTCAAGGTTGAGGTAAGGATTAAGTGTCTTCATGCCCTTGCCCAAGTTGGGTTACTAAATCATTCATCCTCTTTTCTATTTTCTCCATTCTGGTTTGAATGTCAAGTAAAACTTGAACCAATTGATCCATAGAAACCCGAGAGTTAACTTACTTGGATATCTCAAGTTGCACATGGTTGTTGTTGTTGTTTTCACTATTTACCATTACGTTTGATTAAATTTCCTGAAATATAGTTGGTTCATCCATCAATTATATGTGTGTGTGTGTGTGTGTGTGTGTGTGTGTGTGTGTGTGTGTGCGTGTGTGTGCGTGCGCGCTAAGAAATGACAAGAATGAGCAAGTACATAATTCCATTAGTTCTCATCACTTTCTTCATTAATCTCAAATAAATAAAGCAATAGGTTTTTGTTACATATGTAACTACATTTATTTTTTTCAAATTATCCATTGTTGTGAGTGCTTTTTTTTTTTCATAATTGCCTCCCTGACAGGAGTCCCTCTGACTCTTTCGTTCTTGATCTTGTTTAAGGCATGGGCTAACGTTTCATCATCTTTGAATGTGGAGTTGTATGAGTAATCAAATTTGGGCATATTCTTAATTTAAAAGATATGAATGCAATGACGGGGTTTCTTTCGAGGCGTCATTCGGGTTTTCATTCAGTTCTCATTTGAACATTACATTTCAGTTTTGAAAATAATGGTGAACCCAAGGATCAGTGTTGAACCCAGAGCTCTATTATCATATGTAACATCTAGTTTTCCTAATCCTTAATTTCCTTATGTTTTATAAATCAAAATACTCTATCTACATAATTTACATGCATGTGACAAATAGTTTACACATAAAAGTGAAAATTAACTAACATAAATATTTAACTATCATATAACCGAAAAGAGTAACTACATCACACATATATATATATATATATATATATATATATATATATATATATATATATATATATATATAAACTTGAAATAAGACATGAAAAGGAGTGCAAATACACAATAAGATCAAATCATATCAAGCTAAGAATGCAAACCTATTTTGGTGCAAGTCTTTGCATTGGTGGAGAGGAGAAACATTGTTAGAAGCTTAACCACCCAAGCATGAACCTAGTGTATCCCACATTTATTCTCAACTTAGAATGGACCTACCCTACACGTGATAAGGCACGTGTACATCATCCTTCCAGTTGGGCATCTAGGTGTTAGAGTGTCAACTACATTGTCGACTAGACCATGCAACTCTCCTAATAGTCTATTAATTCGACTGCAAATTTTCTCGACCTCTAGTAATCCTAGTCACATCATTAGCCACTAATAACCTACCCTAATTAGGGATTTATATAGACACTCTATGCCTAATCACCCACTGGTCAACTTGACAAACAAGACATACCTCAAACTCCCCACCATGAGATAACTAGATTATCATTTTTCAGTTCACAAATTTGCTAATCTGACTCCAATATAAATTTTTGTTTTTATGCAAAGAATTGTTCAAACCATCTTACATAGATTACACCACACATCTTTGTCTTACAAGGCCATCCTTGATTATTCTTGGTGTATTTCTCCAACATGCATTAGGTTGGTTGAAAGGTGCAAGTGAAAATCAATAATTATTTCAAGAGTTTTCTTAAATAATGCATGAAATAAAAAAGGTAAGCCTTCTCAACCACTTCATATCTAGTGGAGTATACCTTCATGATCTCAGCGACACGTGGAATAATTTTACATTAACATGACTCGTGCGTGATCCTACATGATTTTTTTCTCATTATCAGACTATAAATTGAAATAGAAAGGAAATTATAAACAATTTAAGCCAATGACTCATCTCATGTTGGCATATTTGTATATATAAGTTTTGAACTCTACTATTAGATCTTTCATGTCAAATCGGACCACTAAAATGAAGAAGAACTAATGTAGCAATAACATGGAAGGATTAATAATTACAACCTAACAAAGTCACATCACAATATGAAAGAGATGTTTGACTCCTCCTAGTTGAGAGCAGCAATATCAAACTTTAATGGTTGCTATTCAGTGCTTCTAGCATGATTAAGCTTCCTTTGAAAGAACTATAATGGAATGGAAAGAATTTGCAGACAAGAAGGAAAAGAAAGCCCTTGAGTGGTTGCCACTTTTCGCTATATAGAATAATGTTTGGTTACACAAGTCTTGAACTTGACCAAGAAGTTACGTGCTTGAAAGATATGCAAGGCGGCAAACATGAGCTTGAAATTCTTGATAAAATATAAATAGCAAAAGTGGCTGAAATATTAAAAGAATATAAGAGGTCATTTGAATATGAGATAATTTAATTCCTTAGAAACTTTCCTATATCCAACCTATTATAGATAATATTCATATTATCTAAGTATAGTTGCATGTGGTATTACACACATATAGATACATATGCGATAAATAATAAAATTGAGTACACATGTATGTGTCGACATATTAAAGTACATGTATGCACATATGTGTTACTCCAAGTTATCTTCATACATTCATATGTATGTATAATGATTGTGTACAATTATACCTACACACTATGGATATTATCTATAATAGGGCATAAATTGCTTACAGATGAAGCAAATTCTCTGTGTGAAATCCAAAGGTAACAACTTTACTCTCTTTTATTTGTTTAGGTGAAATATAAATATGTATGCACATTTTGTGATGTAGCTAGCTCATGGTGGACACTTATCATTGTCTAGTTTGTTCCAACCTACTTTTCTTTGATCATGGTGATTTAGACTCATGCCTATTAGCTCGGTGATAGGTTGGTGCACTCATGCCCTGTTCTCTCTTTGTCAATACCCCTTCGTTGCACTCCTATAAGAATAAATAACACGGTGAAAGCATATTTCCACATCACTCAAATGCAATTAAGTTATCATAACTAATAAGCATATTAACAAACCATTTCCAATTCATGTAATAGCATAACAATTAACCAAAATCTTCAATTCCACATGAAACATAACGAATAACCAATATTTCCATTCATGTGAAATTAAGAATGAGTAACTAATTTAACCATTTTAAATTATCTTAAAATATCAACGACTAAATAGAATTTTCAAAATCAACAAAATAGGGGATGTAACAAATTTAATGGTTCCTAAGATTTCTTGGTGTTTGGAATTTGTCTCACAAGGGATGGATCATGGGAAAATGAAGGTTTGCTTGTAATTTCATCAGTTTTGTTTTGTTTCACAATGCTTGATATTATGATTGAGATATCAAATCAGTGAAGTCTCGTGGTTTAGAGCATTTTAGTCTTCTTTAGAAGATCCATCAATTTTTGGATTACATAGATTGTTCATGCATAATTGGAATATTAATTTTCATCCCTTTAATGTCAAAATTAGTTCAAGTCTTGTATAGATCAAGAAACCTCTTGACAAAATATTGGGACAAGATTGGACATTCACTCAAAATTCCATTTGACAAACAATAATGCTTTGAAAGCTTTATTCATGATATAGAAGAGAATCTATGCAATGATGGATTTAGTAGCTCCATGCCCTAACTTGTATTACTCAAATCTAAACATAGATTATTGAAACAATTCATTCATATTGAAGGTTTATCTCTCGTATGTCATCCATGCAAGAAACATGACCATATTAAGGGAATTTGTAAAAATAAACAGGTTGTGGAATTTGAGTTGATGAGAAAAATGATAATGTTAGGAATTATGTGTTGTAGGGACATTTTGATATAGTCTAACAATAAGGTGATGAGCTTGAATTTGAGATTTTAGCAACAAGAGATATTTAGCATTGGAGAAAAATTACAAGGCAGTTGGTCTAGATTAGATGTGTTTAGTAAGAAGAAACATTTTGAAGTGTTTCTAAATGACTATTAAGATGGTGAGGCTTGGATCAATTATTTTTACAAAGAAGAAAAAAATTCTTTGGAAGTTACATAATGAACAAGATGTGGTAAGCTGAAATTGAGTGTATTTTAGTAAAGGGATTGTTTACAAGTGTGACATGAACATGATGATGAGCCTAATTATAGTGGAAGAAGAACCTTTATTAAAATGATGCAAAATGTAGCCACTCCTATTATTTAGGATAATCAAGTAAAGGATTTGGTAGTTGATTCTATAGATTAAGTCATTAATAGTTCGAACTCCAAATAATTTTTTAGATGGCAACACATTATGATTAAACTTTCTTACACATCATGTCTAAATGTGTTTTTAGGCTAGTGGAAAAGTTATGGAATTAATTAAAAATTTACCTAACAAACTTGGCCTTTATGGTGAATTGTTTTCTCAATTAAGGTTGACTATTAATTAAAAAGGCTTGGCTATTATGGTGCATTGTTTTCTCAAATAACGGTTAAGTTTGGAAGAGCAACAAAGAGACCAAGAAAAGGATGTGACATAATTGAAATTTGAAATGCAAAATAAAAATTGTGGTGAGTCGAGTTATGTATGATATGACTTCAAGACTAAGGAAAGGTGCATCATCTCCTAGAAGACCCATAAACATCCTTCATGGAATATTAGGGGTTGCAAATCTACCAAATGATGCTAAAGTAAAGTTGATATTGTTTTACTATGGGAAACTAAGATGAATGTTATAAATGTGTCATAATTAATTAATTAATGGAAAAATTGGAAAATATATTTGATTGGAGCGGGGCATCTAGTGGGTTTGGTTTTTAGTTGGCTTACTCTTAAACTGCAATCAATTTGATTGATGTTAAACATAATTTGATGTTCTGCAAGGCTTTAAATTTTGCTGCAAATCTTCAACTTTTTTATTCTTTCATTTATAGATTTATGGGTTAGACCTTCATGAAATAGTTGTTTTAAATGACTATTCTTTGAAGACATTTTGATGTTATTACTTGCTTAGATGATAAGTTCAGTGGGGTTAATCATGTTATAAAATCTCAATATGAATCTCAAGAATTTGTAATAAATTGTGGATTCATGGATGATAAATACCATTGGTCTAGTTGGTTAAAGTTTAGAAAGATTGTTTAAAAAAATTGGATCACTTTTTTCTCTCTTCGGGTTTTAAAAAAAGTTTATTTTTTTCATCTTTGGTTACTTATATCTTATTGAAATCATCATCTTTAGGATTGACCTTTGTCTAAATCAGTTGTGTGGCTTAAGGCGTTAATGTTATTGTAGTTATTATTTATTTTCTTCAAGATGACATATACATCATAAAGGTTGTGTTGCAATAATTAATATTGATTATTGTGATAAATAATATAATTATTATATTATTTTTTATGTGATTGTATTATTATATATTTAATTGGGGACCCAAATTTTGAATGTGTGGTGTCCCTTCTAGGAAGATAAATCTTATTATGTTGAACATAGATGGAAAATATAAGATCGTGTTTATTAAACAAATGAAGTGCTTAAGAAGACAATCATGAATTATTCATGGTTGAAATGGAAATATCATTACCCATAATAAATGGACACAAAAATTCAACATGGTATCAACATTGGTCCTCCTCTCGAACTTGTGAGGTTTAGTAAATTCATCTGTGCCAATTAAAATCTTCTATTGGAGACAAATTTGAAAGAATTAAGATATTGCAGGTCTGAGAATTATCTACCTAGTTTGATAAGAAAATTAATAATTAAAATGAGGCAAAGAAATTTAATCTATGGTTTCACAGAATCCTCAACATGGCCTTAATTTAGATCGTTGAGTCAAGAAGAGCAATACAAAAAATTTATTCTTGAGGAGCTGAATTTACAAGAGGAATTTTAGTACAAAAAAATCATTGAGAAAATAGAGTGGGTGTCATCAAATTCACAATTAGACATATTGAACTAGAGAAGTGATTGAAGACTTGAGGAGAAGACATGAAAAACTCGAGCACAAGTACATAAATATGGTTGAGAAGAATGATGTGTTGGAGCAATCTCTCTTGGAGAGTATTCAACTTATTCAATGATAAGAAGTGTGGGATAATACCCACATGCCTCTTTGAGTAATATTAGTGATTTGGAATAGGCTCACTAGGATGTAGTTAATGATTTGAGTGTATTTTTGGTGATTTGGATTAGGCTCACTAGGATGTAGTTAATGCCCAACTTCATATTGGAAATGTTCAATGAATTGTTGATCCACTTTCAATTGAGCTTGATGAATCACATAGGAATACATTTATTCTTGAGACACACCTTTCAACAATAAAAAAGGAAAAGGGACTTCTCCTAAAAACCATTGAGGAGCTTAAAGGGAAAAAATGATCATCTGATGGAGCAACCAATTAATGAGACATTTGAATAAAAGAATGAAGTTAAAGCTGCAAAGAATTATGTCGTACTTCATCTTGAACATGCTCTAGTTGCTAAATGCAGAAAACATGAATGAGGAATTAGCCAGAGCTAATAATTAGATTTTGCCCAATTAATTTTAGGTACTAAATTTGAACATTTGAGGAAAGAGAATTTCTTGCACCTAATGGCCAATAATATTTTCAATAAAATGAATTTTTTTTTTTAAATCTAGATGATGCCTTGCAAAAGATCTTGATTCCACTTGCAAGTTCAAAAGGTTCAGAGGCAACTAATTATTTAATAAAGTTGTACAAGGACCTATGGTCAAAGGTAGCTATTGACAATGAAGTCTACTTTAGGGCTTGATCTAATAATAGTAGGTCCAAGGTGGTCTTGGATTTACCACATCTGTATGTGGATGGATCAAGCTAGATGATGAGTCTATTGAAGCAAGACATATTCCATGGTTGGGACCATATGTGCAAGGTATGCTTTTGTGACAAAGGGATCAAGTAGAGAATCTACTTCAATCGACATCTGAGGATATTAATCATATTGATTCAGAGAGAGAGAATTGTGTCGAGATGGTTTTCCCAGTGATAAGGAACTATAGTAGTCAAAAGAATATGATTCATGGGATAGAGTTACATGTGTGTAGGCTAGAAAACCTTTATGTGGATGCCTAGGTCATGATATTCTTGGATATGTAATGCCTACCCCTATTTGACTTTTCATGTCATATTGTCAGATTCTTTTGGCCTTGTTTTCTAATTGTGTTTTATGATTATGGGTACTTGGTTACCAAATTTGATTATATGTCACTTCATACTTAGTTTATATATGTGATGACTTAGTTATTTAAGGTGTTTATGATTGTTTCAATGACAATATATATGTATGTTCATTTAGTGACTTTCAATTATTTCATGATGTTAGTTAGAGGAATGATTTATATGTAGTTTCTATGGTTACTTACCTCATACTTGCATGTGTATGGTGGACGTGTAGGTTTTACTTTATGATTGACGTTTCTAATGTGGTTGAGGGAGGGAGTCCTAATCACCTGCTAGTCGGGATTTACACAATGTACCTCTCCTTGCCATTGTCTGTTTAGTTTAGAATATATGTGTTTGTACATGCATGGATTTTATGCAAATTGTAGGTATCAAGTATCGACTTCTCTGTATTGTCAGGATGAGTGTACCCTATCATAGTATTTCAATGGTATAAGTGGGGAGATAACTCTTCAGTCCAAATCCTAACCTAAGCCAATTGTCCTAGAAAATAGGACAAGTATCTGAGTTAGTTTACCCATCCGAATTCATCAAGTGACGTGAATTCATGACTTTGACCTTGGAGTTTGATTAGTTTTATGTTCTATATGATGGGTTTTTGTATTCAGTTTTGTGGGTGTGTGATGATTTTCAGTTATAATTAAATCAAATTAAAAGATAATTTAATGAAAATTTTATAAATAAATTCAATATTTAATTATATTTAATTAACTGAGAAATTAATTAAATATAAGAATTAAATTTAAAATATTTTATTAAAGTTCTAATTTAGGCATATTTATATTTATTTAATTTAATAATTATCATTTAGGAGTTTTATTTTTAATAATAAACTCTAAATAATATTATTAGTTAAATTAATAAATATATTATTAAAACATCTTGTAATTAACTAGAGAGAGAAAACATTAAAAAAATTAAGTTTATTTTAATTAAATTGCATAAAGCTTATGCATGAAATTTAAAATGTAATAAAATAATAAAAGATAAAGATCAAAGAGTCTTCTCACGTGATTGCACAATCAAAGCCCCAAATTTAGGGGAGAACTCTTTATCAGAGATCTAGAGCTCATTTTGCAAGAACACGGGTTTGGAGGAGCTGATTTTTGGGAAGAGGGTTTTCAAAAGTAAGGAAAATTGTTTGCAAGTTTTGTGCGTTCGTTGTTTTAGCATCAGATCCAAGTAGGATCTTGTGGGTTATGCAGTAGTTTCTCGTTCTTGATTTATATGTCTTCTTTGTGTTTGCGAATTTATTTTTAGAATTGAATTGAATTTGAAACCCTTGTATATGATTTTATCGTTCTTCATTTGAGAAACCTTTGTTTATGAATTGAATTTGAAACCTTTGTTCGTATATTATTGTTCTTCATTTTGAGATCATCTGTATGTAAATTGGAAATTTGAAACCCTCATGTTAAAATTATTGCTCTTCATTTCTTGAAATCATCTTTGAATAAATTTAGTTTTGAAACCCTTGTTTGATGAATTAAGGATTCATATATGGATTTGTTAAAATCGAGATGTGGGTTTTGAAAAGAAAACCAATTTTGTTTTATAGATTTTAACTGTTTGATCTAGGGTTCTATATTAGGTTTACATTGGAAAACTTATCAAATATATATATAATATTAATTAGAAATTTACAATGTAATTATATTATTAAATATAATATACAATTGTGAAATTAAGTTTTTGATGGGGGCAAGTGTTTTATGTTTATATTAAAAAAACATTAAAAATAATAATAAATATGAATTTGGGTGGGCAAGGCCTGCCACCCCCCACCCCACTTTTCTCCCTCGTGCTTTTTCAATGTCGGCGATGATGTACTGTTGTGGTAGTAGTAGGTACTGCTAACACAACAGTACTCTGTTGTAGCAATATTTCTATGATGGACGATAGGCTTAAAATGTTTTGTTGTTTTTCAAATATATATATATAAAGTTTTATTTTTTTTTGTTTTGTTTTATTAATTTAATTTGTTAAATTATTACTTAATACTTTGTTTGATATTAAGTATTATTAATAGATTTAATAAATTTTATTATATTAAATTTAGAAAGTATAATTATTAAGAGATTAGTGCTATTTATTATTTGTAATTTAATAAATTATTACTTTAATAATTTAATAGTTCTTTTTAATTTTAATAATAATTATTTAAAAAGATTGGTTATAATATTATCCATAAAATTCAAACTATTATGGTATTTTAATGGATATTGGTGTTACTAAATTGATAGGTTT
This sequence comes from Cupressus sempervirens, assembly GCA_028749045.1. Classification (NCBI taxonomy): domain Eukaryota; kingdom Viridiplantae; phylum Streptophyta; class Pinopsida; order Cupressales; family Cupressaceae; genus Cupressus; species Cupressus sempervirens. The sequence goes on from CM053791.1 coordinate 536,529,592, forward strand.
ATTGGTTTATATTTAAAAATGGAGTATGATTTCTATATGAATTGTTAAGTCTTTTTGAGATTATGTAAACTTGAAAACCCTTAACAAGTATAATACTTTGAAAAGACGAAAACTGTAATGTGTATGTTTACTGAACTCTTATGTTTCGATAACGAATTAAACTATGAAACAATGTTTTAAATAACTTTATATAAATTACTGAATCGTCTCAGATTCTAGTGAACTCAAAACCCATAGTGAATTTGGCAACTAATGAAATTGAAACTAAAACCTTGATTGAGATCAAAGACATTATCAATTGTAATATTTGGAAATGAAAATAAAAGCTTGAAAACCTATATTGAAAATTACACTTGTGTGTTTTCCAAAACCTAATGAATTATGAAAAGTTACTATTGCATGTGTTTTATGTGACGTGTGGTTGATTGACGTTGGGTTTGGGGTTGTCTTAGCTTTGACCAAATCATGATGTTTACCAGAGGCTTGAGAGTTATGTTTTGTGGTGTCATGATGATGTTTTGTATACGATCTTTTATACCTAACCATGGTAATGTGTCTTGTATGTGTTGTGATGAGTTTGATCAAATGTTTTGATGTGCTTTCCAGTATCTTGTGTAGAATTGAGATGAATGGTGTGACTTTCCTAATATAGCCTTTGAGTCTTCGATCAGTTATCCTTAATTGCTTCCAAGTTTCTTGTATAGGATTGAGGTGATTAAATAATTTTTTTTGGTAATGTCATGTTATGACATGGATTTGGTTTATGTGTACTTTTTGGGATCAATCTTATTAGGATGATTGTATTGGTGGAATCTGTGATTATGATCAGTAATATTTTAGTATGTTCATGTTGCTTGTTTAAGAACTGATGTGTGGTTTATGGATGGTCATTTGAGATCTTTTGCTTCAGCTGAGCTTAGGGTAGGTTATTTGTATGTCATGTTGGGAAGTGACTTGCAATGGAGGCTGAGGCCCTAAAGAGGTTGGCGAGTAACCCATTGTAGGTTATTTTAATAAGTGATAACATTTCATTAAATGGGTTTAAAATTAATTAATAAGATATTGGTACCACAGGAAGTCACTAGGGGGTCCAGAGTATTAAAAGACTACCAAGGCATCCTTAGAGTTGACTTGTTAGTATGCCTTGTCTGTACAAAAGGATATTGATGCTACATAGAGACACTAGGGGGATCTGGAGTTCGTAGTGGCTACCAAGGTAACCTTAGAGTTGGCTCATGCAATGACACTTGTCCACTTGCATAGTAGATTTCCTATGTGTTTGTGTTGCCTCTAGGTTTAGTTGATACTTGTGTCTTGGTACCCTTTGAGATAGTCAGCTTTCAGGTGTTTCCTTGAACCTAGATGTTGGTTTTGACTTTTGGGATTGTTATCTTGTTTGGGACTTGAGTTTATCTCCTCAAGGAAATGGGAGTGGGCCATTTAGGTTCCATGAGGTTGGGTGATAGTGCATTTTCTTATACCATTGAGATCCGATTGTTGGATGTTGTTGCTAGATGTGTTTGTGTAGATGCTCCTTTCTATCTGATCTTGTATTTCTATGATGGATGGTTATACCTTTTGTATTGTATTTTAATTCATTGATCATAAGAGATGTTGTATATTATTTTATGATGTATATTCTTTCAGCCTTTCATACCCTATGACCTGTACAGTGGATGATTGTGCATTTTTTTTATTGCCAAGAGGCATCTTATATAATTTTTATATTATTTAAATAGATTTGTACTTGTAGTTATTTTTTAATATGGATGTGTTATATATTGGATTTAGTATTAATTAAAACTTAAATGTGATTCAATGTCATGGGACCCTTAAGAATTGTAATTTGTTTTATGGTATGTGTTTATGCGTATGTTATGCTTTCGCTATTTTATATCTGTTGTTGTTAAGTTATTATCTTTCAAAAAAAATGTTTGGCAAAATTAGTGAAACTTTAAGTTAATTTATTTTGGGTCACCTAGTGGGGTGTTACAGGATAGATGGATAATTGGTGAGTGTGGGATTCATCAAGAATAATACAAACTCTAACTTTACATTTCATGATATTTCAAAGCATGTGGAGATCAAGTATGACCATATGGTGCAAAGGAATGGTATTTAGTTGAGGTACATTAGCACCAACGATCAGATGATTGATATTCTCACCAAGTCCCTCACTAGAGGGAAGTTTATACATTCTAATGAAAGGCTTTTATTATGGAGAATGAAGCTTTGGGTGAGAGGGATTCCGAGCATCATTGATACACTAATATATATTTTCCACCCTCTACAATTAGGTATGGTGGAACCACCCTCTACTTGTAGGAAAGGTAATAGTGCATTCTTCTCTAGGAGAATCTAAGGTGCAAGCTCTAATTATCCATACTTTGTATGTAGATATAGTGGAACCACCCTCTCCAAGTAGGTAAGGTGGTAATGTATTCGTCTCTAAGAGAAGCCTGAGGTGCAAGCCTCATAGTCCACACTTTGCAAGTAAGTGTGGTGGAACCACCCTTTGTATATAGGCAAGGTGGTAATACACTCTTTTATGGAAGAAATTTGAGGAGAGAATTTTTTACATCCTCAACGAGTAGGCGTAATGAATCCACCTTGTGCAAGTTGGTATGGTGGATGTCATGGATGAAATTCTATGATTATGTGTGATCACCCTCTGCAAGTAGCTGTGGTGAGTGTCATGTTAAGATTACAATAAGCATTTGTGTTTTAACATATTTCCATCAATGGTCGTAGCCATAATGAATCCATCCTCTAGGAGCAGCCATGATGGTTATCACCACATGTACTGGTTGTTTAGAAGGATTCCTTCCTAGCTAAGAGGGAGTGTTAGTGTATAGATAACATAAAGGTTGTGATGATACAATAATTATATTGATTTTTGTGATTAATAATATAATAATTATGCTTGATTATATTATAATTATAATTATTATATCATAAATAATATTATTATTATATTTATTTTATTGGGGGACCAAACTGTGGAAGTATGGTGTCCTTTCGTAAATCCCATTTGGTTGGTATAAAGGAAGACAAATCTTCCTCTCTTGAGTGTAGATGGAAAATATACAATCTTCTTAAGCAAATGGAGTGCTTGAGGGAGACAATCCTGGATTGTCTATGGTTGGGCGGGCAAATCATTATTTTTGGTAAACCAACACATGAATTTAATATAGAGATCCAAGTTCATTGGAAAAAGATAAATATTGGTAGTCACATATAGATTTAAGGGCTTATACATGTCTAAGACATGTAAGGAAAGCCTTATAAAAAGATGTACCAAAATTTGGAATGAAGGTTCATTGAAAAACATTTTTGAAGAAGAAATAATTATTGGCACATGCCTTCTAGAATTGAGTAAGGTGGTTATGAATCTTTGAATGATTCAAGGGCCACTATTTTCAAAAATAAATTTCTATGTGAGCTGCAAGAAATCAATGCTATATAAGAAATCTTTTGGAGAAAAAAATCACTAACACTATGGATTTATCAGGGCAAGCTAAAAATATGGGTTTTCCCATGTCTTTGTGGAATTGAGGTCTTTTACCTTGATTTCTTCTATCAAGACTTCAAATGCAAAATAATTGTATGGCATGGAAGATTATTTACATCTTTTTAGTTATTGTTGTTGGAAAGGAAGATTTCTCTTTTGATAGTGCTCCAAACCCTCTCTTGTATTCCCTTACTAGTTATGGAAGATAGAAATCAATTTTTAGTAGCTATTTTGATATTTGGCAAAATAAAATGAGTGGTTTCTTCCAAGAAGGAAGATGAAGCATCTAATCTTCATTGGTTGTCATTTCTTTTATAAAACATTGAGACTGTCATAGCCAAGATATTGGGTTCACAATGAAATAAGTTCATAGACATACGATGTTAAAGTAATCAAATTATGCCTTTATTTCCTTTGTTCCAAAATCTATCTTCTTTCACTAATTTTAAACCTTTTTTATTAAGCAATACAATGTTTGAAAATTTTCCCAAGACAACGAATTTTAGATTGAAAGTAATTATATTTCTAATTATTTCCTTGAAACATGGTAGATTTATTTTGAGCAAGGAAATAAGGGATGAAATAGTGTGCCTCATGGTCTCCAGTTAAATAATCTCATAGTAAAAGAAAAAGTAAAACCAGACCATTAAAGTCAAAAAAAATCCAACATTACATAATTTGAAACAACAGCAAACATAGAGAGAGAGTGAGAAACTACCAATTAAATATAGTTACTAATTAGTAATTAACCTTATAAACATTTATCTGAAAACACTCCATCCTAGTTGCCACTTGGTGGAAGGACACTAATGGTGAGCATCTAAATATCCTAGCTTGGAGGTATAAGCTCATCCTCTCATTGAAAAGGTTTCTTTCCTTTGAATTTTTTACCTTTTTTGTTGGAGGTAGCTCAAGCCAAATGATCCAACCAACATCCCTCAACTAGGAAGAACCAAAAACTCCCACTTTTTGCCAAACTCAACACCTTATACTAACTCTTTTGCTTATCAATTATTTTAGTTAATGAAGTGAATAGTGAAATAGTTCTTACTTAATAAATGATTAGATAAATACATTAATTTTTAAGTAAACAAAAAGGGATTATCCGTTATCGAGTAAATAATTTTATGAACAAGGGACACATGTGCTAAAGTTCTTTCCTTTAGCGGGTTGGGTTTTGGGGTAAGAGTTGAGCAAAGTTGTACATTTATCTATGAACTTAAAATGGAATGCAAGATGTCATAAAGAGCTTTTAATTTGTAAAGATCAATCCATCAACATTTTATAATATTTTTGGGTCACCGCATCCTTGACTTTACATTGGTAGCAGAGTGTGGAGATCATTATCTCCTACAAGATTTTAGATAGGAGGGGCTAAAAGCTTTAAAATTCAACAACTTTGAAAAATCAGAATTGCAAAATTGAATATAGATGGTAGAGAATTACAAGAGCAACTAATAGTGGTATAATCAATGATATGAATGTAGAAGCTACATAAGTAGATCTAAGTGTCAAGTAAATTAGATCTGAGAGAGCATCAATGGAATGAGTATGTCTACAATTTGATGTGGTCGTGAACAAAAAATAATGCATGTGTGTATGAAGATCATTTTTTAAGTGTTCACAATCATGAGGTTCAATGGGAAGGATGGACTCACTCAATGTGATAACAATCACATCCAAATCACTTAGTAGATGTGTATAACTAGAATCGGTAATTGCAATTTATAAAAGATGGAGATGAATGCAACAAAGATAACATGGTCAAAGGTTTTGTAAAACTTGCATAGAAAATACTTATATGAAATAAAAATAATATAAAATTAGAAACTAATTAAGTGCCCTATATAACAAAAGTAGATCTAAAGATGTTTGTAGGAAAACCTATCAAGATTTAAATTGCTCGTAACTTAGAAATATATAATATTAATTACTATGTAATACAATGTGGATAAATTTAATTTTTTATTGGATAATTGTTTTATAGTAATTATACTATTTATTTATTTGTTTTTTTTTTTTTACAATTGTTATCTTTATTGAGATAGTTCCTATTTAAGATAGTACTTTTTTTTGTAGATATTTTTCAAAAAATTAACTTCTAATTTTAATTTAAAAATATCAATAGTTAGTTAAATATATAAATTGAAATCTAACAAAAATAAAAATAAGAGTGGATTAAAAAACATAAATATGTAAGTATCATTATAAAAAAATCCTAATTGAGTTCTAATTTGTATAAAAATAAATTATATTATTATTAATTTTAATAGTTAGTTTAAAAATTTGTTAAAGATTAAAAATATAGAAATAAATTTAAAACTCTAACTCTCCTTATTTTCTAAGGACAATATTATCTTTTTTCTTGAATAAAACTAATGTTAGATATAAAAATTACAATAGTAAACTAAATTTCTATTTTAAAAAATTGTGTACAATGTTGTTTAATATCAACTTGACTTTTTAGAACACATTCCAAGTGGCTGGTTGAATTCATTATAAAAATTTAATCCTTGTTTATAGATTCAAACACATACAAGTTTCCAAATTTTGAGATGCATAGCTATCAAATTCACTCAGTTGTCCAAAGATAAAATGATGGTGCTTAACTAAGTTACTATGACCCTTATAATACTTATGGTGCTCTACTAAAATACTATGACCCTTATCATCAGTATAGTGCTTTCTGAGTATGGATGCTTGAATGATTCATCTGGTGCAACATGTCTTCTACAATAGATGTGAATATATGGAAAAACTATGTAGGACCAAGTGGATGGAATGGTGACAACTTTTACAATTGCTTAGAAATGCAACTAATATTGCATGTCCATTGGATCTCACTAAAATTGTATTTGATTAGATTGTATGTGACCTATAAGTCGATGGACTAAACAAAATCTTAGTAATGCTTAGGTGATTGCAGTCAATCAAGGTAACATTATGTATAATGTATACACACTAGAATGGTCCACATCTAACTCTGGGTCTATATTCTTATTAAAGTGCTTCAACAATCCTATGGAATAGAAGTGACACAAGAGCTATGATCACAACCTTATTGGAGAAGATTGGTCTCCACTCTGAAGGAGAAGAAGTTAAAGCCAAGAACTTATGAAAGGTAATGCAGTATTATAGAGTCCATTCAAAAGTGTTGACCTTGAGACCCACATGCCAGTATGATTGAAAGGAACTTCAAACTAGTAATTTGTATGTTTAGAAAGTTGAAGAGAATTTCAAAACACTATTGGGTGTTGACAATGATATACTAATTTTACAGAATAGTTGTGGAAGCAACAAATCCTATTAATGCTCCCAATACTGGTGGTATAATATATATCCATACACCTTTGTAGTTGTGTCCAACAATTTCAAGCCCCAGAGTTCTAATGGGATTCATAGAAGTTCCAGAAGTTGTTCTAACAAAAATCCATTAATAAAGTTCCATCAAAATCTAATATGAATGTGGAATCAAGATTGTAACTTTGAGTAGTAATTGATTAAACCAAAAGCTTACCCAACAACAAGTATGTTAAGCATCACTATAGCACCCACTATTATTCCTACCAATTCACCCACCTCCATGCATAAAAAAAATAAAAATTGATTTTTTCATAGAGAAACTAAATTTGATCATGGTCTTCCATGTATGTCATAAACCACTGATAAGAGTTAAAAAAAAATTGAACATTGGGATTTGTACGAGGGATTTGCACAAGAAACACAAAATATTCTTGGAGCTAGTGATAAATTAATAACATACCGCTCAACAAAATAATTTGGAACCTAGTAAACTATTTTTTAGTCTATCTACCAACTTTTAGTTGATATTAAGTTGGAGTTTTTGAATGACAATGATCATGTGTGCATTTTTCCCAATACTCTTTTCGATAACATGATGATGAACTCCAAAGAAAAGATCTAAATGTAGCTACATAAGGGAGTTGTAACTTTGTCACTCAAAGGTGGATGAAATATTAATTTTAGTGCAAATGATGCACAAATGGATGCAAGAACATGTGCTCCTATGTAAGTTGGAACCCGAACAAAAAATCATATAAAATGTGTATCATCTTAAAATGGGTGCATTTGCCTTTTAATAACTTTAATCACCCTTTCCATAATTCCTTTCAGATGGACCTATGCTTGATGTCCTCTTTTCCTATCTTATTCCATTTTCTCCCATATTATTCCATTTTCTCACATATTTCTTCTGGTAACTATTTTCTCTATCTATAGATCCCCTGACCTGATCTCTGGGACCAGGTTGACATAGGTCAACTTGTTCTAGACTAAGTTGACCTAGGTTGACCTAGTCCTTGGTGATTTTGGGGCTCGAGGCTTGAAATTCCTTAAGGGTTTAATTAGTTTTATTGTGCTCTCCATTTAGCTTGTATCATTTTCCTGCCCAAAAATCATATATAAGGAGGCTTGGAGGCTTCATTTTTATTACAAGATATCATAATCATTCACATGCAATATAATTTCAACTCTCAAGCTCAAGCATTCACATCCTTTTGAAGACAAACAAGTTATTCAAGGAGTTCAAGTATTCAAGTAAGGGAAATTTCTATCTAGCATTGAATGATCCTTTGTGGGCATTTCCTCTTCAAGACCTAGCTTATTGTTAACTATCAAGGGAGGAGATCTATATTGAAACATTCATCATCTTCTACATTGATACACACTTACATCCATGGCATCATGATGGGATTATGGTAGATCATTGCAAATTGTGTAAATACCCTATATTCCTCTACCTAACTCAAGATCAACAACACACAACAAACAAAATCCTTATTGATAGGGGTTTTAAGCAAGGTGAATCCTAACATTTATCTTGTTTTCAGTCATTTACATTTATATTTCTCATTTATGGTTAATTCCTTAACCTATGGCTTGACAAAGGCAAGCCCTCATCTACCTCAACAACAAAAGTTCTTCATTTTTTGTGCATAGGAGTAGGATTGTAGGATTTCATATGCAAATCTAGAAATAACTCCTTGGAAGATTTCCAAAGAATTTGGTTTGATTTTTTTACAATGTCACTAGACTACATCAACTTCATGGAAACACGTCCTTCCTCAAGTCGACCTAATTCTTTCTTCTTTCTTGGAGAACGATTTCTAGGTTTTTTTCCTTTCGTCGATTTATTTAGGAATCTACAATCAGATACTTAGAAATAGGCTTGGATCCATGACTTTTGGAGTGAAAATACATCTTCCTCTATGTATTTCAAGGTGAGTCTTTTATATTTTATTTCCTCCATGTCCATATCTTATATTTGTATCTTAATTAGCTTGATTGTATACACATGGCACATAGACATACATTATTTAAGCAATTGGTTCAATTTTACATACATATTATCCTATAAGGGCCAAAGAGTGTATTTCCTTGCATTGCATTCCCCTTTATGATTCAAATTTGATATTTACACCCTTGTTCCTTTAGGTTATAGCTAATATAATTTGTATTATTAGTGAAATCTTATTAGGAGATTTCCCTCTTTCTCTCATATACATATTTGAATGGCTTAGTGACCCGAAAAAGAAGAGATCTGCAATCCTATTAAAGTGTCTCCCTTTTTCCCCTAAACATTTTGATGAACCTAACTTGTCCCCCTTTCTTTTTAGAGTTAGATTATTTGATTTAGGTGGTCTCCATCTTTTGGGTAAACCCATTTCTTCCTTTTTAAAGTTAGATTTGGCTATCTTGTGTGTGGTTAGCATTCTCTTTTATGCTCTTTCTTACATTTATATCATTAGATTCTTCTTTTATGACCTTCCCTTTTATGAGCTTAATTACACTAAATCCAACCTATAGCGTTCCTATTAGCTCGTAGACTCATGGGATCCTTTGATCATGATTCCCCTTTTCTGCCTAGGAATCATGATGACACTAACATATTTTATCATGATTTTAATCCTATGATGGATAATAACTCTTCTCACTCATCACATGATGAAGATGAATCTTTAAGAGTTCCTCCTTCACAAGTTGATAAGTATTCTCATGAATTTGATAAATTGGAAACTTGGCTTGTGCAACAAAATTAGAGTCTCAGTAGTGCTTTTTCTATTGAAGCTCTTAAGAATCTTGTTAACGATGATGATAATAACATTTCTATCTTGCATGGTATATCTCACCTTATTAACATTCATGGTAAGTCTTTGACAAAATGTGCTCAAGGGTTAGGAAATCCTCCTTCCATAATCATTGAAGCTTCTACCCTGATTTTCACCACCTTTTCTAGCATACCTACATATGTTCCATCTCTTATGACTACTTCTACACAAGTTTCCACTCAATTAATTATTGGTCTTCCTAGCCTTTCACTTCTCATGAGTTTTCCTCCTACTTCCATTCCTTCTTCATTACCTTCATATAACATGGTTCCTTTTAATTATTTGAACCCTTTACCTTTTCCTTCTAATCCTCTATCAACATCCTTACATATTTATTCTACTTCTTATAAATTTCCTAATACATCTAGCATACCTAATCCTACTATCACATCTTCTGATCCAACTGTTAATAGCTTGGTTCAAATTGTCACTGCATTGCAACTACTAGCTCATTTAACTCAATCTAAGAATAACATTCCTACATGTGATATTGCTAATCTCATTTCCTTTGATATCCTTTGTGTTGTTATACTACAACATTTTGAGGTACCTCGTCTTGAGACTGTAATGGTATGGGAGATCCTATGATTTGTGTTAAAACTTTCCTGACAATATGTAGTGATTTCGCTCATGAGTATAAACTTATGGATAAGTTGTTTATGTTTACTTTTAGGGATATATATTTGTAATGGTATTTCTCTCTACCTCATTATTCTATTGATTCCTTTCAAGCTCTTTCTTATGTTTTCATTCAACAATTTCATAATAATATTGATCAATAGATTTCTTTAAATAATTTAATGCATTGTAAGAAAAATATTAAAGAGAAAGTTACTCATTTTATTGGTAGATTGAAGCATTTGTATGCTAATATTTCTTATCATGTGCATGATCATATTATTAATGTTTCTTTATTTCTAATTTATAGAAAGACATTAGAAATAAGATTATCCTTACTAATTATACCTCATTTTCACATGTATGTACATTGCTTCACCATTTCTAGTTACAAGTGAGTCAACTTGAGAGCTCTACTATGATGGCTCTTGTTTCTCGTGATAAGAATGATGCCACTAGAAATGTAAACAAGTTATCTAAACCTAACAATTTCATCAAAATCAAGTCAAAAAATATAGTTGTTGATCAAGTGGCTACTACGTCTAAAGATACAGCTACATTTTTCTCTGTATATCATCCTAATCGTAAGTACACTCAATTATCTGAACCTTGTCTAAGGTGGTGACTAAATCGATCCATGCGAGAATTATTAACCTTCCTCTTATTCATCCTATTATTACTAGTAAACCATTGCCTAAGTCTTTTGATTAAAATGCTTTCTGTTAATATCATCATCAACTTGGTCATGATATTCAAAGATGTTATGCTTTGAAGAATGCTAGTCAAGACCTTATTGAATCTAAGGATATATATATACTCAAGTTAATAATATGAATAAATAGGTTGCACGGCCTAATCAAAATTTGTATTATTGATACTCAAGTTAATAATATGAATAAATAAATTGCACGACCTAATCAAAATTTGTATATTTACACTAATTCTTTTCCTTCACACTCAGCAAATGTTATTAATCAACCTTATTCTTTTGATCACCATATTAATTATGATGAGAAGATAGAAGAAGAAAATCATGTTGAGTTAGAACCTCAACTTCTAATTTCTTCTCCACTTGAACCTAAATAGACACCTCTTATTAGCTTTAGTGATTCTAATATGTTTAAGACACCTAATGGTCCTCTTTACATCGCTGCTAGAGTTTCTCATATTCCTTCTCGTGGTTATTTGGTTGATTCTTCTTCTACTATGAATCCTATCACTAGAGAACATTTTTTTAACAAAGGTTTGCATAGAGATACCTATGATACAACTCATGTATGTATTTTGGCTTGTAATGGTTCTCTTTAGCATCGTCAAGGTTCAATCACTTTACCTATTTCTCTTTTAGGGAAAGTTGTTTATACACTCTTTATTGTTGTTCCTACTTCTTATCAGTTTCAAGTTAAGATTAGTATTTTGTGGCTTTCGTCCATACAAGATGTAGCTTATACTATTTGTAAATGCCTTAAATTTCCCTATGATGGAGAAATTATTACTATCAATCATTACCTTTACAAGTCATCACATCTTAAAGATTATGTTGAGATTGATTTTTACTAGCCATCTCATCCTAAAAAACCACCTACTCATCCCAATCATCTCTATAGAGACTATAAAAAACATAAAGTATCCAAGATAATGGAACTTAGTCTTCTTAAGGTTTATTCCCCTATGCATATCTTGCCTACATCATTTGTTCCTTCTACTTCTAAATCTATTCTACCTTCTATGTAATGCCTACCCCTAGTTTGCATTTTGCTATCATCACCAAACTCTTTTAGGCAAGTTTTATGCTCGATGATTAGTAGCATTATTTTGAGATTATCAAATATTGTTTCATATTTAGTTGATTTTATGATGAGATTACTTGGTACTCTATACGTCATGTATGCATGATGATTATTCAATGATTTTAGTTATTGATGATGATTACTTAGATGGATTATCATGTGTTTTCTTATGGATACTTACCCCATACTGCATGTGTATGGTGTGCATGTATGTTTTCTTTATTTATGGTGTTTCTGATGTGGTTAAGGAAGGGAGTTGTAGTCACCTTCTAGTCAGGATCTACATGATGGACCACTTACTACCATTGTCTATTTAGCTTAGTATATATGTGCTTGTACATGCATGGATTTTATGCAAATTGCAAGTACCAGGTATCAACTTGCCTCAATTGTCAGGATGAGCGTGCCTTATCACATTATCTCAATGTCTAACCTTTGAACCAATTTGTCCTAGAAAATTAGGACAAGCATCTGAGTCGATTACCTTCTGAATGCATCATATGACATTAATTTGTGATTATAACCCTTCAGTTTGATCTTGCATGTATTTTTCTATGATGGGTTTTTGTATTTTGTCCCATAAGTCTTTGGTAATTTCTCTATTAATTAAGTCAAATTAAATGGTTTAAATCAATGATTTAATTTTATGGAAATTTATTATGGAAATTTTAATATTTAATTAATTGGAAAATTAATTAAATAAAAAGAATTAAATTTAAAGATAAAAGTTATAAGTCTAATTTTAAGAACATGATAATATTTATTTAATTTAATAATAATATATTTAGAGTTCATTTTTAAATAAATGCTAAATACTATTATTATTTAAGTTAATAAATATTTTATCAATTAACGTTTCGAAGATAAATTAAAAAGTGAAAAAAGATATCAATTTCTTAAAAGTTTTAAGATTGCATAAAGTGTGCATGAGATTAAAATTTAATAAATTAATTTAAAAGAGAAGTCAAGTGGAATTAAATAAAGATATTTTATATTTTATAAATGTGCATGAAAAAGATAAAGAAAAGATAATAAAGAGTTAAAGTTTGGTGAGCAGGGAGTCCTCTCGGGTGATCGCACAATTAGTGCCCTGATTTTAGGAGAGAACTCCTTATCACCAATTGAGGGTTCATTTTCAAAGGACCAAAGTTTTGGGGAAGGACCGCGAATTTTTGGAAGAAGAAAATTTTGGAAGAGAGAAGGTTTTGAGAGGAGAAATTTCCCTCACAATCTTTTTGGGCGTAGCAATTTAGCATGAGAGTCCAAGTATATTCTTGTGATAAATTCACACAATTAATTATACTAGTTGTTTTCCTATCTTCTTCGTGTCTATAAAATGATTACTTGAATAATTCCTTGTGACGAGAGTTTCAATATTGAAAATTTCTGGTATGCATGTTAATTCTTTTGTATACATAGAGATTGAAGTATTTTTTTGAATCCTCATCTAGTAATTTTGCAAATTAGATTTAAACTAGGAAGGGTTTAGAATTGAAAAAGATAAATTTTAAATTGGAAATTCGAATGGTTGATTATATTTTTCCTATCAGACTAAAATTGCAAATGTTTATAAAATATACACACACACACATATATATATATAATTCTATTTGGAGCGAGGGGGGGGGGGGGGGGGGGGGGTGGTATTGGTTGGAATAAATTTTATAAAATTTTGAACAAAATAAATTTTAAAATATATATAGGGGTGAGAGGGAGGCGGGCCACCACATCCTAGCTCCCCTCCTCTTACTTTCCAACGCGTTGGTATACGCAACAGACTATGTTGCTATCGCAGCAAGTATTGTTGTTGATGCAGCATACTTTCCTACGGTAGCAACAAGGTTTCTGCACAAGCCGCATGGCAAGCCAATGGGCCTTTATAAATGTAAGTGGGTTTAATTTAATTTTATTAAAGTTTTAATTGCATGTTATGTTTACAATTTAATTTATATAAAATTTATTTATTAATTAACATTAATTTTATTAAATATTATTTAATATATTAAATATTAATAAGTTTTAATATATAAACGTTAATAAATTATTATTAGTTATTATTTTATTAATAAAATAATAATTGTTTCGTGATATTTTAATATAAAATTATTTTTAAATCAAAAATTATTATTATTATTTTAATTTTTTAATTAGTAAACAGCCAAGACCTTGATGAATTTTATTAATAAAATAAAGTACAAAGTCTATCTACGTTCAAATGGGCACTGGTAGGAAAGAACAGAGAAGAAAATCTCCAGTCTTGCCTGAGACAAATGTCTTATATTATTACATTTTTAAAAGGGGCATACCCCAGTGAACTCACTTACATGATTTAATTATATACAACAAAGAGGGGCATACCCCTAATAATTACATCTTTTTAGTATCATACAAGATCTCTTCCAGATGATTCTGAGTCAAACTTTGGTAGACTGATTAATAGTTAACGATTTATCCTTGTTGGAGATTACCATCTAACAAGCTAATCACTCAAGAGAGGTTAGTAGTCATAATAAAATGAGAGCAAAAAACATTCAGCCCAATAGTTTAAAGTGATTATGATTCCAATTTTGATAATATAAAATTTATATTAACAAAGCCAAATGTATTAGAATAGAATAAGGAAATTTTAATTTATCCTTAGAAGATCTATGATAAAAGGCAACTAAAAGTAAACTATAGTTCTTTATGAACTATACCCCTAAAACCATTATACAATAATAAGAATCAATGTGGAAAAAATAATATAATTAACACTTAGCAAGTAAAAAAAACACAAAGAAAAGGACAACCAAACAAAGGGAAGAAGCGAGGGGATCAAACCAAACAGAACCTAAAGAAAAAGGAGAAGAAGCCAAAAATGACCAACAAGAGCACATTGAGACCAAGATAAAAGGCCCACGCCATAGTGCCAATACCAAGCCCATGAATCACAAGTCATAAATAAAGCCATGATGCAATTTCCAGAGGCATGGAAAAGTGATACGTTGGACTCCATACTCAACAGTGCAAATGAAAATGAAAGACCTAGATTAATACGCCCAAAAATAGCACAAGGAAACTTATGGACTTGATTGTTTAAACTACAGACTCTAGATCGCAAAAGCAAGACAACAAATTGCAATTAAAAGCAAAGTACCAAGGCTCGTGATACACCATAAAGGATGGAATGATTACATGACACTTCGGGCAGCCTAAAATATATGGTTGACGAAAGAATGATGAGAATGGTACCAATACCATTCAAAGTATATAAATAATGTACACATGATAAGCCGAGGGTAAACCAAAATGGAGAACATAAGACTTAGAATAAAATACGTGAAAGACCAAACAAAAATGTGTAAGAGGTGACATAAGGGAGAAAATCAAACAGAATAAAAACTAATGAAATTTTGCAAAGGAAAAAAATAAATAAATAAATAAAAGATAAGTGAAAATTTCAATGAGAAAGAGAGTAACCATCATTTAATAATAAAGAGTTGACTCCATCTGCTCTTGAATTTGCTAATTGATCTGTGAGTTGATTGCCTTCCTTATAGATATGAAAAATCCTATAATCCTCTAGCTTATCTATAAGGGAGAGGACCACCTCTAATTGAGAATTAAGGACCCACTTAGGAGTGGACCTTTTTTTATAGCATTTACGATAATTTGAGAATCGCCTTCGATGATGACTTTGGATAATTTAAGCTGATGACATAACTAGATCCCTTGAAAGAGAGCCTCAAGTTCTGCAAGATTGTTGGAGGTAGGATGAATTGACATTACTTTCTTGGCAATCCAAAGCCCAGCGTCATTGTGTATTATACATCCAATTCTGGCTATACCCAGATTACCACGAGCTGCACTATCAAAATTTAGTTTGACCCATCCAATAGGTGGTGTCTCCCATTTGCAGTTTAGTCTAGCCTATCTATTAACCTTTGAGTAGTATAAAGGTGGATTAATCAAATTGGGCTAGAGTTTCTTCATAAGTCCATCCCAATTCGAGAATGAGCCTTCCTCTAGCCGTGCATTTCTTAAATAGGAGTTGATCGTTTCTATGATACTAGCTTCTATTTTGGTAATGAGATCTTCGGGTTTGAGTTCCAAATTTTGAAAAATATGACGATTCCTTTCCTTCCAAATTTCCCAAATCAGGATAGAAGGAGAGATGTTCCAAAGTTTACTATAAACACCCTTAACCATATTTGAGGGCCATCCCATAAGAAAATCAGGCAAGGATTTTGGGAAAGAGGTAGACCAACCCAACATCCACTTGAGCCACTCCCAACAACTTTGGGAGTAAGGACAGAGATACAAAAGATGATATGAGTTTTCAATGCTTTGTCAACAAAGAGGAAACCTAGAGGGGCCCTGAATGCCAAGAGTGTTTAATCTATCTATAGTTAGAATCCTATTTTGTATCGCTAGCCATAGAAAGAAGCCAGCTTTCAGAAGGCAAGAGGAATCCCAACAGAGCTTTAATGGGATATCCACTGACTCTGGTCTATGAGCTTCTAAAATAACCCTATAACCACTTTTGACATTATATTTCCCATCATTAGATGCAGCGCAAATTAGAATGTCACGTTTATTAGTTTGCTTGAGTTTCCTATCTTCCAAAATCTTTTCAAAATAATTAACTAACTCATCATCAAAACTTAAACCTTTAAGAGATTTCCATGTCCATACTGGAGAACCTTCTGAATCCATCAAAGATTTATAATCCTTGACTTTGTTACCCCAAAGATCAATTATTCTATTTTTTAGAGTTAGAGGAACATTGTAGGAAGAAAGTGGAGGTTTACCATCCCAGGAATCTTCCCAAAATAGGGTCTCATCACCAGACCCTACATCCCATTATAGGAATTTACAAATCAAATTGTGACATTTAATCAAGAAGTTCCAACATTCTGAACTTTTAGGAGGAGAGATAATTCTGAAGATTGAAAGCGGATCACCCACAATAAAATATTTATGATAGAGAATCTTAGCCCATTTATGATTACTTTCATTATAGAGGCACCAAATAAGTTTCGCCCCTAGGGCTTCATTTTGCCACTATAAGTTTTTGATCCCTAAACTTCCTAATACTTTAGGTTTACAAATGCTCTCCCATTTGACAAGAGCCAATTTATTATCATCATCTCGATCATTCCATAAAAAAATCCTCATCTTAGATTCAGTTTTTTTAAGATTCTACTTAGATAGAGGAACGCATGAGAGGGGATAAGTTGGAATGGTTGATAGGATTGCACAGATCTTAGTGCATTTCCTAGCCTGTGTGAGCCATCTGTCCTTCCAAGAGCATAGCTTAGAATCCAATTTTTCAAAAGTGTTGTCCCAAACCTTTCCTAATTTTAAACCTTTCTCTAGAGTTATACCAAGATATTTGCAAGGAAAGGCTCATTTCTTAAAACCCATTATCCTACAAATTTGTTGTTTCATTTCTGGCTTAGTGTTTATGAAGAAAAATTTAGACTTGAGATCATAAACCCTATATCCTGAAGCTTCCATATATATATTTATAATGCTTTTGAGAGAGTGAGCTTTTGAAACTGTACTCGTCCCTGGAAGAATTGTGTCATTGGAAAATTGATGATGGGTTATATTAGGCAAATTTTTAGAGACAGTAATGCCCAAAATTTTCTTATTATTGTATGCATCCATCACGACTCTCCCAAAGGCTTCTGCCATGATGATGAAAAGAGAAGGGGATAAAGGATCCCCCTACCAGATGCCTCTCGAAATATCAAAAAACCTTCTGGCATACCATTGATAAGAACTGATATTTTAGGTGTTGAGATAAATTTGAAAATTAGATTAATCCATTAATGAGAGAATCCAAAAGCTTCTAGCATCTTGCATAGAAACCTCCAACCAACCATATCATATGCTTTTTGGATATCCAATAGCATGAGCATATAGGCTTCCTTATTAAGACATGCAGAGTGAATAGTCTCTTGAATAGTGATAATACCATTGAGGATGGATCTATCCAGCATGATACCAATTTGTTCCTTAGAGATAATCTTGGGGAGGATCTCTTTTAGCATGTTTCCTAGAACTTTGGAAAATATTTTATAAACTGTATTGCACAAGACTATCGATCTATAGTCTCCTGGCAATTCAGGATCAGACTTCTTCATAATCAAAGTAATAAAAGAGTGGTTAATTTCAGCAAGTAGAGAGCCTCCATTTCTGGATGCTTCAATCACTCTCCAAAGGTCAATACCTATAATGTCCCAGCACTTTTGGAAGAAGAAATCCTAGAATCTATCTGGTCCCAAAGATTTATCTAGATTCATGTTGAAGACTACTTTCTTAACTTCTTCTAAAGTGATGGGCTTGATTAGGTTTTTGTTGTCTTCTTGAGTAACAACTTTAGGGATAACTTTTAGAAAACTGGATTGCGCAACATAATTTGAACCTTTATGGTTATTCAATATATCCTGGAAATATTTAATGAAGGTGTTTGCTATTTCTCCTAGTTTTTCAATTAAAATTCCTTGCTGATTTTTTATCCGTGTGATTCTACTCTTAGCTCTGTTGTAAAGGGTAGAGTTATGAAAAAAAATTGTATTACAATCACCTTCTCCAAGCCATCTTTCTCTGGATTTATGTCTCAATAATATCTCTTCTTTGGAAAGAATATCTTCTTGCTTAGCTAGCAATTCCTTTTTGAGAAGATAGCTCTTATTATCCATGCCCTTGCTGATTACTTCTAAGTTCAACTCTATAAGTTGGTTTTCTATGTCCAATTTTTCTTTGAAGATGTTGTTAAATTGTTCTATGTTCCACCTAAGGATACGTTCCTTAGGCATCTTTAATTTATTAATGAAGACAAACATTTTAGACCCTTTGCAGCTATCTTATGTCCACCAAAGTTTGATGTTATTAAGAAAGTTTGGGTCTAGGAACCACATCTTCGCGCACTTGAATGGGTTTCTAGCCAGTTTGATGGGCTTAATGAATTCAAATCTAACATGGAAGTGATCAGATCTGACTATGGGAAAGATCGAAGACTAAATATTTAAATTGTTGATATCCAGCTCACCCTTTATCATAAATCTGTCATGTTTCTCTGCGATGTAAGAAAAGTCCTTTCTCCTATTGTTCCATGTATAAGTGCCATTATTCATAGGAGTATCAATTAAATTATGCAAAGCACACCACTCTTTAAAGTCTTTAGATGCTTGCGATAGCTCCTGAGTGCCTCGTACCTTTTCATTAATATCTAAAATAGTATTAGAGTCACCTCCTAATAGAAAAAATCATTCTTTTGACTATCCAAGAATTGACCAATTTCATTCTAGACTAATTTTTTATCAGTACTATTAACCAGACCATACACATTTATGACTATGAAATTAAGATCTGATTCTAGACTTTGAACTTTAACACTTATCCAATTATTAGAACAATTAAGAATACTAATACTAACCTTCCTTGGATCCCAAAGGATGCCCAAACCCTCAAACACCCTTGAAGATTCCTGAAACATAGAACACCATACTCCAAGCAACCTACTTAATTTATTTATTTCTAATGAATTTAATTTAGATTCTTGGATTAAAACAACATCATAATTAAAAGATTTGAGGTTATGTTTTAATAACCTTTGTTTGCTAGGGGCATTGAGACCCCTAGCATTCCAAATAGTGAGCTTCATACCTGACCAGAAAGGCACTTCCCCTTCCCATTGTAGAAAATTTGATCTATCTTCTATTGTTCCTTACTAAGACCCTCTACTTCTCTAAGTTCCTTTAGATTCTTCCTACCTCTTTTTCCTTTTATCTTGCCACAACATGGGGACTTAGGCCCTTCTTGAGACATGTAGATGCCTAGCTGATCTAGGTTAACTTCTGTTGTCTATACTATATCAATCTTTCTTGATAGAAACTATTCCTAATCCTCTAGATCAAGTTCTAAAATAATCTATCTAGCAAGATCAGATTGTTTGAAGAATGTTGAAGCCATGTCTTCCATTTGAATGTTTAATATGTCTCTTCTAAGATCTTCACATGAATAGTTTTCCCCTCCTAATTGGAGGATCCTCTGGATAAGTTCTTCCTTCCGAGCAACCAAAGTCTTGTCAATATTGTCAGGACAAAATGCTTGGACTAAATCATCAGCGAGCTGATCAATCTTCACTCTTTCTATCTCTGTCATATCTAGTTTAGCATTTGAAGGGTCTATGAAGCTTTCCTTATTCAAAAATTCTTGAAGTTCCTTAATTGGTAATTTAACTGCCTGTACATTTTCTTTGACTTCATGCTAGAGCCTGCTGCTCGGAGTGAAAGGTGAACTGCTGGTAGCAGCTGGAGTCTACCAAAACTTATTAAGTTTGACAAGGGACTCCACCATATTATCTTCCACCAGAGGCGGATTTGGTTGTGGAGAGATTGGATCCTTATGATGTTCTTTTTCGCTACTTGCCCTGCATGAAGTGAACAACATGAGTTTTTCAAGCTCCTATAATTTTCTTCCTTGATTGTCCTCTGAGGAACCTGCTTGTTGAGGGGCAGAGATCTCTTCCGGATGAATATCTTCACTTGTTGGATATATTGAGCTTTCTGAGCCCTTTTCATAAGATGTCTCTATTGGTCTCTTTTGAGAGAGAGAATTAACCCTTGGAGTTTTCCTCCCTATTATCAGAAGGTTCCTGACCCTGAGGTTTTTGTATTTAATTGTCTCTATTATTCCTTCTTTTGTTTCTCCTTTCATTCTTACTTTCTTTCCTATTGTCCACAATGGTGTTCAATAACTTGGGCCTGCTGGAAGAATTGGCATCTTTATTACCATGACTGTCCTTATCCCTGGAAAAAATCTCTTGGGAGGATATGTCCTTGATGCCCATTGGATTCTTATCCAAAGGGGAAAATTTATCTTGTTTATTTTTTAATCTGTCTGCTTTTCCTTTTGGCGCTTTACCCTTTGTCTTGTCCCATGATTTTCCTTAAAAGGAGTAGAACCAAACAAATATGTACCAATTCTTATGAGGCATTCCTTGGGCATCTAATCTCCTTGAAGCATCTTGAGATGTCTTTTTCTAATAAGAGGAAGAGACTCACAAAGATCTGATGTTACATCCATCATATTGAAAGACTGACTTCTATAATCATCAAGTCTGATGATATCCAAGATTTTTCCCTCATATTTGATAAGTTCCAGATCATATTTTGATCTATTTGTAATGATTTTTAAATGTTTGGTCTTGGGTTCATTGATATGACCATTGATTAGAAGTTTCACATTATTACTTATTTAATATGCCAAATCCAAACCGATGAGGTTTCATAAAAATCTACCAATTCTTTTTAAAATGTTGATGTGCTTTAATTCTGGGGGTAATGAGTGAACTACATACCATGAAGGAATTGTGAAATCTAAAGTGCTTACATTGCAGTTAGGAATCCAATCAAAAAAATGAATAGCATGGCCTTTGAACATGCATTCAAAGGCATTAAGGAAATCTTTCTTCACTAAATCATCATAGCAATAAAGATAAAGAATTTTATCAGAAAATTTAGAGATACATAACTGGGCACCATAGAACTCATCAAGCCAATCGATCAATTTGTGTAAGTCAGAAGTAGGGCCATTCCAATGGGTGAAAAGGCCTACCTCTTGACATTCTTCCCATTGTTCTTCACTGACTTGATCGTTGATGATGAGAACCATATCATTGAGTTTTGTTGAGGAATGATGGATGGAAGTAGAGAATTTAGGGTTTAGATGGAAGTTTTTGTTAGCTCTGCGATGTGAAGGGATGTAGGGAGGAGATGAAACCATGGGAGGGTGGGTTAGCAAATGAGATGGCATGACTGAATTAAGAAGATGGGAAGAAACCTCAATCCCTGGGCAAGGTGAAATTTGATTCATCCTAGCATACTTAGTCGAGTTGAACACTTCAATCTGCTTGTCTAGGTTTGAAATGGAGAAGATTTTGGGAGGTATATCTCGACAAGTTTTTCTTGTCATGTGCTCCTCCTTCTCCAATTGCAAATTTTCCAGAGGTGCATAGAAGTTTGAAGTATGAATCTTCTCTGTATCAGGATAGCCAAGATCTCATGCCTTGCTTCAAACATGATGGTTGAGTAAAGACTTGCCAAACCAATTTGATGTCTGATGGTAGTGCCCCAAATGTTTCCTTGCATTGATCTTAGTGAAGGGCCTAGCATTTTTAGCATGATGTCTGCTATTGACATTTTTTGCAATATGCTTTCTGCTCACCATTATTTAGTTTTTAATGAATAAAATATTATTAAATATTTTCATATCGTTATATTTAAAGTATAAACAAAATCAAACTATGTCATATAAGAAATGTTAAACTTATGTTTGATATTTATCTAATAAAATAGTTTAAATCATTAGTTTAAGAGAAGAATTTAACAAATGTCATAAAAAAAATTTCTTCCAACCTTACCAAAAAGGTCCTTTATCTCTCAAATAATTTAATCAATCGAATTTGAGAAAACTAATTTTCTATATACTTTGTTAAAAAAATTGCAACTTGCTTTAGTTAAACTAACAATTGCACCTTAGGTTGTAATAGGTATGCCAAAGTGATAACAATTATTATTATTAATAATGACTAAGTGTTTTAATAATATTTAATTATTATTCTAATTAATTATAATTATAATGTATTGGGGGAGTAAAAACGATTATTGAATTTTAATCATATTTAATTAGAATATTTAAATAAATTATTATTGAAATAAATTGGAACTGTAAGTTGCAAAAGATTAATAGGTGAACTTGAGATTTTATTTCCTAGTTGGATTTATACGAAAATGTAAACTTGAAACCTCTAGAAAAATTAAACCTTTGTGACTTCAAAACATAATGTATTAAGAATACTACATTGTATGTTCTGTATGTGAGGTATATCTTATGATTTGTGATTTTGGGGTTTGACCTAGCTTTGACCAGTTTAGGACGTCTACCAAAGGCTTAGGAGTTATGTGATTGTCATGTTATGATGTTTGATCTTGATATTTTAAACTCAACCATGGTAATGTGTTGGTATGCTATATGATGAGTTCGTATTTATTGTTCATTATTTCTTTCCAATGTTCTTGTGTGAAGCTGAGGTGAATGTTATGAGATACTTGATTTAACCATTTTTAGTCTTCGATCAGTATTTTTGGGGATGCTTTCCAGTTACTTGTAGAGGATTGATATGTTATTATGAATTATCTTTTGATTCTTTCCAATCACTTGTATAGGACTAAGGTGATTTTATGTGATTCTTTGATTTATACTTTTATGAGCCTAGGGTAGGTAATTCGTATGATAAGTTGGGAAGTGGATTTCAATGGAGGTTGGGGCCTAAAGTAGCTACCAAGGTAACCATTGTAAGTAGTTTAATAAGTGATAACATTTCATTAAATGGGGTTTAAATGAATTAACAAGATATTGGTACCACAGAAAGTCACTAAGGGGTCGGAGGATTAAAAGACTAGTCGGGTAAACTTAGAGTTGACTTGTTAGTATGCCTTGTCAGTACAAAAAGACATTAGTGTCACATAGAGTCACTAGGGGGCTGGAGGATTAAAATACTAGCCAAGTAACCCTAGAGTTGGATTCATGGGATGACACTTGTCCACTAGTAGTATAGATTTCCTACATGTCTTTGTGTGCCTCTAGATATAGATGTTGATTTATTTTGAACCTTTGTGTTAGATTACTTTTAGAGTTTCCTGGACTTAGAGATTGATTTTGGTATTTGGATTGATATTTGTTTGCGACTTGAGACTATCTCCTCACCACAGTGGGAGTGGACCATTTAGGTTCCATGTAGTTGGGTGGTAGTGCTTTTTTTACTCTTACCATTGAGATCTGTCTATTGATACTGTGGCTAGAGTTTCCTTCTCTGGATTTCCTTTCATTATATCCTTGCATATTACAATGGATGGTTGGATCTTTATGGTGTATTGTTAGATCTTTATGATAGATGATTTCACTTATTTATTGTACTTTATTTCATGGATTCGAAAAGGATGATGTAATCTATTTTTATAAATGTATATTCTTTTAGCCTTTCATACTCTACGACATGTACAGTGGATGATTGAGCATTCTAAATTTTATTGCCAAGTGGCATTTAGAACAAATGTATATTATTTAAATGGACTTTGGACTTTTAATTATTCTTTCATGTGGATGTGTTATTTATTAGACTTAGTATTAATTAAAATTAAATATGATTCAACATCTTGGGATCCTTAGGAATGTAATATGTTATGTTTTCTTGTGTATGATTGTATGTTATTTCTTCTGCTACTTTATTATTAATGTGTATGCTATTCTTTCTCTAAAAAAAATGTTAGGAAAACTTAGTAAAGCTTTAGGTTAATTATTTTGGATCCCTTGGCAGGGTGTTACATCTGGTATCAAAGCCTGATTTTATGCATTGGGAGCTTTGGGTATATTGGAATGCCACTAGTTGTTAACTAGTTGAAATTAAAACAAAATTTAAACTATTATATATATCTATTTCAAACTGAAACTTGAACTAGTTGAATTGAAATAGAATTTAAACTTTTAGTTGTATATTTTTAACTTGAACACTTAGACTTCTAACCTGAATTATACATAAATCTAAATATAGGAAAAACTAAAAATTGAACTTATTCTATTTTCAAAACATGTGTCTTTTATCTATGTTTTATAGTAATCTATTTTATCGTTATTATAGCATCTTGTATCTTAGATATTATTCTGTTAGAGGTCATAGCCTAGGTCATGGTAGAGATCGTGGATGAGGAAAAAACATTAATGTACATGAGTATGTCCACAAAGGCCTTAATTAGAAAGAGGGTAGGGAAGTGCATGTTAGTGAGCATTAGGATGAGAACCACAGAGAGCAATAGGCCAACTTAGAGAAATTTGACCTTAGGAAAATGATGAAGACCATCATTGATTGCCTACCTCATCTTCAGGGTGTTGGTCAGGATGGAGCACATCAGGTAGGACATGAGCATAGACCTAGGTCTAGGAGCCCTTGGAGGGATTGACAAAGATTGATTGTATCTACTCAGATGAAGGACCTTCAAAGATCCAAGGTCAAACCCTTTAATGGGTTAGGTTCAGGTTATGTAGTTGAGTAGTGGCTTATTGCTCTTGACGGGATTTTTTCTATTTAGGATTTTGACACTGATATTAAAGCAAGGTTTTCTATCACCAACCTAGAACTCTTTAGAGCCACATGGTGGACTATCAAAGAGAAGAAGCTAGGCATAGACATGAACAGTGTCATATGGGAGTTATTCTTGGAAAACTTTCATGAGCGATTCCTCCTAGAAGAATGGAACCAGTATAGGGTAGATGAATTCCACAACCTGAGACAGTTCACTATGACCGTAGTAGAGCATTAGTGCAAATTCTATGAGCTCGTGCCCTATTCAAGAATTAGTGATAACCCAACACAGATGGCACAACATTTCATCAGAGGCTTGAACAATTGTTTAGTTGGGGGTGTTAAGGTGTTTAAACCTAAAACCCTCAAAGATGCAATACATCGAGTCATTCTTGTAGAGCAAAGTGTTAACCTAGGACATGGAGGTTTTGTGAGAGCACCTACAGCATGAGGATCCAAGAATAATCAAGGAGTAGGTGATAGTAGGAAGCCTCCTTCTAGAGGTAATTAGTAGTAGGGAGGAACTCATCCTCCAACACAAAGTGGTGGTGATGGTTCCAGCACTAGGAGCTATCATAACGCTCAGCACAACAAGAAAAATCAATACACTCAACCTGCACAAAGCAACTAGTCTTATGCTAGTGGGGGTAGCGTTCAGCAGTCTAGTGCACCTAGAGTGCAGGGGAGTTTCAACAAAGAGTGTTTCTCATGCGGACAATGAGGACACAAGTCATCCCATTTCCCTTAAGGGAAATCACAATTTTCATATCAGAGACCTTTAGCTTCAGAACCTATGGTTGGAGGCATGGGTAGGTCCTAGAGAATGTTCTCAGTAGATTCATATCCTCCTACAAGGGGAAAGGGTCCAATGGGACCCACAAAGTGAGCTCTTTAGTTTTACCATTCTTGTAGGCTTCCAGGAGTAAGCCTAGCTCTAGGGGGGTGGATGTAGTGCCTACCCCTAGTTTTCATTTTGCTATCATTGCCAAACTCTTTTAGGCTAGTTTTATGCTTGATTATTAGTAGCATTATTTTGAGATTATCATATGTTGTTTTATATTTAGTTGATTTTATGATGAGATTACTTGGTACTCTATACTTCATGTATGCATGATGATTATTCAATGATTTCAATTATTGATGATGATTAGTTAGATGGATTATCATGTGTTTTCTTATGGATACTTACCCCATACTGTATGTGTATGGTGTGCATGTATGTTTTCTTTATTTATGGTGTTTCTGATGTGGTTGAGGAAAGGAGTCGTAGTCACTTGCTAGTCAGGATCTACATGATGCACCACTTCCTACCATTGCTTGTTTAGCTTAGTATATATGTGCTTGTACATGCATGAATTTTATGCAAATTGCAAGTATAGGATATCGACTTCCTTGAATTGCCAGGATGGGCGTACCCTATTGCATTATCTCAATGGTAAGAGAGGAGAGATAAATTCTTAAGTCCAAATCCTAACCTTTGAACCAATTTGTCCTAGAAAATTAGGACAAGTATCTGAGTTGATTACCTTCTAAATGTGTCATATGACATTAATTCATGATTATAACCATTTAGTTTGATCTTGTATGTGTTTTTCTATGATGGGTTTTCATATTTTATCCTATAAGTCTTTGGTGATTTTTCTATTAATTAAGTCAATTAAATGGTTAAATTAATGATTTAATTTAATAAAAAATTATTATAGAAATTTTAATATTTAATTATATTTAATTAATTGAGAAATTAATTAAATAAAAAGAATTAAATTTAAAGATAAAAGTTATAAGTCTAATTTTAAGAACATGATAATATTTATTTTATTTAATAATAATATATTTAGATTTCATTTTTAAATAAATGCTAAATACTTTTTTTTTATTGGTAAATGGCTAATGGCCATGATAATTTTATTAATAAGAATTAATAATAAGTACAATAGCGATCCATTGTTCAAATGGGCACTGGTAGGAAAGAACAGGGAAAGAAAACCTCCAGTCTAGCCTAGGACCATGTTCCTTTATTATTACATCATAAAAGAGTCATACCCCAGTCAAATTATTATCTTAGATATTACATCAAATTTAAACAATAATTTGAGCATAAGCTCCTTAATACAAAGCAAGGTCTCTTTGAAGAGATTTCATCACTTTCTTTACAATCTTTCATAGCTATCAGGTGTGAACATCCCTGTCTAACTTCTTGCCAAAAAACTAGTTAATCATAAGACTAGCGAAATTCTTTAAACTACATACTATCAATATCTAAATTTATTAACTAAACTCATATTAAAACATAGCTTAAAATTAAATTAAGAGACAACTAATACACTATCATAAGAAAAACTAGACATAAACCATCACTAAACAAATAGATCATCCAAAACAGGCAAACACCGACAGGACCCCAAATGGGAATAGAAAGATATCAAACTAAACAAAGAGTAATCATAATCTAAAGTTACAATTATTGGGAACCAACATATCAAAAGGAAGGTGCCAAAATTAGAAGCTAATCCTTCACTAGGCACGTGTCGAAGTTAAACTGCCATCAGAATGTGTTCTCGATGCATGGAAAGCGCTATTTTTGGAACAAGCAGTTAACTGTTAGTGCACCTCTGAATTGCAGAGTTGCGGACCTATGTACCTGCGGATCTACATAACTGCATGAAAATGTGCACCTGCACACCTCGAAGGTCAAAAAATGCAAAATTTTACTTAGTGCCAAAAATGAAATTCTGGCATCTAGGTTTTGTTCTTCTTCATCCCAAAGCTATGTTTGGATGTTTACCCTTGAATTTTTCTATCATCTTAGTAATTTTAGCTGCATTTGAAAGATCTAAAGCCTCATATTTATCCTTGACCTTCTATCTGTAATTGTCTACCTCAATTCACATGTCAACAAAATCCCCAAGTTTGGTATCCAATTCTAACAAGGCTTCTTCTATCTTGGAATTCCAAGGCACCCGTGTTGAACCTTGTCATTAATAATAGCATAAGATGAGGAACCCATTCTGGTTTATGTGTCCAACCTCTATATCTTTGATCTTTTCTTCTCTCCAACTGCCTTATCCAAAAATGATCAAATGTTTGAAACTTTTTCACAAGATTTTCTAGGTGTTTTTAAATGGCTTTTTCAGAGCTCTTCTGCTAAAAATTTCAAGTTGAAACTTTCATCGGTCCTAAAAATGGGCAACTGAAGGCTCCCTATTTTAAAACTAAAAATCATAAGACTAGCAAAATTCTTTAAACTACATACTATAAATATCTAAATTTATTAACTAAACTCATATTAAAATATAGGTTAAAATTAAATCAAGAGAGGACTAATATATCATCATAAGAAAAACTAGACATGTAAACCATCACTAAACAAATCGATCATCCAAAACAGACAAACACCGAGAGGACCCCAAATGGGAATAGAAAGATACCAAACTAAACAAAGAGTAATCATAATCTAAAGTTACAATTGTTGGGAACCAACATATCAAAAGGAAACAATTGATCTAAAACTGGCAGACTAAAACTAGCAATCTGACCTATTGTGAATGGAAACTAGAAGGCTTGGGAGCACTCTACTACCACCCTGGTCTCACAACCAATGAACAAAGCCTCTAGCAATAGGAACCCATAACACTAGTAACCATGTTGTAGATTGACAAAATTAGAGGAAATCTTATGAAATCTACAGATCTAATTTTACATACTGAATCTGATAAGCAAGAGAACATCAGAAGTAAAGCTAATAATAAGAAGCTCAGAGAACCTCTCCAATGCCTATATTTGTACCTCGAATTACTTGAACCAACCCATAAAATGGAGATTAGCAATGCTACCAATTAAATCTGATGACACGAGGAAGAGCTCACACATATTTAGATAGCCAATATTGTTAAACAAATCATCAAACTGAACTAATTACCTAAAATAAAACTATTGGTGCTCTGTCAAAGAGGAAAAACCCTGTTACAAGGACAGAGAACCAACCTAAGGCTCAAATAGCATTGATTAATTAACACCTTCATTTGAGAATGTAAAAGGTCATATCAACCAAACCATCTGACCAGCATCGAGTTCAAAACCAAACTAAAATGAACTCCTCTATTGTGATGGAAAGGAGCGACCCTAAAAATCCTTAAATGCTAACATCTGCCAGAATGCTAAATACTATTATTATTCAAGTTAATAAATATTTTATCAATTAACATTTCAAAAATAAATTTACAAGTGAAAAAAGATATTAATTTCTTAAAAGTTTTAAGATTGCATAAAGTGTGCATGAGATTAAAATTTAATATATTAATTAAAATGAGAAGTCAAGTGGAATTAAATAAATATATTTTATATTTTATAAATGTGCATCAAAAAGATAAAGAAACAATAATAAAGAGCTAAAGTCTAGTGAATAGGGAGTCCTCTCGGGTGATCGCACAATTAGTGTCCCGATTTTAGGAGAGAACTCCTTATCACCAATTGAGGGTTCATTTTCAAAGGACCGAAGTTTTGGGGAAGGACTACAAATTTTTGGAAGAAGAAAATTTTGGAAGAGAGAAGGTTTTGAGAGGAGAAATTTCTCTCATAGTCTTTTTGGGCATAGCGATTTAGCATCAGAGTCCAAGTAGATTCTTGTGATAAATTCGTACAATTAATTACACTATTTCTTTTCCTGTCTTCTTCGTGTCTGCAAAATGATTACTTGAATAATTCCTTGTGACGAGTGTTTCAATATTGAAAATTTTTGGTATGCATGTTAATTCTTCTGTGTACGTAGAGATTGAAGTATTTTTTTGAATCCTCGTCCAATAATTTTGCAAATTAGATTTAAACCGGGAAGGGTTTAGAATTGAAAAAGGTAAGTTTTAAATTGGAAATTCAAATGGTTGATTATATTTTTCCTATTAGACTAAAATTGAAAATCTTTATAAAATATATTTTGGTGGGTGGGGTGGCCGAGGGGGGCTATTGGTTGTAATAAAATTTATAAAATTTTGAACACAATAAATTTAAATATATATATATAGGGGTGAGAGGGAAGCGGGCCACCACATCCCACCTCCCCCTCCTCTTACTTTCCACCGCGTCGGTATACGTAGTAGACACTGCTACTAATGTAGCGTACTTTGTTGCGGCAGCAACAGAGTTGTTGCGCAAGCCACATTAGTGGTAGGCCGATGGGCCTTTATAAATGTAAGTGGGTTTAATTTAAATTTTTTCTAATTTTATTAAAGTTTTAATTGTATCTTATGTTTAGAATTTAATTTATATAAAATTTATTTATTAATATATTTATTAATTAATATTAATTTTATTAAATGTTATTTAATATATTAAATATTAATAATTTTTAATTTATAAATGTTAATAAATTATTATTAGTTATTATTTTATTAATAAACTAATAATTTTTTAGTGATAATTTACTATAAAATTATTTTTAAATAAACAATTATTATTACTATTAATGATTAAGTGTTTTAATAATATTTAATTATTATTTTAATTAATTATTATTAAAATGTATTGGGGGAGTAAAAATGATTATTGAATTTTAATCATATTTGATTAGAATATTTAATTAAATTATTATTGAAATAAATTGGAACTGTAAGTTGCGAATGATTAATAGGTGAACGTGAGATTTTATTTCCTAGTTGGATTTATACGAAAATGTAAACTTGAAACCTCTAGTAAAATTAAACCTATGTGTCTTCAAAACATAATGTATTGAGAATACTACATTATATGTTATGTATATGAGGTATATATTATGATTTGGGGTTTCGGGGTTTGACCTAGCTTTGACTAGCTTAGGACGTCTACCGGAGGCTTGGGAGTTATGTGATTGTGATGTTATGATGTTTGATCTTGATCTTTTAAACTCAACCATGGTAATGTGTTGGTGTGCTATATGATGAGTTTGTACTTATTGTTCATTACTGTTTTCTAGTGTCCTTATGTGAACCTGAGGTGAGTTTTATGAGATACTTAACCATTTTTAGTCTTTGGTCAGTATTTTTGGGGATGCTTTCCAGTTACTCATAGAGAACTAATGTGTTATTGTGAATTATCTTTTGATGCTTTCCAGTCACTTGTATAGGACTGAGGTGATTTAATGTGATTCTTTGATTTATACTTTTATGAGCCTAGGGTAGGTAATTTGTATGTTAAGTTGGGAAGTGTCTTGCAATGGAGGTTGGGGTCCAAAGTGGCTACCAAGGTAACCCATTGTAATTAGTTTAATAAGTGATAAAATTTCATTAAATGGGGTTAAAATGAATTAACAAGATATTGGTACCACAGAAAGTCACTAAGGGGCTGGAGGATTAAAAGACTAGTCGAGTAACCTTAGAGTTGACTTGTTAGTATGTCTTGTCAGTATGAAAGGATAAAAGTGCCGCATAGAGTCACTAGGGGGCCGGAGGATTAAAAGACTAGCCGAGTAACCCTAGAGTTGGATTCATGCGATGACACTTACCCACTAGCAGTATAGATTTCCTATGTGTCTTTGTGTGCCTCTAGGTATAGATGTTGATTTATTTTGGAAACTTTGAGTTAGATTAATTTTAGGGTTTCTTGGACTTAGAGATTACTTTTGTTATTTGGATTGATATCATGTTTGGGACTTGAGACTATCTTCTCAGTGTGGTGGGAGTGGGCCATTTAGGTTCCACATGGCCGAGTGATAGTGCTTTTTACTCTAACTATTGAGATCTGTCTATTGATACCATGGCTAGAGTTTCCTTGTCTGCATTTTCTTTCATTCTATTCTTGCATATTACGATGGATGGTTGGATCTTTATGTTGTATGGTTAGATCTTTATGATAGATAATTTTACTTATTTTATTGTACTTTATTTCATGGATTCGAAAAGGATGATGTAATCTATTTGTTGGTGTAAATAAGTATTCACTATTTACACTTACTTAAGTTTAATTAGGTTAATGAATATTTTTTATCATTTATTTATTAGCCACCTAGGAGTATGCGTACTCTTGTGAGTTGTCATATTGACAACACAGGAGTCTGCACCTCTTTTATGCACATGGTGTCTACAACACAGGAGTTAACACACTAATTAAGCACATGGTGTCTACAACCTTTTCATTCTTATCCACTCATCTAGAATGATGGATAAGGCATGTGCTTAGTTGTCATGATGCTTATCTTATCTCGTGGTTCTTTCTAGAGACATTCTAGGTGCTTCCTGAGAGGCCTTTATATACAAGCACTCCTAGTGTGTACATTCATCACATACTGAACAGAGCAATGTATTAGGACATACTCTGATTAATTGATCATGTCCATTTTTGGTCTATAGTTGTGCTTGTGTTTGACTTCTTAGTTCCTGGGTGAATTTTTTTCTTAGGAAAATTCTTACATGGTATCAGAGCTATACCAAATTCTTACACTATTTTTATAAATGTGTATTCTTTTAGCCTTGCATATCCTATGACATGTACAGTGGATGATTGAGCATTATGAATTTTATTGCCAAGTGGCATTAGGAACAAATGTATATTATTTAAATGTACTTTGGACTTTTAATTATTCTTTCATGTGGATGTGTTATTTATTAGACTTAGTATTAATTAAAATTAAATGTGACTCAATGTCTTGGGGTCCTTAAGGAATGTAATCTGTTATGTTTGCTTGTGTATGATTGTATGTTATTGCTTCCACTACTTTATGATTGATGTGTATGTTATTCTTTCTTTAAAACAAAATGTTTGAAAAACTTAGTAAAACTTTAGGTTAATTCTTTTGGATCCCTTGGCAGGGTGTTATATTCTACATGTATTCCTCAACTACTATATATGAACCTATTGTTGTTCCTTCTTTATAACCTATGATAGTTGATCTCATTCTTTCTTGTAAGACTATCCATAACCAACATGCCCATAAATGATGCAAGAAACATCAAGTTAAAGCTAAGGGTAAAGCTCACTCTTTTGCTTCTCAACATGTATCTTCATCTCAACCTTTACCTTCCTTTGACCAAACCATGTGTGAGCCTTTGGAGGAAGCTAAATAAGATAACACTATGCATATGGATAAATGTGATGATTTTGTTGATATTTTAGATTTCATTAATCTTGATATGGAAGATACTTTAGATGATGAACATATTAGTAGTGATGAATAATTTCTATGCATCTTAAAATCACTTATAGTAATGAGCATAGTGACTCTCAGAGTCCTTTCTTAGAATTGGTTGTGATTTCTACTATGATGGATGTCATTCATCTTGCAAGTCACCATCTTCCCCTAGCATTTCAGACCAAGATAGAGAAGGCATACAGAACACTTGATGTGGACTTCATTTATCATGGTAGTCTCTATGTTCTTGTGTTGTGTTTCCCCCATTTTTGTGTATTTTTTATATGTTCTAATTTGATTGCTTTAAATGATCCTTGTTGCTTTGTTGAGCACAAGAGGATAAAGTGATCACCCTATCATATCCACTCTTCTATTTGTATTCATTTTATTCTATATTTTTTTAATATGGTATGTCATACTTGTGCTATTTTTTGTACTAGTGATCTTGTGTAGTCTTCTTGGTTGCTTATGATATGGTAGCACCGATTCTTTTTGGTATCCATGTTATTGGCACAAAAATATTCTTATTTGTAACTCTTATGTATCTTTTCCTCTATTGTGTTTTAGTTCTACTTCCTTTGGGGAATGATGATATTTCACACTTGATATTATATTAAATATTATCATATGATGTTACTAACCTCAATGTTAGTAGATCCCACAATTTTCTGACCTCAATTTTAGGACAATGACAACCCACAATTTGATTCAGAGACTAAGAAGTTGGAGTTATATATGCAGAGTTTGTACCAATTTATTTGTTCCTAATAGGAGGCATTGGAACTAGGAAAATGTTTACTGCCAATATACTAGGCCTTCCTTTGCATATACAATAACTCAATCAGGGGTGATGGCTATTACTTTCATACATAGGAGAATTGGCTTACAATCTAGAAGGCACAACTTTGCATTATGCACTTCTCATTCCATTTAACAAATTTGTTTTTGCTCCACTTAGTTTTGAAAGATTGGACATGTTATCAAAATAGTACAATCATTTATGAAATTATTGTCATCAATGAGATCTCATTAGTTGGAGCAAGGTTACTATGTTGCATAGACAAAAGATTATGTGACATAATGAAAGTACCTAGTAGATACTTTGGTGGTCTGGATATCATTTTCTATGGTGATTTGTACCAAGTTGAACCAATACATGAATGCCCAATATTCCAAACCCTCACAACTAATGATGATCTAGTACCTTAAAAATTTTGGGAACATAATATTAAATGTTATAATTTAGAAACAATGGTAAGACAAAAAGACCAAACTTTCATCAATATTCTTAATAGAATACACATTGGCTCTCAAACAAACGATGACATAGCATACTTGAATGAGAAATGCCTGTTCTCACCACCAATAGACCCAACACTTCCATTATTGTTTTACAAAAGAAAGGATGTCAATGCACACAACCAAAAGATATTAGCTTCTCTCCATAGAAAACTGATTACAATAAATGCAATTGATGAGCACAATAATTCTACTACACTGCACCATTTACAAAAAAATGCTATACCTCTATCCAATCAAATATAATTAAAATAAGACATAACTACCAAAATATTTGGTGAAAAATATGGCATACAAGATGGATTTTTCTATGGAGTATATGGGAAGTTCAAGACATACACATAGAGACTGACACCAACATCATTTGGCTAGAATTCAATGACCCACACATTGGTAAGTCCCAAGTCACATAGATGACAAACCTCAAAAAATCATACATAAACAATGGGTGTGTGCCAATTCTGTTAGAGTAAATAATTAATAATTATTTATTTATTCTATTTACTTGAGCTTATTAGGTTAATGCATGTAGTTAATAGTTGTAGTGATGAGTTGTTGACAATGCGGGAGTTTGTTCCCTTCTAGCATGTTCCACCTTTTTGTGGAAGAGTTCTTAGTTGTCAACCTTATATTCTATCAACTTTTAGCTTGTTCTATAATCCTCCATGAGGCCTTTATAAGTAGTCTCTCTCTCATTGTATCTCATTACACATTTTCATTGTACATACAATTTCATTGTTTTGCAATATGTTCTCTCTCATGTCTGTTTAAGGTTTTTTCCAAACTCCACCTCTTCCTTCTTGGTTTCCCTTCAATAGGTTATTTCACATGTAGGTGATCTTGGTGACTACAAAGTTGCATTCCATCAACTCCTACATGTTATCAGAGACTCCCTGTTGCTGCTTCATTTTAGGTTTTTTGAAGCCGCGATTCAGAGACACAAACCCTAGTTTGTTTGTGCATTTTTCTTCAATCTGGGGGAAGAGCTTTTTTTCATAGCACTTTGAGCCCAAACGGACACTGTCATTGGATCTGGAAGGCCATTTACAATCAGGATCCATATAAAATTTGTCAATTTTGGAGATAGGGCTCTAGGAGGAATTTTTTTTAAATGCAGGACTTTTCGTATGGATTGTATGGAAGATTTGTGCAAGAAAAAAATTTACAAAAAAACATTTACAGGCACACCACCACAACACTGCCTAGTGGCCACTGCTACACCACCCGCACACCACTCTTCTAGCGGCATCCCAGTCCTCTTCGCTCAGTCTCGGTCTCAAACTCCGCTCCGATGGCTCAGCCTTTTCCTTCGACGGCTCAGCCTTTTTTGCCAGCAGCACATTTTGATCTAGTCGCTCCGTCGGTGCTTAGTCCTTGTCTACCACTCCTGCCTATCAACTTAGCACCATGTGGAGGTTCTTTACAGACATCAGTGCCAGCGTGTGTCACAGTCAGCACTAGTGGGGACTATTTGCAAACTCAGCGCCCAGTCATCATTTGGTACACTTGGCACCAATACAGGGGTGACACATGGCTTGGGTGCCACATGGACTCGCCACATCACCCCTGACATGTCAGCCTTGCCACGTGGCCTCTTTTTTGCCATGACGGGCCCCAAACTGTCAATTTTAAGCTTGTCTTTTGCTAACATCAACATGACATCACTACATCATTAACCCCTTGGAGCTCTCTAGGGTCATTTTGACCTACTATTAGTTTTTTGGCCATAACTTGAGCACACAGAGGTATTTTTCCGATCCAAAAGAAGCACCAAAAAGTTGGTTCTGAGATAGAGACATTGGAGTAGGTATTTTTAGGTTTTGATGCAATTTTATTGCCCTTTTTTTAGTTGAAGTCCGAAGTTCCTTTTTTGACTCCAGCATGCATATATTTTGCGTCCCATGTCAGTTTCTTGAAAATGTTATATTTTTGGAAAGCTGGTTTTGTCACCTTTTCAGAAATGTGGTCTTTTTCTTCATATTCTAGCCATGCTTTTTCTATCATGTTTTTGGCATTTTTTCTCTATGGTGGATATCTTGGGTGTTTCAGGTCCGAGGATCATTTTCTTGGCATGGTTTCCTTTGATTTAGGCTGTACTATATTTTGTGTTAGCTTTTTTCCTTTTTTGATCATTGTAGATATTATTTGTAAGCACTTTTATGTATACGTCCTGAGATAAAGTGCCACTTTTGCATTCCAAGTTCATGAATGTTATTTTTTGAGAAAGTTGTACTTGCACTATTTTTATAAAGCACCACGGGGGGATAGATGTTGCCATTTTTTTGGTCTTCTTCCTTTGTCAAGTGAGTGTCCCTTCCATGACATTAGCCCCATGTAGCATCAATGTGACTGTGTCTTTATAGGTGTTTGTACCTCTTCCTCTCTCGTTGTTCTTGATTCTGTCTGCAAAAGATTTTGGCCCACCTTCTCAGTTGCCTATCATCTCACCCCATCTGCATTAAGGGGGGGTTATGCTATTGTTCTAATGCATCCTTGGTTTTATGGTTCAATAGTGTGAGCTATGTATTCAATGGTTGATCCTATATATGAGGCGATTGCAGTGGTTGGCTACCTATGCATTTTGGTGAGATGGATCATCTACCATATAGACACGCTCAGTTCATGCCTTCTTCTTCCATGGAGGTTCTTCAAATCAGCAGTTTCTTTCAGATGGAAGACTTTGCAACTTCTTCATGCTTTAGTGATGCTCTTCATGATTACTCCTTGTTCCTATTTTATGGGGACATTCCCCTAGTTGGAGGCTTCTTCAGTTCTTCACTAGTCCTTAGCACTTTTTGGGGGAGGGTTTTTCCCACGTGGTTTTCTCCCTTTCCCCATTTTGAGAGGTTATATTTCTTTGCATTGTACATCGGTACCTAACATGGCCTTGTTGTCGAGACCCATTCTGCATTTTCATCTTAGTTTTGTGAGCTTAAGGCATTCCCCTAAGTTCCACTTAAGGGGGGGTGTTAGAGTAAATAATTAATAATTATTTATTTATTCTATTTACTTAAGCTTACTTAGGTTAATGCATGTAGTTAATAGTTGTAGTGATGAGTTGTTGACAACATGGGAGTTTGTTCCCTTCTAGCATGTTCCAACTTTTTGTGGAAGAGTGCTTAGTTGCCAACCTTATCTTCTACCACCTTTCAGCTTGTTCTACAAGCTTCCATGAGGCCTTTATAAGTGGTCTCTCTCTCATTGTATCTCATATTTCATTCTCATTATAAATAAAATTTCATTGTTTTACAATATGTTCTCTCTCATGTCTGTTTAGGGTTTTTTTTCCAAGCTCCACCTCTTCATTCTTGGTTTCCCTTCGACAAGTTACTTTGCATGTAGGTGATCATGGTGAATGCAGAGTTGGATTTCATCAACTCCTACAAATTCTTTGCCTTGATAGAGTACTCCAAAAGGAATCTTCAATGCACAAAAGCATTATCAGAAAACAATTTCCAATACAAATGGCATGTGCTCAAACCATCCACAGAGCACAAGGACTTACTATGCATGGCCTCATATTTGACCCTCAAGGAGTGCATCACTAAATACTAAATACTTTATGCGATGTTACAATAGCTACACTAAATACTTTCCATTTTT
Source organism: Cupressus sempervirens (assembly GCA_028749045.1). NCBI lineage: Eukaryota > Viridiplantae > Streptophyta > Pinopsida > Cupressales > Cupressaceae > Cupressus > Cupressus sempervirens. The sequence goes on from CM053791.1 coordinate 536,567,768, forward strand.
AGACACATTTAGAAGACGTTATACACAATAAGAATCTAATGTCCTAAAAAAATATTTGTCTATAGGAAACCTATTTGACGGTACCAATAATCAGAATCCCATTGCTAGGATACAGATGTTTTGCAACATATCAATTCCATGAAATAATGACTTATGTTCAACAAACAATCCAAGTATTTACTACAACAACTTTGACTACCAAAAAGTTGAAGCCATTCTAATGTCATTCCCCCTAGACAACCAAGCAACCTTTGTTTACAATATCTATGCAAGACCAATTGTTTCTCTCACAAACACCATAACAATAATAAAATAAATTAATGACAACTATTACTATACAAAGCCCAATCTATATTGTTGGTGTCTTCAATATTGACATCTCCAAAAACACAAAAATTGTACAAGAGCTAAAAGCAACAATGCATCCATACAATCTATAGTTGTTGCAAGAACAAGCATGCCTTTTACCTAGCACAATAACATATCACTTTTGGACAAATAATAACTCATGTATGCCAATAGTCCAAAGATTAGAGGCATACTGGATTGATCATGTATGACAAGGAGAAAGTTTTCCATTACCTTATGGGTTTAAAGAAGAAGTTTCAAACAAAATAGGGTGGAAGAGGTCATGGTGGAAGATCCAACAAATGGTCTTATGAAGGCCAAAATCAAGATTAAAAAAGAGTGATGAGGCTAGCAGAAATCATAATTAGAGGGAAAATAGTTTTAACTATTTCCAGCATCAAAATAACAAGGATTAGAGAGGACGATGAAGAGGTCATGGGCTAGGAAGAAGAGGTTCTTGTGGGACTTGTTTCCATCATGGAGAAGAAAATAGAGCTAATGAGGGTCCTCAACATCAAGGAGGAACCAACAGAAGACATGAGGGTAATACAAAAGTTGTACATGTAGATGAAGATGGGCCAAATCATTGCATTCTAAATATATTGAAAGAGGAGAAGTCTTGGTTACCAGAAGAGCCTTGCCAAATGATGAGAATGAACCTCAACAAAGGAAGAATTTGTTTAGCACTAGGTACAAATATAATGGTGAAGTATGCAATGCCATTATTAATAGTGGTGGCACAAATAATCTTGTTTCTAAGAAAATGGTTAATATCTTGAAGTGGTAGCACAAATTTTATTTTAATATTTAGTCAAGTATGTCTATAATCATCATTCATTCTATTTGTCTCTAAGAAATTTAAATATACAACTAGCAGCATCACATTTGTGTCTATAATAGAATCTATCGATGGAGAGATAAATCCCTATAATATATATGCCCCACTTTGTCAATCCCATCTAGACCCCATTTGGTCACCTCTAACTTCTATTGTAAGTATATAAATATGGACTTTTAAGAGTCTACTAACATAGAAATTTTTATGTTGTAACGATTTCTATCATATATATGTACGTATGTATGTATGCATGTATGTACGTATGTGTTTAACGATAAAAATATAGTTACAAAATCTAATTAGTGTTAAATTATAATTTTGGTTGTAGTGGAGATGTAGATGCGATTGTTCCAGTTACTAACACATGATATTCCATTAATGCGCTAAAGCTTCCAATAGAGAAATAAAGGCATTCATACTAATAATATTAAATGATGATTAGTCAAAGCTTAAATTTTGGTTAGTCAAAAATTGGGCCAATAATTGGCTATAAGTGGGGACATTGGCTATAAAGGATGTAGCACAAATCTAGAGTCTCAACAAGATCATTAGTGTGGTATCGATGTGTAAAAGACTCATAAAGGAGAGACAACAAGAGGGACTAATTGGAGAAATTACAGGCAAGGAAAAAATGGAACAATGACAAAAACTTCTACCCGAGTTATATACATGAGGTAGGTATACCTATTGCAAGGGACTCAAAAATGGTCACAGAAAGCTATTTAAAGGTTGAGAGGACTAGGTTTGAATAAGAAGAAACAAATCCACAAATTAGACAACCTCAATACAATTTGTGGTGCAAAGAAACGTATGCTAAATATAAATTTCAAAAATTGTCTTTGCATATTAGCTTCCTTAGGTTTGCCTAGAGAAAAACATTCATCTAGAAATAGAAGATTCATGTAGACACTATTGTCCTAGTGGAAGTCATCACTTGAAGTTCCCAAACATTGATTTAGAAAAAAAATATCAAGCAAGCTGATTTCATTTTTAGACCCTCATTCTTTGCTTCATCGTCGATACAATTCACAGAAGCATTTCTTGATGTGGGATTGTCTAATTGGTCAAATATTTGAAAAAGTGGACCGGCTTGAACTTTGAATGCTCCACAAGATACAAATCATACTTCCATCAAGATAGAGACTTTTTTGGCACATCTTTATGGTTTTCATCTTAAACCCATTCAATGACATCAATATGGTCAACTACATTATCTTGACCGACTTATTCTTCTTCCTGGTACTCTTTATGAAATGCACCCTAGTTACAGTTGTTGCAAGCTAGCCAGTAAGAAATCCTCTGAGGGCTATGAGGGGAAACTCCATTTCCCTTTGAACTATAGTTCTATATTTTGCCTGTATGAAGGTTTAGAGAAGATTTATTGATGATTCATCTCCGTATGTTAATTAGCATACTTTAACTTTTTTATTTAGTAAGCACGTCTATAAGACTTTAGACAAAAGAAGATCACAATTCATTTCATTTCATTCTATGAAATTCATATAAAACACTCTAGAGAGGTAGGAAGTAAGAATCTTTGCTTAAGAAAGTTAAGGTTTTGTACTGTTGTTTAGGGGAGAGCTCAAGTAGTAAATATCATGACATTTGTTTTCCTTTAATGTGCTTAGATTGATATTATGGGTAGTAGTAACCTTCTTAAATACACATTTAACACAAATTTAGCTGCATTTATCCTTTCAACATCCCCTTTATCGACAGTTCCCTTTTTATTACCATTGGCATCCATCCTTGTACGATTCTACCACACGCTTCAAACTTTACTAACATTTAGCTCTATTTCTCCTCTTTGTGAGGATTTATCTTATACAGAACTGTCCGTGAAAGCAGAAGAGCAGATCTTTTTGCATTTATGTGAATCATGGTTTTTAGAAATGGGAATGTTGCAATTTAATTGTTGTGCAGAAGATGCAGCAGCTGCGATGGCCTGAGTGGGAGACGTATATTTGTCCCACATGTAGCAAAAAACTAATTAAGCACTGATTTAAAAGTGGAGAGTTTGAGCTCATTGGATGTTGAGCTCGGTAGCATGGGCTTGTAACCCGAGTGGGGACACACAAGGTGGAGGACCAGGCGGGATTTAGCCGGAAGGAGGGAGAGATGCGTGGCATACAATTGTGGCATGCCCTGCTCCAAGTAGAGAGTTGTTGTCAGGCCATCCTTCGAAGGAGGGGTGCATTCTGTTTGGCAGCGTAAGGCGGAGGGGACCGCATGAGGCTAGTTTGACAGAGCAACAATTACCTCCTGCTCCCTATAGTGGAAGGACTACACGCCGCTTGCTTCTCTCTCCCAATCATCCTCCTGGCCTGCCCATCCTCGAACCCCCACCTTTTACCCCCAATTTTCAATCATATTTGATACTTGATTTTAATTTTGATTTCAATCTTATATGCGCATTTTTGATACAAAGTACACTCTGGTTGGAGCAATGCCCCTATCTTTAGTAGATGCATCCCAGCCAGAACATCGAGTTGTATTTTCATTCCTTTCAATCTGAAGATCTTTCAATGGGGCAAAGAAATTAGAAGTATTGATTGCTAATTTGCCCGTATAACCCGAATCCTCCATCCTGTTCTAAGCTTTAGGGCTTCACAATCCATAGGAATGCTATCTGGATGACTGTGCCTATCCATATGGATATCGCTTGGAAGGTCTTTTTGGATAGGGTCTGATGAAATTCACACATTTTACCCAATTCACTCTTTTCACATTCTTATGTCTACTTGCCATTTTTTTATCATGAATTTGAGGATCACAATATAAGATATGTTTCAGATATGACAAAGGTAAAGAAAAAAAAGACTAATAACTATTCATGTCAAAAGAAAGTTAGTCATCAGGTTAGTTTGAATATTTCTTCGAAAAGTAAATCTTGGAATATTCAGTCAGACACATCCTTCACAAATTCAAAGTTAAGCTTAGAAACTTCCTTTGGAATGATTGTGAGGAATCCAAAAAATTGGCCCTCATCAAATGGGATAATATTTGTAAACCAAAGGAGTTTGGGGGGTTAGGCATCAAGAATCTCCTATGGCAAAATGAAGCTTTAGGGGCTAAACTTATCTAGTGTCTTTAGTTAGAAAGAGAGCAAAAATGGGCCAAGATCTTATATAATAAGTATCTCTCCATAGAAGATCCTAGCTCAATTTTTAGAATGAAGTCCCTTCCCAAGGGATTAGAAAGTTGGAATTTTATGGTTAAGTGTCATCACCTTGTAAGTAAATTTCTTACTTGGGACATCAGAAAGGGTGAAGATGCTCTTTTTTGGGAAGACTCATGGGATGGACACCCACTGTTAAACTTATGTCTTATCCCTATCAGTCTCAAAGAAAAACTCTCTGCTTGCTAGGGAAGGAAAGTTAGTGATTACAAAATTAAGTCCATCACAAACAATCAATCGTTTTGGACCTAGAAATCAGCAGAAGGTGTAGACTTGGATCTTGAGAAGGCTCTAGCTTATAAAAATATTATTTCATGCATAAGAGTCAAGCAGACAGATAGGAAGGATAAATTGATCTAGGCAGCTTCAAATAATGGTAAATGCAGTGTTAAAGATGGTTATAAAGCTCTAATTAAGTCCAAAAGATGGGAGGAAGTGGAAATTTCCCTTAATCTGTGTTGGGGCTCTGCTTGTTTGTCAAAAGTTGGTTTCTTCTTATGGTTAGCTTTTCAAGATAGGATTCTAACTATTGATAGACTAAGTAGAATTGTTTTGGCAAGGCCATCAAGATGTATTATTTGTAAGGAAGAATGTGAAAATGCTAATCATCTCCTCTACAAATGTCCTTATGCGCGCAGGTGTTGGGTGTGGCTTATTCATAAATTTAGTTGGCTCTCTCCTTTCCACAAAAATCTTAAGGATTTTCTTATTGGGTGGCCAACTCACATTTGTAAGGGCATTTATAGCAAACTTTGGAACATTAGCCCGTCTATTCTCTTGTTGGAGATTTGGAAAGAAAGAAGTAGAAGGATTTTTTGTGATACTAAATGGAAATTGAAAGAGTTGATTCTGAAAATCGAGGCAAGTATTATGGAGACAATTAATTTTTACCCTAGGAAAGCTCACTTTGAAGAAGACTCCTTCTCATTATGGGGTGGTCAAATAAAAAAGACGTGGCCCAAACTGATCAATCCTTCGCTGTTCTATTTTAATAAAAATAAAGAGGCAAGAAGTAACTATAAATGGTCTCCCCCCTTGAAGGGTTGGGCAAAGCTTAATTTTGATGGAGCTACTACAGGTAACATAGGAATAGCAGGTATCAGATGTATCATCAATAATGATGCTGGTAAGTGGTTAGCTAAAAAAGCAATTTTGATCATTCCTACATCTAATAGTATGGATGAGTTTAGTGCTCTGGAAGAAGGTCTTAAAATTTGTCTTCAGTTAGGTATTCCTAAAATTATTATTAAAGGTGACTCTCAAATAGTTTTAAATGAAATTAGGAAGAGATCAACTCCTAATTGGATTCTTAATTTGAAATTAGAAGAAGTAGTCCATTTGATCGATAAGTTTGAAGACACAAGGATATGCCATATCTACAGAGAAGGTAATAGCAAGGCAGATTCATTAGCAAATGCAGGGCCAGATGATTCTAATTTTTAATATTTAGTCTAGGTATTTGAGTGCTTAGTCTAATCCTCATAAGTGCTAAGAGTCTATTGAGTTTAAGTCTATTGCAATTATTTTGGTATAGGTGTGCTATAGGTGTTTTTATAATATTTATAGTTTTTAGGCTACCCTATTTTTTAGGACACTAATTCTTATAAATAATCACATGCTATGTATTAGTAATAAGTTGGTCAGTTATGAAGGGTATCTCCAGTGCTTTAATGTACTTGTATCTCTCATTTCAGGAGATGGTGCATTACTTAATGATTCATATGGAAACGCTCTATGTTTAAGTAGTCAATTTCATAATTAGGAATTTTGATTACCCTCTAAGATTTATGTCAACAGGCTATCTCTTATTATGACTTGGTGTGGGACAGCTTAGCAGTTGTTTAGGTTTCTAGGAACTTTGAGGACAGTGTGCTCATGTGAGACAAAAGGCTATGCAGACACAATTTGATGATCTCCTCTCAAGCTTGTTACGTCAGTGAAATTCATAAATCTATAACAAACACTAGAACTAAAAGATCGCACAACTAGAAACAATGCAATAAACCTTTGGCTCAATCACAATCTCATGAACAAAATTCAAAAAACAATGACACATTCAAGCAAGAATCACTACACTCCAAATGCGAGCACTAAAAGCATAATTTTATTGCATAATAATGACGACCCTTGTTACATTTTACAATGGGGTATTTATAAGAAATCGTCTCCTCAAATTGTGTTAAGAGTGAGAGATATTCTTCATGCAATAAAATGCCTTTAACTAATAAAACAAACTAAATATATATAGACTAACAATTAATCTGGTGCTTAGAGGGACTCCATCCATATTTTATTCATTTATTGGATGCATGACCCCTTTACATGTCAAAAAACAAAGAAAATATGAGAGAGAAAGTAGGAGGAAGCCTTTAGTCAAAGTAGGAGTGTCTGGAGGTGCCAAAATTAGAAGCTAGTCCTTCACTAGGCACGTGTCAAAGTTAAACTGCCATTAGAATGTGTTCTCAATGCATGGAAAGTGCTATTATTAGAACAAACAGTTAATTGTCAGTGCACCTCTAAATTGCAGAGCTGTGGATTTGTGTACCTGCGGACCTATGTAACTGTATGAAAATGTACACCTGCACACCTCGAAGGTCCAAAAATGCAAAATTTTACTTAGTGCCAAAAATAAAATTCTGGCATCTAGGTTTTGTTCTTCATCATCCCAAAGCTATGTTTGGATATTTACCCTTGAATTTGTCTATCATCTCAATAATTTTAGCTGCATTTGAAAGATCTAAAGCCTCATATTTATCCTTGACCTTCTATCTGTAATTGTCTACCTCAATTCACGTGTCAGCAAAATCCCCAAGTTTGGTATCCAATTCTAACAAGGCTTCTTTTGTCCTGGAATTCCAAGGCACCCGTGCTGAATCTTGTCATTAATAATAGCATAAGATGAGGAACCTATTCTAGTTTGTGTGTCCAACGTCTGTATCTTTGATCTTTTCTTCTCTCCAACTGCCTTATCCAAAAATGATCAAATGTTTGAAACTTTTTCACAAGATTTTCTAAGCATTTTAAAATGGCTTTTTAAGAGATCTTCTGCTAAAGATTTCAAGTTGAAACTTTCATCGGTCCTAAATATGGGCAACTGAAGGCTTCCTATTTTAGGGACTAAAATTAGATTTTCAATTCTTCTTTCCAACGGTGTAAACGATTTTGATTTTTGAGCTATAGGTCAAAAGTTATGACCCCAAAAAGTTGACGATGCCTTTTCATCTGCATAAAAACAAACATTAGTCTGGAGACAAAGAAAAAACAATTAGTTCAAACCCTAATACAAACATGAACAAAACCAAGAAATCCTAAATGGTTGAAAACACCAAAAAATTGAATTATAAACGCTTAATGCAAAAAAGGGCGCACCAAACAGGCGCCAAGCGAGCGTAGCACGGGCACACCAAACAAGCGTTGTGTGGGTGCTTCCATGTGGACGCACCATGCGGCGCCATTGTGTGGGCACCACACAGGCACCATGCAAGCACGATGTAAGGGCACCGTGCAAGCGTCGTACAAGTGTTCCGTAAAGGCGTTGCATAGGCACGCACCATGAGGGCGCCGCGCGAGCACCGCACGGGCATTGCACAAGCACGTCGCAAGGGCACCGTGCTGGTGCACGCCATGGGCGTTGCACGCATATGAAGCTTACTGGGGCGCTTAGTTCGCCGATGGAAAAATGAAAATGGAGTTAGAAAAAAATGTGGGGAGGGGGGGTTTTATAACCCCCCACTCACATGCGAACCTATGCGCACCTCCCATGCGCGCGCGCATTTTTTCTTCTTCTAATTTTTTAATTTTTTTGTGTTTTTTAACTTTTTGACTCCTAACATCTTTTCCCTCAACTCTTAAAGTGTGAGTTCGAGAGTTAGAAAAAAGTAGGGGGTCCCCATTCCTAGTAAGGAATGGGGCGTGTGTTGTGAGACCACAACAAGTCACACAAGAAATGACACATCTCACTACAAATGTTGGTTGGATATTCATCTACCTTCACTTGGCATGTATCTCACTTGATCATTCCACATAAATATTTCATTGTCTTATATACCAAACAAATGACTATACAATTTAATATAAGTAAATTGTTTGAAGCCTTGATCTCAAACAATGTCTTATATGATGCACACCAAAAGAATAATTTTTTTTGTTTTTATAATTTGTAGCATGAAATGAGAAGGGACAATATATGGTTTTTAGATTTTGTACACTTGAGTAAGAATGAACTACGTATGTTTCTAGAATTTCTACAAACAATGTAGCTTGCACAATTTAATTTGGTTTTGGGTTTTTGTATACTTTTGTAGTACAAGAAGGAATATAAATTTAGATAACTAATGGTTCAAATTTGCTTCGTAAATATTTGTTGTAAGCTTTATATGTGCTTATAGATTTTGATATTGTTTCTCTCTCATATATGTATAGAATTAATCTCAAAGGATGTAGTTGGGTTGACAATAACTTGTAATTCATCTTAACTTCTTTCACGAGATCAAATCTAAGCACAAAATATAATGAGTTAAAAATGAAAAAAATTGGTCTCCTCCTATGGTTCTTAAATACACAATTGATGTGATGAGTAGGTTAACATCTAATTGAAAAGAACACCTTACTTCCAAGAGAAATTGAGTATAGATGAAAAATGGGGCAATACTGTAATTTACCAAATGATTATTTGTATAATATCAAAACCATAAAAAAGTAATTATTTTTGGTCAAAATGAGAGATGTTATTGAATAGATGCCATATTTAAGAGATAAATTGTGAAAAGCTAATAAGAAAACATTAGTTGGTTTTAAAACTATTATATACAATACTTCGTTGTGAAGAGTTATTATTCTTTACAACATTACAAACAACTTCAACATGTTTGAGCTTTGCTATTGCTGGAAATTTGTGAAACTTGTTAAAATTTTCAATGGAGTAGTTGCTTGAGAATGCCAGTATTTTAAATGCTCTTCATAACTTTGCCAATAGTAATCAAGCACATTCAAATTACATTGGCTATTTGGACTACTTGGAGAAATGTGCAAAGTAAATTGATTATTATTACTATTGAGTATCCATAAGGCATAAATTTCCCTTTCCATCAATAATTTGGAATGATTTAACAACATACACCAAATTTTGAAACCCTTCATTTTTTCTTCATTTGTTACTTTGGGTTCATTTGGTAACTTTTATCATAGTTTTAAATTGTAATCTATGGAAAATCAAGATTTTGTTTCACAACCTTGTAAAGGCTTAAACAACATTTTGTATATTGAATTTGAGAACACGACAAGTGGGGAAATAGGTGTAACTTTTGACTACAAGTACATGTGACCAATTTCAAATTATTGTTACAATATTCACACATTCAGCTAGCTAGATAATGAGTCGAATATCAAAGCTTAAACTTTGGTTAGTCAAAAATTGGGCCAATAATTGGCTATAAGTTGGGACACTGGCTATAAAGGATGTAGCATGAATCTAGAGTCTCAACAAGATCATTAGTGTGGTATCAATTTGTAAAAGAGTCATAAAGGAGAGACAATAAGAGGGACTAATTGGAGAAATTACAGGCAAGGAAAAAATGGAACACATGACAAAAACTTCTACTCGAGATATATACTTGAGGTAGGTATACCTATTGCAAGGGACTCAAAAATGGTCACATAAAGCTATTTAAAGGTTGAGAGGACTAGGTTTGAATAAGAAGAAACAAATCCACAAATTAGACAACCTCGATACAATTTGTGGTGCAAAGAAACGTATGCTAAATATAAATTTCAAAAATTATCTTTGCATATTAGCTTCCTTAGGTTTGCCTAGAGAAAAACATTCATCCAGAAATAGAAGATTGATGTAGACACTATTGTCCTAGTGGAAGTCATCACTTGAAGTTCCCAAACATTGATTTAGAAAACAAATATCAAGCAAGCTGATTTCATTTTTAGACCCTCATTCTTTGCTTCATCGTTGGTACAATTCAAATAAGCATTTCTTGATGTGGGATTGTCAAATTGGTGAAAATATTTGAAAAAGTGGACCGGCTTGAACTTTGAATGTTCCACAAGATACAAATCATACTTTCATCAAGATATAGACTTTTTTGGCACATCTTTATGGTTTTCATCTTCAACCCATTCAACGACATCAATATGGTCAACTACATTATCTTGACCGACTTATTCTTCTTCCTAGTACTCTTTATGAAATGCACCCTGGTTACAGTTGTTGCAGGCCAGCCAATAAGAAATCCTCTAAGGGCTATGAGGGGAAACTCCATTGCCCTTTGAACTATAGTTCTATATTTTCCCTGTATGAAGGTTTAGAGAAGATTTATTGATGATTCATCTCCAGACTTTAACTTTTTTATTTAGTAAGCGCGTCTATAAGACTTTAAACAAAAGAAGATCACAGTTCATTTCATTTCATTCTATGAAATTCATATAAAACACTCTAGAGAGGTAGGAAGTAGGAAGCTTTTCTTAAGAAAGTTAAGGTTTTGTACTGTTGTTTAGGGGAGAGCTCAAGTAGTAAATATCATGACATTTGTTTTCCTTTAATGTGCTTAGATTGGTATTACGGACATCAGTAACCTCCTTAAATACACATTTAACACAAATTTAGCTGCATTTATCCTTTCAACATCCCCTTTACCGACAGTTCCCTTTTGATTACCATTGACATCCGTCCTTGTACGATTCTACCACACGCTTCAAACTTTACTAACATCCTCTTTGTGAGGATTTATCTTATACGAAACTCTCTGTGAAAGCAGAAGAGCAATCTGTTCGCGTTTATGTGAATCGTGGTTTTTTGAAATGGGAACATTGCAATTTAATTATTGTGCAGAATACGCAGCAACTGCGATGGCCTGAGTGGGAAACATATATTTGTCCCACACGTAGCAGAAAACTAATTAATCATTGATTTAAAACTGGAGAGTTTGAGCTCCGTGGATGTCGAGCTCAGTAGCGTGGGCTTGTAACCCGAGTTGGGACGCACAAGGTGGAGGACCAGGTGGGATTTGGTCAGAAGGAGGGAGAGATGCGTGGCATACGATTGTGGCGTGCCCTGCTCCAAGTAGAGAGTTTGATGTCAGGCCATCCTTCAAAGGAGGGATGCGTTCTGTCTGGCAACGTAAGGCGGAGGGGACCGCGTGAGGCTAGTTTCACAGAGCAACGATTACCTCCCGCTCCTTACAATGGAAGGACTACACGCCGCTTGCTCCTCTCTCCCACTCATCCTCCTAGCCTGCCCATCCTCCAACCCCCACCTTTTACCCCCAATTTTCAATAATATTTGATATTTGATTTTAATTTTGTAATATATAAATAAAAGTTGATATATATATACACTTCAATTCATACTTTTACTCCCAATTTTCAATAATATTTGATTTCAATTTTGTGATATATATACACCTCAATTCATATTTGATCTATCCATTCAAGGAAATTTGTATGAAAGAATTTTCTTAATAAAATATATTATTTCTTGTTACAATACTCATGAAGGAGTTTTTGTGTGAAGGAATTTTCTTAATAAAATATATTATTTCATGTTACAATACTCATAAAAGAGTTGTAGAATCTTCTATGTGAATATCAGATGCTAGATATCTCACACATACACTTGTTAGATCAATTTTCTTGTTCACACCAACAAACCCTTATTTGCAACTTAGGGAGGATTGAAGGAACAAATTAAAGGAAAAGATAGGTCCAAAAAGCTAAGTTTGATGAGGTACTCATTAAATAATATAACTCATGGAAGGAATATCATATTGGAAAGGATTAATATATTAAAAAGGTATGTTCATTACTGTCATTGATGTCAACATAATGAAGAGTTGGTAGAGTTGGTCCAGTTTTGTACCTAATGAAGAGAAGTGGTATATGTGTATGGGGAGAGAATTATTCATTGTTGGCATGATTGCCAACTTGATGTGTGCATGGAATGTGTCTGGTTTATGGAAACATGAAATATGCAAGAAACAACATTTGAAGTCTAGTATTGTATGTTCAACTATATGGTGGTAATGATAAGTCAACTTGTTGTATATCTAGAGGGTGATAAATATCAGAAGCTAGCACATGCAAGAAATGGTATATAAAGGTTAATGAAGGGTACTCCCCTTCTAAATATTCCACACATGTTATGATACTAGTGATGAATGACACTCCACTTCCACAAACTCAATGTACGCTCTAAAACCACTTACTGAAAGGACACAACACCCTTACAAACTCATGACAAATTATAAACAAAGAGATACTAAAAATACTTCAAAAAACATGTGTTGATAATACTCGAAGATGCTTGCAATACTTCCAAATTTAAGGATGAAATCTTTAATACTTCTCAAGGATGTAATTTTTCTTCTTCTTTATGACCTTACAAAACTCCAACCATATTTACAATTAATTTCCATGAGTATATATAATATTTCCCATCTAAAAAATACAAGCAATGTGAGATAAAAGGTAGGTGCAACTACTTTTTGACCAATATTAAGTGCATGACATAATTTAATAAACACCTAAATATTTTATTAAATAAGGACATTTCCACAAACTTCCAAAATCTCACCTATGCATTGATAAATGATAAGCTACAAAAAAAAAACTTCATGATTATTTTTATTTTCTTTTAATGCATTTTATCAATTTCTCTCTCTTCATTTTTTCAAATATTTTTTCCCCCTTTTTATCTTCTTTCCCTTTCTTCCTTGTTTTGGTTGATACAAGATCACCCATACATCGTAGATTCTCCTACATCAAAAACCCTGGGTAAGAAGAAATGTTTCATGAGAAACACTCATGAATATTTCATAACCATATATTCATATCGATTATAACATTATTTTTTGCTTTTTTTTGCACTGATCTTTACTTTAGCATGTACCTATATGTATCTTCCTTCTTTCATCCTTCCTCTCTTTCTTCCACTTGGAATGTAATCTATCTCGAGTAATGTTGCACTATTGAAATTTGCAAATTTATGTGTATTTTCTTCTTCATCATGAATTTCTTGGATTATCTTTCTTGGAATACCTTTCGATGATTGCAACATCATTTCCTTTATCAAACTTAACATAGTACTTTATATTTATATTTCCTTCAAGAGGAAATGTTTGTACCACAAACTCATTCTTCTTTGCGTTCAATTTATTTCTGGCATAAACATCATGCGATATATCATTTTCAATTTTCACTACCTCCCCTTCTAATGGGAGATCTTCATCTTCACCAATATTAAATAAGGAACCATTATTATGGCACCCCTCGTTCTCTTATTCATCTTCTTCATTTCCAATTACACTCTTTTCTTCCAAAGGATTTATGTTGGAATATCCTTATCCATCCCAATATCATCCTTCTCATTACAAGGATCAAATTTACATCATCCTTTTCTATTATAACTTTTTATCTTGTTTCTTTCAATGTAAACCGTATGGTAGCAACTCACATTGCCATCTAGTTCACTTTCATCTTCTTTTACTATCTCTCTCATGTCGTTAACCAAAAAAAATCCTATATTAGTGCATACACCTTCTTCTTCCTCATTTGAGGGCTTCAATTTTTGACAAACTCCATTCTTGTTTAATGATCAAGTGTTTGAAGTTCTCACATTTTCACAAAATCTAAGTTTGAAGTTCCTGCATTTTTGGGAAATCTTAACCTAGAGGAGCTGATTAATCGGATCAATGAACTAGAGGAGTACTTTGAGTATGAAGATATTGATTATCTTGATAGGGTCAAGTTTGTGAAGGCGAAACTGAAGGGACATACAAAGATCTAGTGGCAGGAGGTTTAGTTGGAGTGAAATAGAAAGGGAAAGTACAAAATCACCAAATGGGATTAGATGATAGCTAAACTGAAGCGATAATTCATTCCCATGGATTATGAGCTTGATCTATTGAAGAAGATGCAAGGGTTGAAGTAGGAGGAAAAATCTATTCAAGAGTATACCGAAGAGTTCTAACAAGTTCTCATTAGAACCAACCATGGAGAAGCTGATAAGGGGGTGATCCCATAATAGTGGGTGCCACTTTTTGACCAATTTTGACACTAAAATCAATATTTTTGAAACAAACCTCACATTCGAGTGACTATATCTCTAAAACTATGAATAATTTGAAGATGACATAAACTAGTGATTTTTAGTACTCTATTCCTACTTTGTAACCATTATTTTGAATTTATTTTTTAAAAAAATATATAAGTCAATTTTTTCTTCTCCTTTAAAAATTGGTACATATGAAAAATCAAACTTTTTAAAGAAGTGACAGTCCCCTTGAAAAGCATAAATTTTTTTCTAAAAATGATAATGAGGTAATTCTTTTGATGTTGGATTTGTAACATCAATATCTAGATGATGCATTTGATTTGATTAAATTTGGTTGAATATCGTATAGTTTATGAAATTTTGAAGTGACATCAATCATAATTCAGACATATGTTCATTTTGACAAGGATGACTTGAACTCAATATATCATAAATCAATTTTATTTTTTTCAATAGAAAGCTATCTCAGTAACCTATTCCTAGATATTTTTCAAAAAAAATTTGACCTAATTAACAATTTTACCCAAAGTGTCAAAGTCAGTTAATATTCAATTGTTAATCAACCTATAATGAGTTAAACTCATATTTGAAAGTCTTAATGAATACAATACGTATTAAAATTATAGTCGTTGGAAAGTTTTCTTTGAGCAGCACAAGTTGAGATTTTTTGATTTATAGTAGGAGATAATTTGATCTCAATTTTGAGGGTCAAAATTGTAATTTTCAATTTTTCTAAGAAAACAATAATAAAATATGTAAAATAAGGTGCCCGCATGAACACTCTATTTGCACAAACATATTCTCTATGTTTGTGCGAACAAACATTCACAAACATGTCTTTCCAAAAAGGTATTAATTGCAATGCAAAACAATGATTTTAGATGTTCATCTAAACCCTAGGGTACATGCAAACCCATAAGTTATGTTCCCACAAACATATATTGAAATAGGGTTTTCATAATTTTTTTTTTTTAGTAAGGTCAATCTTGTTCATGCCACAAAACAGGCAGCCACTATTGTGGGCTGACCCAAGGAGAAAGTGTCTCGTTATCTTAATGGTTTAAGGCCAAGTATTCAAGATGAGATGAGTTTGGTTCGAATGAACAATATTGAGGAGGATTGTTAGTTTGGACTAAGAATTGAGGAAAAACTAAGCAAGAAATTTAACAACAAGAATAGAGGAAGAGGTCGTGGTGGAAGATCTGGCAGATGATCTTATGGTGGCCATAATGATGATCAGAAGAACAAGGATGAGACTAGGAATAGTAGTCAGAACCAAAGGGGAAAAAATTCCAATCATTTCCATGATTAGAACAATAGAGATGAGAGAGGAAGAGGCAGAGAACGGAGATCTGGAAGAGGAGGCTTCCATGGGAAATGTTTTCACTGCGAAGAACAAGGGCATAGAACATTTGCATATACCCAATGCCATGGAAGGACACATTGAAGAATAGAAGGCCAGGCCAGAGTTGCACATGTTGATGAAGATGCTAGATCATAACATTCTAAAGATGTTAAAAGTGGAGAAGTCCTAGTTAACATAAGAGTCCTGCTGAGTGGTGAGAATGAAGCTAATCAAAGAAAGAGCTTGTTTCACACAAGGTGCAGATGTGAAGATAAGTGTTGTGATGTGATCATTGATGGTGGAAGTACTAACAATCTAGTGTCAAAAATGATGGTCACCAAGTTGAAGCTGAAGAGACAGAAACACCCACCTTCATACCATATTGCTTGGGTACAAGATGACCACAAGTTCATGGTCAAAGACCAGTGCTTAGTGAAGTTCAAGATTGGAAGCTACCAGGATGAGGTACTATGTGATATCATACCTATGGACATATGGCATACATTTTTGGGTAGGCCGTGGTAGTTTGATAGGTATGTTGTACACGATGGCTAGAGAAAATACCTACACTCTAACCAAGGATGGAGTGAAACATAAGTTGAAGCCATTAAAGGAGAAAGAAGAAAAGGTATGCAGTGCTCACAGAATGTGTTTTTTTGATGGAAAAGAATTTCTCAAAAGGTATGAAGCATGAGAATATTTGTTTTTCTATAATTCCAAAAGATAGTAAAGAAGAAGTAGAGGATGTACCTGCAAAAGTTGCAGATATGTTGGGAGAGTTTTCTAATATTGTATCAGATAATGTACTTGATGGATTGTCCCTAATGAGGAAGATCAATCACCAGTTGGATTTGGTTCCAGGAGTTATTTTTCCAAACAAGGCAGTGCACAGAATGACACCAACAAAAAGTGAAGAGTTGAACAGGAAAGTTCATGAGTTGTTCAAGAAGGTGTTGATTTGAGAGAGCTTGAGTCTAGCTGTTGTACTAGCCGTATTAGCACCAAAGAAGAATGGAGAATGGAGGATGTGCACAGATTCTGGCACTATCAACAAAATGAAAATCAAGTACAAATTTTCATTTCCAAGGATGGATGATATTATGGACTATTTGAGCGAAGCTGAGTATTTGACAAAGATAGATCTAAAGGGTGGGTACCATTAAATTCATATCAAAGAAGGCAATGAGTGGAAGATTTCTTTCAAGACAAGGGGAGGACTGTATGAGTGGTTGGTCATGCCTTTTCGGCTAACCAATCACCAAGCACTTTCATGAGGCTCATGAATGAGGTACTGAAGGATTTTCTAGGTAGGTTTGTCATTTTTTAGCTAGATGATATTTTGATCTTTAGTAATACATTGTAGGAGCATTTGATTCATATTCACAAGGTGTTTGATAAGTTGAGGGAAGAAAAGTTGTTGATAAACCTGAAGAAATGCAATTTTGTAAAGAATGAGTTGGTGTACCTTGGATTTGTAGTCTCAGTAGAAGGTCTGAAAATGCACCCAGAAAAAGTGAAGGCTATCTTTGAATGGCCCACTCCAATGAGTGTGACAGAGGTAAGATCTTTTCATGGACTAGCTAGTTTTTACTAGAAAGTTCATAAGAGGTTTTAGCAGCATTTGTGGGCCCTTGACTAAAACAATAAGAGGGGATAGGAAAAAATCTAAGTGGACTATAGGAGCAGATAAGAGTTTTAATCTGTTGAAATAGAAAGTTACTGAGCAGCCTGTTTTAGCACTTCCTGATTTTAAAAAGGTGTTTCAAGTAGACTGTGATGCTAGTGGTACTACAATAGGAGTTGTTATGAGCCAAGAAGGTAGACGTGTTGTTTATTTTAGTGAGAAATTGAATGATGTAAAAAGTAAATATTTTGTTTATGATTAGGAATTTTATGCTATAGTTTAAGCATTGAAGAAATGGAGACACTATCTTCCTCCTAAGGAGTTTTTTTGGTATACTAATCATCAAGCTTTTCAATATTTGAATAGTCAAGGAAAGTTGAACCAAAGGCATTTGAAGTGGGTTGAGTTTTTGTAACATTATACATTTTTTTTGAAACACATGAGTGGGAAGTCTAATAGAGTTGCATATGCTCTTAGTAGAAGACAACTTTTTCTGACATAAATTTAGATAGAGGTGGTTGGGTTCAAGGAACTTAGTACATTCTATCCAAATGATCTTGATTTTGGTGAATCGTGAAAGGCTTGTAAATAACCTATTACACTTGATAGGACAAAGTGGTTGGATTTTGTGATCTAGGATAGTATGTTGATCAAAAGAAGCTAGTTGTGCATTCCTAAAAGTTCAATGAGAGAGAATCTCATCAAGGAGAAGCATAGTAAAGGATTGGCTAGATATTTTGACATAGATAAAACCATTACTTTGGTTGCTGAGAATTATTACTGGCCATAGTTTTAGTAAGATGTGAAAAAGTTTGTGCAAAGTTGTAGAGTCTGTTAGATGGTTAAAGGAGTGAAGCAAAATACATGGTTGTATCATCCATTACCTATACCAAAGAAGCCATGGGAGGATGTCAGTATGGATTTTTTCTTGGATTATCGAGGACTCAATGAGGGCATGATTCTATTTTTGTGGTGGTTGACAGGTTCTAAAAGATGGAACATTTTATTCCTTGAAAGAAGAATAGTCATGTATTTCATGTGGCTAAATTATTTTTCAAAGAAGTGGTGAGACTACATGGTCTGCCAAAGAGTATAGTTTTAGATCAAGATACCAAATTTGTTGGATATTTTTGGCATACCTTGTGGAAGAAATTGAAGATAGATTTGAAGTTTAGTTCATCACATCATCCACAAACTAATGGATAGACAAAAGTTGTGAAGAATTTGGGAAACTTGCTGAGATGCTTGGTTTGAGATAGACCAAAAGAATGGGATATGATTTTATCATAGGAAGAATTTTCATATAATAATTCTATCAAACGAAGTAATGGTAAATCACCACTCCAAATTGAATATGGGAGTAGTCCCATAAATGCTTATGAATTGAGGTAATTGGATAAAGGAGAGATAAGTAGTGTTGAAGGAGAAGATTTTATTGAACATTTGAAGAACATCCATGAGGAGGTGAGGAAGCACATCATAAAGATGAATACACAGTATAAGGCCAAGGAAGAAGTAAAAAGGAGGTATAAGGAATTTTAGATTGGAGATGAAGTCATGGTTCATTTGAGAAAGGAGTGTTTTCTAGTGAATACATATAATAAGCTGAAGATGAAGAAGTTTGGACTATGCAAGATAGTGAAAAAGCATGATTCTTGAAATGCTTATGAAGTGGAGTTGTCTTATGAGTTGAATATTTCACTAGTATTGAACATTTAAGATTTGACAGAGTATTATGAAGGAGGTGATGCAAATGAAGTTCTAGAAGCACAGTGGAGTATTCCATCACCTAGTTTAGCTACAAAGGAGATCGAGGAGATATGAGACAGTCATATTGGAAAAATTACAAGGAACAAAACTTATGAAGAAAACCTAGTCAAATGGAAAGAGAGGCCAGTAGAGGATTCATCATGGCTAGCAAGGGAGGAGGTTATCCATCTTGGTTTTTCTTTGAATACCTAAGACATGACAGAGTCACTTCTCAAATTACCCTGAGTGTCTAATGCAGGAGCATCTTGGGTGTAAGAGCAATCTTGCATCAACCAAAAAAAAATTCATTTTAGTCATTTCTATTGTAATAAGGACTAGTAGATAGGGTGGTTACTATTTATGGGTACTTTCTATTTTTAGTAAGTTTGTCATACGAGCTCATAATGTTTTGATTTTTTACATGAAGGTTCATTTAGAGTTGTAAGCCCACCATAAAAATCTCATTGCTCAAGGATAAGTATTGGAGAAGTTATTGTAGATTTTCTATGAAAACATTTATAGAAATATCTTCAGGCTCACCATTGGAGGCCTTAGAGTGCTTGAATGAGGTCCAAAAACTTGACGGAAGGGCAGTTGTGCGGTTTTGAGCCTATAGATCACTGAGCTAGCATTTTCAAAAAGTGGTTATAATAGAAAATTGGAGCAACAATTTGTGATTTATGGCCTTTCAAAGTTGGTCTACCCAAAATATCTAAAATAATTGTCAATGATGTAATTGGTTGACTCTATATGTATTGTTAGGGTCTGTTGGCCCTAGGTAATAAGTTTTAATGTCTAGAACCTTCTTGGGTGACATAAAATTTCCTATTTAAGAAAGGCCTGAACATTATCTAGAACAGCTCGATATGATAGTTCATAGCTTGTCTTGCAGATTACTGTAATGAAGGCACCCATATGGGTTAACATATTGTACTTGTGAATTCTGTAATTCTACATTTACGTCACAAATAAGAAGTCCATATTTTGTTCTCATAGTTGTTGTTATTTTTTTTTTTTTGTTATGGTTTATGGTATTAAGGGGAGCACCCTTCATTAGTAACCATTATCATTTAAGTAATAACATTGTCACTTCTTTTGATGAAAAGAGGGAAGACCATCAGATTCCTAGAAAATTCATTACATCATCATCAACAAGAAATAAATGCATTTAAATTTTCATGTCAAAATCCAAAAGATTTAGGTTAATGAGTTTTCAAGGTCCAATGTAAATGTTATTAACATTCAATAGGAATAAGGTTATCTACAAAGATTGAATTTGTAGCCATATGTATGTTCAAGAAATCCACTATCCAAAGGAACTTGTATACCTTGTTCAAATTTTTCGTAACGCTTACCATTAAATCCATATTTCTTTAGCAAAGTGTAACCAAGACCATAACAATCAACCATGTTCTTCGGAGTTAAAGGTGCTTCATAATTTTGTATATCATGACAATTAGGCTTTATAGTCTCCATAGTTTCTTCAGTAGAAGCAAACACAAATGTATTTTTTAGCTCACCCAAAAGTAGAGTAGATACTTTCTTATTAGGTTCATATTACTTTTTCATGAAGTTCAAATATGACACTTTGTATTCCCTAATAAATGTAGGATTAGAATCTAGACTACCTCAATCATCTTCGTAAAGAGAAGACATGTTTTCAGCCTTTGTAGGTTTCTCTTTAGTTTCATGTGTCTTAGGTTCTCATGTAGAACAAGATTGAGCATGTTTTGAATTTAAACAAGGGTTAGGTGCATCATCAAAATGAAGTATATATATGATATTTTGTAAAAAAAATTGCACCTTCCAATAAAGGGTAGAAGGAACAACATGCATAGAATGTAGCCAAGGTCTTCCTAAAAGAAGGTTATAATTTAATGGTTGAGACATAACAGGAAAAAGGGTATCCAAGATGTCAAGACCAACCTTAATGGGTAATGCAATCATGCCCAAAGTGTGTTTAGCAATGTTATCAAATCTACGAATAGGAATGTGATCAGGTTGAATAGTGAAAGACAATTGTGTATAGATTTTAACATGACCATGCTACAAACATTCAATCCCAAACCATTATCAATTAGAGTGTGTCATATGGTGTTCCTATTAATAGGCACAACAACCATAAGAGCATCACACCTATTCTAAACATCAATAAGTGGAAGATCATATTCAATGAAGACAATAGGAGGAACAAATGACGCAATATAAATACAACCCGAAAAGGAATTAATAGTATATGTATTAAGTAGAGGAAAGGGAAGAGTAGATGAACCCTTTTGCAAAGATTAATGATAGGCAAGTGAAGTTTGAAGCAATTCACAAAGAGAAATCTTAGCAGGAGTAGCTCATAATTGTTCCACCAAGTGATATTCCTTATAAGAAGTAGTTCGCAATTGAGGTGCTTGAGGAAGCATAGGTTGAGAAGGTGGTAAAGAAACTTGAATAGTATGTTGAGGATTATTTTTAGTGCAATAATGGTGAGCAATGGAATATGGATCAAAAAAGTAATTCAAAGGGTTTGTAGGTTTACCCTTAATAGTATTCTTAGGACAACCCTTAAGATTCATCAAAGGTTTTTCATAGCATACATGAGGTGCATCTATAGAATAAAAAATTGTACAAAAGTGAAGCCATACATGCAACTTATCGTTAAAATTTATCAAAAAAGATGTGGAAGAGAGTGGAATAAGATCATGAGAAAATTCATCCAACACATTCTCCGTACATGAAAGCTCTGATCTAGAGTACTATCCTTATGCACAATAAAGGTATCATCTAAGTACTCATAAAAGAAATCAAACATCTTGAAAGATAACTAAATTCTATGCAATGATTTTTTTGTATTTTTGGAATAAAGAAATACAAGAACACATGAGAGATGAAATATAATATGTATGAAATGTCTAATCAAATGCAATAATCTAACTCTATAATCAAAATAATAAATATCAAATGTAAGATTCCCCAAGAATGTGTAGGGGGGAATGTGAATGAAGGGAATAAACCCTAAGTTCATCACACAACCTCACATATGAAGAGGACAAGTTCAAGGAAAATGATTCATTCCAACCAATCTCCAAAGGTATTAAACCTTACTAGGTCAATGTTGTCCAAATGATAATGGAGCACTAACTCAAATCTAGATCTAATGGTTATGAATATAAGTAAAAGAATAAACTTTTCTCTTGATATCCTCATTAATTTCTTTTAGATCTGTGAAAAATATACAATGTAAAATAAAAGGCATAAATGACAAAGATGGTAATGAACTTATCTCAAAGGAGGATCAAATGTTTGAAACTAAATTTATTCTTGGTGTGATGTTCTTGTAGATGGACATGGATGGATTTAGGATTGATAATCACCTAATTTTCAAAACTCAAAAATCATGTAGTGATCTAGCAAGGTCATCTTTTGCGCAATGTCAACTTTCTCCTAAAGTAGGGGAGTAGTGCATCCCTAACCAACTATGTCTGACCTTGGTTCTAACTTTTTAGTTCGATAAATGATGAATAGGGTTATTATATTTGAAACTTATTTTTCCTTTTGAGATCCACTGATATCTAAAATAGGGTGTTTTGGGTGGCTATGTAGGAGTTTTCCTTAATCAACCCCTCATTTTGGTGGTTTACACCTCGACGAATAGTTGTTATGTTAATTGTAATGTGTGATGCTTCTGTATGCGATTTTAATGTGCAATTCCAAGATCTAACTCCCTAGATCCAAATCCTATCATGAATTTATGTTCTTGAATAATGATGAAGCAACAATTCATAGATTTGAGGATAACCTAGAAAGTATACCAAGCTTCCAAGGCTGAACTACTCTAAGCCATTCTCAAGATTTGTATTTTCTACTCCATAGTTGAATCTTGAATGCTTGAATGATGTAATGGAAGGAGAAGATGAAGATCTCTTTTTCTTCAAAGGATGTTTCCAAGCCTCCTTACTTTCAACTTGTGAATTTACTAAGACAAATTGGGATGTCCACAATGGCTTGTCCACATAAAGTATGGGTATGCTTGTTTTATCTTACTTGATTTCTCAGGCATGCTCACATATACGTACTTGATCTCCATACATGCCAAATGAATCAATTGAGGCTTCTTTTAAATTATTTTGGATTAACTCTCTCCTAAAGGATGATCGGGCTCAAAGAGTAAGTTCCAGATCAAACCTCGAGGAAGGGCCCAATGATTAGGACCCAAAATGAGACCCATGTAGGGGTGCACTACATCCTTGATTGGTACAATAGAGATGTACTACATCCTTGATTGGGTGGGGAAACTATGTCCCTTCCAACCAAGTGTAGTAGTCCCTAAGGCAGCCTTAAGATCCCAAAATAAGTCTCATAACTCAAAAATCAACAACAGATCTCAAGGAAATAATATTTTAGTGCAAAAAAAGATTTGAATTGATTGGAAGAAGAGGAAAGGGAGGACCTAAGTAAATATATCATACCTCAAGTTTTGTGTTATAGGGTAGGAATACCAAAGAGGACTTATCAGGTCCTACCTAGATCACATTTAACAATTGAGATATGTAGATGCATCTTAAATAAATATTTTACATTAAATTACATTAAATAGGTAGTAAACAATCATAAATTGAATTGCTTCCAATTTGAGATAGTACGATATGTATGTGAGATTGGTATGAGAAAAGTGATATTGTATTTTATTGAAGTTGTATTGACATGAGAGATGATGGTTGTCAGTTTAGTTGTAATGGATTACTTTTTCATCTTCATGTAATTATTGTTATGAGATTGGTAAACCTAACTAAGGGCTAGATCTAAGATTAAATGTGATCAATGTGCTCTGAGAAATTGTACCTTTTTTATTCAGCTATAAGACTTTGCATGTATGTACAACTTTTTTCTATATTTTTCGTTCTCTTATCCAAACATTACTTTTAGAAGAGTATATCATCTTGTGGGTTAGATTCTCATTAAGGTTTTCCCTAATGAGGTTCCTCAAGAAAAAACTTGGCATTGTTGTGTTATGGTTTAAGGTTATTGAATTCATCATTTTAGGGTCTTCTACTATCTAATCACAACTTACACACTATTTAGTTTGGTACAAGATTATCAATACTATTGCTTTGCTAATCAAGTTAAAAAATTTTCCTTTGCATTAGCATTTAGTATGAAACAAACTTTCCTCTAAATTGGGTCCACTTTTTTCTGTCCAAGACTCTCTTCGAGACAAGTGTCTCTCTTATATTAACATTTTTAGAATGTGAAGAATGAATATCTTAATCTACATGTGTAAATACATAATTACCCTTAAATGATCATCTTCATCTTCATCTCCATTTTCATCCCTTGAACTTGAGGACACTCAAATGATTAATTACCTTATCTACATTGGAAATATGCTCCAAAAAAACCTTTTCTTCATGGTCCTTGTTCTCTTCCTCTTTCTTTTTAGATCATCATTTTTATCATTGATATGATAGGAATTATTTCCCCTCTCATTTTGACTTTATGTGCTTGAATGATGATGAAGCAACAATGCATAAATTTGAGGTTAAGCTAGAAAGTATACCAAGCTCCCAAGTCTTAAGTACTCGAAGCCATTCTCATGATCTGTATTTTCTACTCCATGATTCAATCTTGAATGCTTGAATGATGGAATGGAAGGAGAAGATGAAGATCTCTTTTCCTTTAAAAGATGTTTCCAAGCCTCCTTACTTTCAACTTGAAAATTTACTAAGACAAATTGGGATGTCCACAATGGCTTCTCCACATAAAGTATGTGTATGCTTGTTTTATCTTAGTTGATTTCTTAGGCATGCTCACATATACTTACTTGATCTCCATACATGCAAAATGAATCAATTGAGGTTTATTTCAAAGGATTTTGGATTAACTCTCTTCTAAAGAATGACCAGGCTCAAAGAGCAAGTTCCAGATCAAACCTCAAGTAAGGGTTCAATGATCAAGACCCAAAATGGGACCCATGTAGGGGTGCATTACATCCTTGATTGGTCCAATAGAGATGTACTACATCCTTGTTTGGGTAGGGAAACTATGTCCCTTCCAACCAAGTGTAGTAGTCCCTAAGGCAGCCTTAAGATCCCAGAATAAGTCTCAGAACTCAAAAATCAACAACAGATCTCAAGGAAATCATATTTTAACGAAAAAAAAGAGTTGAATTGATTGGAAGAAGAGGAAAGGGAGGACCTGAGTAAATATATCATACCTCAAGTTTTGTGTTATAGGATAGGAATACCAAGGAGGACTTATTAGGTCCTACCTAGATCACATTTAACAATGGAGATATATAGATGCATCTTAAATAAAAATTTAACATTAAATTACATTAAATAGGCACTAAATAGTCATAAATTGAATTGCTTCGAATTTGAGATAGTAAAATATGTATGTGATATTGGTATGAGTAAAGTGATATTGTATTTTATTGGAGTTGTATTGGCATAAGAGATGATGTTGGTCTGTTTGGTTGCAATGGACCACTTTTTCATCTTCATGTAATTATTGTAATGAGATTAGTAAACCTAACTGAGGGCTAGATATGAGATTAAATGTGATCAATGTGCTCTAAGAAAATGTACCTTTTTGAATCAACTATAAGACTTTGCATGTATGTGCACCTTTTTTTTCTATATTTTTCCTTCTCTTAACCAAGCATTAATTTTAGAAGAGTATATCATCTTGTGGGTTAGATTCTCATGAAGGTTTTCCCTAATGAAGTTCATCAAGAACAAACTTGCCATTGTTTTGTTATGGTTTAAGGGTATTGAATTCATCATTTATTATTTAGATTAGTTTATGTTTGAGAGGTTTACACACTTAATCATTACAACCAACTTTCCCCCCTCTTAGTTGTTCTTGTCTTCTTTTGGCTTGATAATTAGTATCAAAGTGTAGATATTGTTTGAGGAGCTTAACCACTTGAAGAAGATCTAGTATGGCAAGTTTGAGGAAAAAGAGTCCAAAGTTTAATGATACAAACAAACTAATATGGAAGGATTATATGGCTACTTATCTTATGTACATGATAGATGATTACTGGTATATTACAACTAAAAAAGGCTATTCTATATCAAATTATTTATTGCCAGCTACTAATGTTGAGAAGAGTAAGTTCAAAGAGAACTAGAGAAGCTATTACTAGTGCCTTGAAAAATAACAAATATTCATATGTCTATGGATGTAGAAGATCTTACGAGGTATGAACTAAACTTAAAAGAGCTCATGAAGGTTATGAATATGTTAAGAAAAATAAATGGTATGGATTGAAATAAAAGTATGAAGATATAAGGATGAGAAAAAATAAGAATGTTACATCATTTGTGGAGATGATAAGTGATCTAGTTTTCTTAATCAAATGTGTTGGAGAAACCTTGACAAAAGATGAAGCTATTAAGAATATTATGAGATCTTTGCCAAAGTGTTACACTAAGAAAGTTTCTCCTATTGAAGAATTGAGGCAATTAGAAAGATTTCTAGAGAAGCATTGGTTGGAAGACTATGCATATAAGATGACTACACTTGATAATGAACTTCCAAAAGTTGAGACTGCATTCAAAGATATAGTAAGGATAGAAGATTAATTGAATATATAGATTCTTCTACTAAGGAAAATTATAAAAGGATAGTTGAGTATGATAGTTCTACAAGTTTATCAACCTTAGCTAGATATGGAAGATAAACTGAGCTTTCGGCAGAGATTGAAGAAGAAAGAAAGATGAATGCGTTGGAAGCCCTAATTACAAGAATACTACCTAAATGATATGGTAAATATGTAGGAAAGCTACATTTGAAATTCTTTAAATGTTTTAATTGATATTAGATATGTACTAAAGCAAACAAATAAGACATATATTTCCATTACCTTTTGATTTATATTTACTAAGTGTACATAAAGTACTACTTAATACATATAGATTTAGATTTAGATTTATTAGGTGATATTTTATGTGCTAAGTAAATATAAACTAAAAGGTAAGATACTATTATTAAATATTCAATTATTTATTTTTTTAAATATCTTAATTGACAAATGCATGTACTTAATAGGGGAGTTGTTTTTTTTGCATGTGGACTAGAGTTGGAGACCTTTAACATTTATTCTTGCACAAAAGCTTATGGTAAAATATTAGTTAAGTGTTGAATTATAAAATACTAAATTAATATTATTTTTAATGCACAAAGTGAAGGAGATAAATGCATGCATATTTTAACTAAAGTATGAACATGCATTTATCTCCTAAACCTTATCTCCTACTAAAATAGGTACATTTATCTCCTAGAGGGGAGGTAAACATAAAGGAAAAATGAATGAACATGTACAATAATTACAATGATAATAAATATATGTGTTAACTGTGAATAAAGGTTTAAGAAATAAGAGCCTAAACTAAGGGATATGATGTAATTTTTAATGAACAAATAAAAGTGACTTATAATGAAGAGAATGCATGTAATTACTATAAGTAAAATAAGTGAAATGTTTAGTCATGTAATATTACCAGTAATAATGAGGGTCAAAGATGTCAACTAATATTTCATAATTTTATAGGATACGTAATAAAGTGCAAAAGATGACACAAAAGGTTGGAGGCACTTTTGTGCCAACTTTTTATCTAACAAACAATCTCATGTTAAGATAAAATGTCACTAAGACTTGATGTTATTGTAGGCAATAATTCATATCTTTGTTGTAGTGATCCTTGGAGAGATTTCTGAGATAGAGGTTTCACTTCAGTTAATGTAGTTAGGGAGAATGGTAATAGAAAAAAAAGCGTCATGATGGTGTTGATTATAATAAAATGTTTTATACATCAAAGTTTGTATTAAAATTTGCAAAGAAAAAAACACAACTTCTAGGCCTCCTAAAAAATTAATTTGAAGGATTGTGTTTAATTTGTTCATTGATAATAAAGGTCAATGGAACCCCATCAAGGGTCAAAATCTCTAAAAAAATTATGGTTAGGGAAATACATAGGAAAATAAATAGAAATAATAGTATATTCCCTCCGCTATTTTAGTTTTTGAGGATAACACAAGAGAAATGCAATATTATTTATAAGATAAAAAACAATTGACATATCTGTGTGATGCTCCTCTGATAAGGTTAGATTGAAGAAATCACCTTCTTGGTGGTTGGGGGTTTCGAATGATCACTATATGATTCAAAAAGTATCCACAGATGTGGATGGGTTGGATAGGTCTTCTCATATTGATCTCACTTTGGCTGAGGATTCTGTTGATGTCTCTAATGATTCAAATGTTATTCCTATGATGATTTTGACTCAAAATGTTGATGTTGACCCATCTCCTACTGCTGACTCTGTGGATCTATTTGTTGTTCCTTTGAAGACTTTGAGTTAGAATTTTGTTGTTGTCCCTTTTGTTGCTGACTTTATCCAAAACACTATTGTTGGTGCTTCTCCTACTACGAGGGTTTTGGGGGTTAGTGGGGATTGGCAGAAAGATGTTGGGAAGGTGGAGGATGGTTGGACATCAGTTAAAGGAAAAAAAGGGAAATCTTCCAAACCTTCATTTGATATGTCTTTAAATTCTCAAAAGACTAGACCAAAATGTAAATCTTGATGGTCTGTGGACTCTTGGATTGTTTACCCTCTTGTTGGGAACTTTGGTGCATCCCTCTAGTTTTTCAAGTGATTTTCAATAGTTGTTTTAAGATACTCTTTGTTATATCTTTCTTGTCCCTTTGTACAAGGTTTCGGGTCCTTTCAAAACCTGTTTGTACTTAATCAAAACAATTGACATATCTAAAAAAAAGGGCATATAATTTTCTCTTCCACTTTGACAAAGGTTTATAGAGTTCATAAATTGATATTAATGTTCAATTTGATATAACAAGGAATTTATGATATATGCACTTGTTTTATTAGGACCTAAAATAGACGCTAATTTAGGCACTAAATTAGATAGTACTAATTTAGATGCTAAATCACACACTAAATTAGATGCTAAATAGCACCTTCTTACTTTATCTAGTGCAAAAAATGCCAAAATTAGTGTCATCCCCAAAAATAATGCTTATTTTTAAAAAAATGGAGAATAATACGTGAAAATATTGGGTAGAAGAAAAAAGGGGAGCTCATTGCCTATTTTTATATAGTGTCCTAGGGATTTTCCCTAGGATTTTATTTTCTTTCATCTCCTACTTTTACAATTCTTTCATTATATCTACCTCGTATGTCAACCATGCCCCTTCCATTTCTTGACATATTAATCTTTTTGTTTCTTTTATTTTTTATTATTTCTCCATCCTCCACCAAACCCACTACTCTCATTCTCCTTATGTTCATCCCTCTATAAGTATATAAGTCATAGACAAAGACAATTGAGTGCCTCTTGTGAGGGATACAAGATAGTTATATATTGTGATAAACTATATGTAGATTTAGAAATGCATTGCCCTGTCCTAGGTAACAAAAGAGATAATTTTTCTTTCCATATTATAAATGAAATAAATAAAATAAAATTTGAAATTTAGTGCAAAAGGTGGTGATCCAAGGATGGATAAACTGAGAAGATCAATAATTAGAGAGCCAAGTGGCAAGTAGTCCTTGAATTGTAGGTTAGTTTGTCATGGATTATATTTATATTATCCATTTGATTTAGGTTTCTAGATAACTGATTTTTGATAAGACCCTCTAAGGGGCCCACTTAGTGAGTATTCTTCTTGTGACACATATTAGTTATTCTACAACCAATAACTAGTTGGTATTTGTTGGTGAGTGATTTGTCACCTTAAATTAGAACATTGAAATGACTCCACAAGTCCAAAAAATGTAACAGAACACTCACAATAGATAGAGGAGAGGCATAATTACAGCAAGCCCATCTTTGAATTTTAGAGGTACATCTCCCTTGTGTAAGACATGAAATTAAAGAAAATCAATACACATTTAACCTAAAAGTCAAAAAGTAAATGAACATGCATACAGAGAAATAAAACAAACCATCTCAAAATAGATAATGAATGTAAATGAAATAAAGTTCATTTACATAAAAAATCCATAGTACGAACAAGAGAAATAAACCTCAAAATTTTCATAGGTGTTATTCAAAGATAACATAGTGCATAAATTTGAAAATTATTTGAAAGCAACTCATGAGAAACATAGAAGTAGAGGCCTAGAGAATGCTAGCACAAAAATTTGATATGCATTCATATGAAAAAAACAAAAAGAACATAGCATTTTACATAGAAGATAACAATGCAAAATTATGCCTTTTTTTCTCCATTCCTTCCCCGCATTCTATTTACAAGAATTTCCTTTATATAATGCTGGCTACTCATTTCTATAGTGACAGATGTAAAAATAATTCAAAATGGTTTAGTTTTTTTCATCAAGCAAAGCAACAACTTAGATTCCTTCTAGGACCACTTCCACATTTTATTCATCTTCCACTCCTTCTTCATCCATGTTTACATACAGTAGGTTGAGGAGGCCCACCATGAAATTTGGGGCCCTCTCTTCTTCCACATTAGAAAGCATAAAACCAAATTTTGCATGGTCCCTTTCATTGTTTGTCTTGAAAATGTAACTCTCATAAAAGTGAAGAGAAATATATCTTCATGTAAAAATGATGAGAATAATTAATTTGATTGTAGCATGGTTGCAAAAGACAATGCACTATCAGAATAAAAAATTACATGGGTAAAGGAATTGGATCCAACACATGAGATTTGGGAAAAATTAGAATAAAATTATGGAGGAGATGGTACATAATGAAAGAAAAGTTGGAGAATTGGAAAAAAAAGTTGGATAATGCAAAAATGCAGGAAGATGGGACAATAAGAGCTTTAGTTTAGAGATTTACAAATATTGTCACAAGAATAAGAAACACTAGAGGATTCATAACTAAAGATAAAATTGTGCAAAATATTCTTAGATATTTGACACCATCCTATGTGAACAAGGTCAACATTATTGAGGAATTATTTCCTCTCACCAAGGGATTCAATAAGGAGACATTGATTGGTAAGTTACAAGCTTTTGAAACTTCTAAACTTAAAGATGTTTTACATAATGTCAAATATACTTTTAAAGATAATGCTCATAAAGATAAGATAATTCTAACAAAGAGTGTGAACACTAGTAGTGGAAGCCTTGGAGATTATGCTAAGGATTGGACAAAAATAGAGGGAGAAGAAATGTTTTTTATGAGCTTGAAGCTTTGATCATGAAAATGGGATGCAAAGGTGAGGGAAAAATTCAAGGAAAATACCTATCAGAAGGTTGGTCAGTTTGCTTCTAGATGTCCTTACATAGTATCTAAGATTAAGCCTAAACCATACAAGTCAAAATACCCTAAGAAATGTTATTATGCTAGTGATGATGAGCCTGATATTAAGGATATTAACTTTGAAGACAATGATAATGAAGATGAAATAGGATTTTTCACTACTAAAGATGAGAGTCATGTTAAGGAGGAGAAACCCTTAGTCTCATATATTGAAAAGAAATCATAATGAATTATAGACAATGGACATTCACATCGCATGGTATGTGACAAAGATAAGTTTGTTGAGTTGAAAAATGATGATGGTGGTGTTATCAAATTTGGTAAAAATCCTCCTTGCTTGATTAAGGGAAAGGGTTCTATAATTCTTGATGGTAAAAATAATATCGATGAAGATCTATTTACTTATGTTTGAAGCATTACTTTTTAAGTTTTGGAAAAATTGTGGAAGAGGGTTATCATTTTGAATCTAGAGCTAAAATATGTTTAGTTAGAGATTAATGAGGAAACATGACTTTAAATGGCACAAGACTATAAGTAATATTTTGTAATTAAATCCTTCAAAGGTAAGTTATTTTTCTTTTAAGATTGATGACAATAGGATATGGCATAAAATTCATGTAATTTTTGATAATATGGTGAGAATCAATAATTTTAATACAATTAGAGATTTGCCTAAGGTTATGAAAACTACTAACATGGTGTGCAAAGAATGTGTGATGGGTAAACATAAAAGGAATAATTTTTAGATAAATACATTTACTACTAAAGGAAATTTGGAATTGGTGTACACAAACTTATGTGGTTCTTCTATAACAATGTCATATTATGGAAAGGCCTTTTTTATCCTTTTTGTTGGTGATTACTCTATAATTATGTGGGTTGATTTTCTAAGAGAAAAGTTTGAATAATTTGATAAGCTTGCGATCTAAAAATCTAAGGTAGAGATTGAATCTAGATTAAAGATAAAATGTTTAATATCTGATAGGGTGTTAAGAATATTAACCAAGATAAACCTACAAGTTTGATAGTACAAATCGTACTTCCTCTTAATGGAAATATATCTAATGTTGACATTATATATATATGTGTGTGTGTGTGTGTGTGTGTGTTTCTCCTATAGGTGCCAACAATTTTTGGGAAATACATTTGTTTGGTGCTTAACTAAACTAACACTTAGTTAGTCATTAACTAATATGTGTTTTTTAGATCGCTAACTTAGGAAGAATATAGTGCCAAGTTAGAAAGGGTTATGTCCCTTGAGGGACATACCCTTTAGAAAGGATATATAGTAGGTTGTAAATGCATTTTATAGGACACATAGTTATAGCAGTCTACTCCTCTAAGCATTTTACATCCAAAAAATTCTAAATCAGTGATATTCTAATTTCAATCAAGATCGATTATAGAGTATTAGATCTGCATTTAAGATAGTGTTAAATTCCTCAACAATCTGAATATTCATAATATTTAGAAGACCATTCTCAGCAATTCATGACTGAACTAAAAGTCTCTTCCAAAGAACTAAGAATTAGAAAAAACTTTACATGGTATTAGAGCCAAGTTATCAGATCTAGGGCTCTACAAAATTTAGTTATCAAATTTCATATATATTTAGTAGCTTTATCCTATCTTAAATGGCATACACAATCAAACCCAAGGACAGGTTTGATGGGAAAGAATACTTTGAAGCCTAGAAATTTAGAATCTTGATGATTCTTAAAGAGAGCAATGTTAAACAATTTGTTGATGGAGCATCCAAACAACCCCCAATTGAACCTCACAAATCTATACGGAGCAAAAGAAATAGAAAACCTATTCAAATCATCTTGGATGGAGTTAAAAATGATATTGTACCTATGCTTACAAAACATCAAATTGTTTTTGATATGATGAATGCATTATGAAATGCATATGAAGTAAATAATGCAACCAGGGTTCTTGCAGTAAAAAGGCAACTAAATCACATTTAGATAAAGAAAGGAGAATTGATAAATTCTTATTTCCTAAGAGTTTCTAGCATTAGAGATGAACTATCAAGCATATGAACCATCATTAGTGACACATAATTAACACTTATGGCTATAGATGGATTGCTAGATTCATGGGAGACATTCACACAAGGAAAAAGTGCTAGAGATCAGCTTCCAGACTTTAATAGACTCAAGAATGATTGTCTTCAAAAGGAATCCAAAAAACTAAAGAAAGGAAGGAAACCAAAAGTAGAAGATGAAGAACTTCACATTCTTAATGCAAACTCCTATAAGGGAAAGAAGAAGCATTTCAAGAAGAAAAAGGGAAATCAAAAGAATGGAAAGCCCAAGAAAGACCTATCTAAAATAAAGTGTTTCAAATGTGAAAAATTTGGACACTATAGATCTAATTGTCTTAAAAATTCCAAACAACAGAAAAATTGTACAAATGTCATTAGAGAAGAAGATATTTATGATCCTGAGAACTGTGTTTTGTATTCCTCTCTATCAAATGAAATTTCAAATAAAACATGGGTGATTGATAGTGGATCTTCTTCTACACATATAACAAGATACAAAGAAACTCTAGATTATTTATCAAAGAAGGTTAATGATGAAGTTATTATTGGTGATAACTCAGCACACCCTGTTGAAGGAATTGGAAACTGTACTTTGAAGCTAAAATCAAGAAATACTCTTCTTCTTAAAGGTGTACTCTATGTACCAGGGATTAAAAGAAACCTGATTTCAATTACAACACTTGAAGATTATGGACACAATGTTGCATTCATGGATGGAAAAGTATTAACTTGGGCTAAGAACTCTTCTATCAAGAAAGCAAAGTTAATTGGTCAAAGAAAAGGATATTTGTATGAATTAAATGCAGAATCTAGTCGATCCATTCAAGCCCTAGTCCACAAAGTTGTAGATACAAATGAAATATGGAATAGAAGATTAGGGCATCTAAATTTTAAAACCTTATCAACTATGGAGAAGATGGTTACTAGAGTACCCAAATTAAATAAAGACCATCCTAGTATTTGCAAAGAGTGTGCTTTGGGTAAAAGCACCAAAAGTACCTTTCATAATAGTATTAGGAAAAAAAATAATGTACTAGAATTAATTAATTCATATTTATGTGGATCTATGTCTATTCCTTCTCTTGGAGGATTCTGGTATTATATCTTGTTCATAGATCACTTCTCTAGGAAAACATGGATTTACTTTTTAAAGTGCAAGGAATAAGAAGAAATCCTACAAAGATTTAAAGAATTCAAAGCATTAACTGAAAAAAATTTAGGACATAAAATTAAAATTCTTAGAACTAATAACATAGGAGAATATACCTCAAACTTGTTTAAAAGGTTTTATAAAGAATTAGGGATTAAAAGGGAGTACATTGTTCCTTATAATCTAGAGCAAAATAGGATAGTAAAAAGAAAGAATAGGACAATTATAGAAGCTATTAGGGCTATGATTTTTGACCAAAATCTAGAATACTATCTTTGAGTAGAAGCCTCTTGTACTACTGTATATATTCAAAATAGAAGCCCTCACTCCTATCTTAAAGATAAAACCCTTGAAGAAGTATTTACTAAAGTAAAACCCAATATAAGTCATCTTAGCATTTTTGGATGTCTTGTATATATCCATGTTCCAAAAGAAAAGAGAACCTAGTTAGAACCCTCTGGGAGGAAAGGTATTTTTGAGGGTATAGTGAAACTTCTAACGCATATAGGATTTTCATACCTAGATAGAAAACTATTGAACTTAGTAGAGATGTAATCTTTGAAGAAGATCTTGCATTCAAAAGAGCCATAAGTTCTGATGAACCTTCTCCTTTATCTAGTTCTGAAAGAAATAGTGAATCTAGGTCCTAGAGGGAGAACTTAGAAGAAATTGAAGATGAAATTCAAAATATGAACCTTGAAGAAAATTCAAAGAAAAGACCACTTTGGGCCATTAAAATAGTTGAACCAACCCAAGACTTTGTTGCACCCTCCGAAATAGTTAGAGAAAGCAAAAGACCTAAAAGATTCTCTAGTTATACAGCTAACATGAGTGACTTATCCAAAATAGAGCCAACCAATCCCTCTAATGCTATTAAACATATAGCTTCGAAAGAAGCTATGCTAGAAGAATACCAATCTATCATGAAAAATGATGTTTGAGAAATTATTCCAAGACCTAAAGGAAAATCTGTTGTTTCTTCCAAGTGGATATTTAAAATAAAGCATGCCACTAATGATAGTATTGAGAAGTATAAAGCTAGATTTGTAGCTAGAGGATTTTCTCAAAAAGAAGGGGTTGATTATGAAGAAACCTTTGCTCCTGTTGCAAAATATACCTCCATAAGAGCAATCTTAGCGATTGTTGCATCAAAGGGGTGGAAGGGACATTAGATGGATGTAAAAATAACATTCCTAAATGGAAAGATTTTAGAAGAAGTCTATCTGGAACAACCAAAAGGATTTGAAACTTGTGATCCTAATGCTTTTGTTTGCAGTCTCAAGAAAGCTCTTTATGGGCTTAAATAGGCTCCCAAGGCTTGGTACGAAAGAATTGATAAATATCTCACTAGCTTAAGATTCTCCAAGAATGAAGCCAATCCAAACTTATATTATAAAAGAGATAAAGATGATATGGTAATTATGATATTGTATGTTGATGATTTATTGATCATAGGTGATGATCATTTTATAGATCAGTACAAGAAAGATCTAACTAGAGAACTCAAGATGAAAGACTTAGGGCTTGAGGCTTCTCCATTACTTCCTAGGATTAGAAGTATGATAGAATTCTAATAGTATCATACTTAATCAAGGGAAGTACACATCAGACATTTTGAAAAGATTTGGAATGTGGAATTGCAAGTCTATGTCTTCTCCAATGGAGACTAATTTACATAGACTTAAAAAAGTAATAGCAGAACCTTCCATAGATTATACTCTCTATAGACAGATGATTGGGTCCCTTATGTACTTAGTAAATACAAGACCGAATATTTTCTATGTAGTTAATACCTTAAATTAATTTATGTGTGAACCAAAGAAAATTCACCTAGTTGTGGTTAAAAACATTATGAGATACTCACAAGGCACTCTTAATTTTGGACTCAACTATGAGAAAGTTGCTTTATATTTGCATAGATTCATCGATTCAAATTTGGGTGGAAGTGTTAAAGACAGGAAAAGAACTTTAGTATGTTGTTTCAGTTAGGATCAGCTATGATATCTTGGATATACAAAAAATAGTCTTCAGTAGCTCAGAGCTTCATAGAAGCCAAATATATTGCAACAACAATGGTCTCTCGTGAAGTAGTCTGGCTGAGGAAGTTACTTATAGGATTATGTGGGCAAGCCATGAATCCTATGATTATTCATTGTGATAGTCAAAGTTCCATCAAGCTCTTAGTGAATCTAGTTTTCCGTGACAAGTCCAAACATATTGAAATTCCTTACCATTATGTAAGAGATATGGTAGATAAAAATTTTGTAAAATTGGAATACATTTGTATTGCAGATCAGATAGCAGACATACTCACCAAACCTCTATCTAGAGTAAAGATAGAACATTTTAGGAGGAGACTTGGTCTGGGTGAGTTGTAATTCACTTGTACTCTTTTGATTATTAATAAAATAATTTTATTTTTGTCATGCTATTGATTGTTATGGGCTCCACCATGTGTAATCATTATTTAAAGAGGTGACGATCTCTAAAATAATGAACACTTGTATAAAAGGCATTATGAGAGATGATGATCTCTTAGATAATGTACTAAACAATAGATTTTACTATAATATCTAAATGAGTTTTTAGATCATATTGTGATGTTGACATTGCTATGTTCATGGGTCACAAATTGGATAAAGGAAGAATCTTAGTATTCTCTAGGTTTATTCTGTATTCTGGTATATCTTAAAACTCAGGATTGTGTTGTGATATGGAAATACCAGCTTCTATGAAATCATAACTTAGATAAATGAAGAGATTATTCTTCAGATTTATCCTGTATAATATCACTAGTGGCAGTGATTTGTCATATCATAGGTTTAGTAATATGACTTTGTATCATGTGTTGTATGATACCACATACTAAGAAGAGACAGACATATATAGTATTAATTCTGGCTTACTCATCTATATTGATGTTTCTAGATATAATATCTCTCTATAGGATTATCAAGTTAAGAGGGAGTGTTAAGAATATTAACCAAGATAAACCTACAGGTCTGACAGTACAGACCGTACTTCCTCTTAATGGAAATATATCTAATGTTGGCATTATATATATATATATATATATATATATATATATATATATATATATAAGTGTGTGTGTGTGTGTGTGTGTGTGTGTGTTTTTCTCCTATAGGTGCTGACAATTTCTAGGAAATGCATTTCTTTGGTGCTTGACTAAACTAACACTTAGTTAGTTAGTCATTAACTAATCTGTATTTTTTAGATCACCGACTTAGGAAGAATATAGTGCCAAGTTAGAAAGGGTTATGTATCTTGAGGGACATACCCTTTAGAAAGGATATATAGTAGGTTGTAAATGCAATTTATAGGACACATAGTTACAATAGTCTACTCCTCTAAGCATTTTACATTCAATGAATTCTAAATTAGTGATATTCTAATTTCAATCAAGATCGATTATAGCGTATTGGATCTGCATTTAAGACAAGTGTTTACTTCCTCAACAATCTGAATATTCATAATATTTAGAAGACATTCTCAACAATTCAAGACTGGACTAAAAGTTTGATCCAAAGAACTAAGAATTAGCATAAACTTTACACAGGGGAGAAGAATTTACATCTGATGATTTTAATGCATACTCTTAGGATAATGGTATTCTTAGACATACTTTACCCCTAGGACATGACAAAAAAAAATGGTGTAGCAAGGAGAAGGAAAAAAAACTACTCTAGATACAACAAGAACCATGATGTTTGAAGGTAAGATAGCTCATGTTCATTGGATAGAAGCAAAAAATACTTCAATATGCACCACAAAAAAAGTTTAGATAAGGCATGAAATGGGTGAAACTTTTTATGATCTTTGGTTTGGTCATGTACCTATAGTTAATTACTTTGGAATATTTGGAAAAAAGTGATACATTAAGAGAGATGATGAGATAAAAAAGTTTGATCCTAGAAATGATGAATGGATATTTTTTGGTTATTATACTAGGATAAAATCTTACAGATGTTATAATCTTAGATTGAAGAAGATTATTGAAAGTGTAAATGTAAAAATTGATGAAAGGTTTAGGTGCAAGAAAGACCATTTGATGATTAGTTTGATCAAGAAGTGAATTAGGTGAACACAAGTCAAAGAAATAACTTGATTCATAATTAGAATCAAAGTACAATACATGAAAAATTATTTGAGATAGATAATAAGATACATTTATAGATTCAAGAACCAAGGGAAGAGTAGAGAACACTTATGTATGTATCTTTGAGTCATTATGGTGATAAGATTATTGGAAATACAAGTAGTGGTGTAATGACTAGTTCTAAAATGATAACTGAAATATGTTAATTTTTGAAAGTAAAGTTGAACCTATTTGAATTATTCTATAAGAGTTGATATAGCTCTAATACCATGTAAGAATTTTCCAAAGGCAATAATTCAATGCCAAGATCAAGAAGCTTAGTCCAGATAGCATAAGAGAGACAAATGATGATCAAATGAGAATGGATATCAGATTATTAGATAATTAGATGATTTAATACACATTAGAAGTGTCTGTACATAAAGACATCTAGAATGACTAGGAGTCAGCAAAGAGATAAACAACACAACTAAGCACATGTCCACCAAGAGTAGATTATCCTCCATTGTGCATGAATGTACATGCAACAATGGGAGGATAAGAATACCAAGGTGTATCTCGTAAAGATATGTAGTAGACATCATGTGCTCAATTGGAGTGCAAAAAATTGTGTTGTCTACATGACAACTCAGATGAATATGCAAACTCCTAGGTGTCTACATGACAACTAATATGCTAATGCATTAACCTAAGTAAACTTAAGTAAATTGTAAATAGTAAATACTTATTTACACCAACACCCCCCCTTAAGTGCAACTTAAGGGAATGCACTTAAGCTTACAAAAGCTAGAGGAAAAAGCATGATAGGTCGCGGCTATTAGGCCATGTTAGGTACCCATGTACAAATGCAATTCTCTATATAAAATGTGATGCAATGCAATGAAATCTCTCTAAAAATGGAGAAAGAGGGAAAACCTAATGGGAAGAACCTCCTCTAAAAAGAGAGATAAGTAAAACAAAGAAGAGATGAGTCATATGACCCCCCAGTGAAAAATCATGTACCCCCAAGATCTCACAAATGAAGATACTTGACCTCAGTGAAGGGCTTGGTGAAGATATCTACAATCTGTTGTTATGTAGGACAATATTCCAATACAATAAACTGCTCATGAATCAGCTCTTTGATGTAGTGCATATCAACCCCAATGTATTTTGTACATTGATGTTTCACTGGATGTTTTGAGATTTCAATGGCACTCTGATTATCACAATGTATGACTATGTGTCTAGGTATGTCAAAACCAAACTCCTTTAGAATATGTTGTAACCAAATAGCTTATGTAGCCATAGTGATAGCTCCTTGATACTTGACCTCAATAGATGAAAGATTTTTCTTTTTACTCTGCCAACAATTGGGGTTGGAACCAAGATGAAACATGTATCCTGAAGTGCTTTTGTGAGAATCAAGATCCCCTGCATAGTCTGAGTCAACATAGCCCATTAACTATAGTCTAGTACCAACTTCATAGCATATCCCATATGCATGTGTACCTTGGATATAGTGTAAGATTCATTTGGTTGCCTTCCAATGAAGTTCATGTGGCTCTTGCATGAAGCGAGAAACCATGCCAACTACAAAGGATATGTCAGGGCATGCATGTGTCAAGTAGATGAGACTTCCAACCAACTATCTATACATAGTAACATAAACAAGTAGAGTGGAACACTTTGCTTCTAACATAACACCTGAAAGAAAAGGAGTAGAGGCAGTCTTGCAGTTGCTCATGTGAAATTGAGAAAGTAGATCAAGAGCATACTTGGGTTGTGATAATGTGATCCTTGATGAAGACTGTTGTATCTCTATACCAAGGAAATAATGAAGTTGACCCAAGACTATCATGGAAATTTTTTCTTGCAAAGTAGACTTGACACTATCAATGATGGATGTTGTACTCCTTGTAATGATTAAGTCATCAACATAAAGCACAAGTAGCAAGTGAGAATCATCTTGATGAAGAATGTAGACATTTGAATCTAAATACCATCTGGTCAAAACTACTGAGAGAAGGAAACAATCCATCTTGGCACACCAAGCTCTTGGAGCTTTTTTTAGTCTATAGATAGACTTTTTCAACTTGAAAACCAAAGTAGAATCCTAAATGAAATCTTGTGGCTACTCCATATAAATCTCCTCATAAAAATCACCATTCAGGAATGCACTTTTCACATCCATCTGATGAACAACCCATCTCTGAGTTATAACTATAGCTAGTGTCAAATGAATGGAGATTATTTTTGCAACTGGGGCAAAGGTCATAGTGTAGTCAATACTAGGCACCTAAGAGAAACCTTTTGCAACAAGTCTAGCCTTATACTTATCCACACTTCCATCTGCTGCAAACTTGGTTCAATAGATCCACTTACACTGAACCAATTTTCTTCCCTTAGGAAGAGAGACTAAGTCCCATGGGTTGTTTCTCATAAGAGAATTGTATTCTTCCTCCATTTCTTTATCCCATTCTAGAATTCTTGAAGCTTCTTTGAATGATTGAGGATTAGAAGCAACTGCAATATAAGCATGAGGGAGTGAGTTATGTTGTGATCTTGTCATCCTAGTATCTGAAGGATTACCTATCAATGGTCCTATTGCATCCAATGTTTGTTGAGCCCATTTAGGTCTAGTGGAAGAAGATGTAGAAGTAGAAGGGATTTCCTCAACCTCATCTATCTATTGCCTCTATTTGGGTCATGGACGGACATCTTCCAAGTCACTATCATTGATGTCATTCTCTTCAATGAAGGAGGAAGAAGGAAGAGTTGAAGAAGTAAAGATTGAACAACTTTCTTCAAAGTCTACACTCCTTTCAATCAAGGGGAATTTATTATTAACACTAATGTTTATCATGACCAATTCTTTTAAAATAGGCACACTTCTTCTTTTCCTGATTATTGTCCCCCTTTTTGTTGATATTAGGAGAAGACTTTCTTTTTTATTGATTTGATTTAGGTGGTGACTTTTTTGTTTCCCCTTGTTTGCTATCTTTCCTCTTCTTCTTTTTTCCCTTGCCTTTTTTTGAACTTTCACCAATTGGATTTTTAGAGCTCTCATTATTAGCCATCAATGCCTTAGACTTTGAAGACTTGAAAATCCCCATTGTTATCAACTTAGCTTGTTCATCCTCTAACAACTGAACATATTCATCAAAAGTGAGTTTCTGATAAGAAGCCCCTAAGATTTCCTTTGAGGTGTTGAAA
Source organism: Cupressus sempervirens (assembly GCA_028749045.1). NCBI lineage: Eukaryota > Viridiplantae > Streptophyta > Pinopsida > Cupressales > Cupressaceae > Cupressus > Cupressus sempervirens. Next base: position 536,609,674 of record CM053791.1, read on the forward strand.
GAAGAGACAAATATGGAGTAGTCTGATGGTAGCTTATTATAAATTAGATAAATCAACCTGTCATCCTTAATGGGACTACCACAATCATCAAGTTTTGTTCTCAACTCATTTACCTTAATGATAGAATCCTGGATGGAATCAAAGTTCTTAGGATCTAGGGAGATAAGTTCATCTTCAATCTTGTAGACATCCTCCTCATTCACTTTCTAATATAGCTTTTTAAGGGCATCCCAAGTTTCCTTGGATGTATCATATTTTATGATCTGATAAAGGATCTTGTCATCAACTCCTAACCTAAGGATTGCTAGGGCTTTGCTATCTGCTAATTCCCAAGCACAAATATCACTTTGAGTTACTTTATCACCTGTGGGTTTAGGAAGAGATCCATTTACATATTGAGAACCATGTGGCATAATTATGTGGTGTTAATTTTGGAACCTTAATGTTTTCCATAATGCAAGGAAAGAAACATAACAAAAAGAAGAAAGGAATACACCACCAAGAGACACCTCCCCTTTTCACTCAATCAAAGAAACCCACCCGCCGCCCCCCCCCCCCCCCCCCCCCACCACCACCACCCCCAAATGAATGCTTTAGGAACTTATACTTAGTATGATTACAATGGACCACTTGCCAATTAATTAGAGCTTAAGTGGAATTCTAATTTTGATGGTTACAACAACAAATATGAAGCTATATGAGACTCAACAAGATAAGACACAAGACCTCTCAAGGATCTAATTAATTAAAAGTGCCAATAGTCCAAAATGAGAGAAAAATTTGAAATTACTATGTCCACTCAAAATTACTCCAAACTAATACTAGATATGGAAAGTAGACAAAAAAATCATGCACTCTAAAAAAAATAGCACCTGAATATGTCTCCAAATGAGCCTGAACTAAGCCTTTGAAGTTGCAAAAATTGACATTTGTGATTTGTAGAATAATTCAAGAACAAAGATCTTAAATATCCTACACCAATGTGTAGATCACAAAATTCTACCCCAAAACTAAAAAAAATTCTTGAAAAAAGGAGTCTGTATGATGAAGATATTGTTGTTTGAAAATTTCCTCTGCAATTATTTTTCCTGAATCACCATTGTCGCACCTCCAAAAATCAAATGACTCTAGATTTCACCTCAGATGTCTGATTTTGAAGAGACAAAAGTCTATTTATGGTCTTTTGACCTTCTAAATGTGACACCAACATCTGAATTGCACCAGCAAGCTCCAGTCTTGACCTGCAAAAAAATATCTCCAATGGTTGTGTAATGAAACTCCTATGGCTTTGATACCATGTAAGAATTTGGTATAGCTTTGATACCATGTAATAATTTTCCTCAGGTAATAATTCAACACCAAGATCAAGAAGCTTAGTAGATAGCACAAGAGAGAAAAATGATGATCAAATGAGAATGGATATCAGATAATTGGATAATTGGATGATTGAATACACACTAGAAGTGCATATATATAAAGGCATCTAGAATGACTAGGAGTCAGCAAAGAGATAAACTTCACAACTAAGCACATGTCCACCAAGAGTGGATTATCCTCCATTGTGCATGAATGTACATGCAACAATGGAGGATAAGAATACCAAGGTGTATCTCATAAAGAGATGTAGTAGACAACATGTGCTCAATTGGAGTGCAAACAACTGTGTTGTCTACATGACAACTCAGATGAATATGCAAACTCCTAGGTGTCTACATGACAACTAATACAGTAATGCATTAACCTAAGTAAACTTAAAGTGTAAATAGTAAATACTTATTTACACCAAAATATTCTTTAATTTTCTAATTTTATTGTTCTTTCATTATATTTAACTTATATGTCAACCATTCCTCTTCCAATTCTTAACATTTTATTTGGTTGAAAGTGGCAAGCCACTATATATATATATATATATATATATATATATATATATATATATATAAAGTTGTTTAAAGGTTCATGGAGGAAAGAAATAGAAAGAAAACCTCCAAGTGTCACCAAATACAAAAGATATATAAATATATGAAGCAACAAAATGACTTCATAGAATAGATTACAACAAAATCTAGAAAATCTTCCACAGAGAAGCATAACCAACATACACACGCTCTGATATTCTCAAAATATTTGCACTAAAATTTCCTTATTGATTGCCTGTGTATACCAATAATACCAAACATCTTGAATAGATAAGAACATTCTGAAATCAAATCATCTTATTGGTCAACTAATATTGATAGGAAGACATTATCAACTATATTATTCCATAATTTCATCCATCTCATCGATACTCAAAACTTATCTTACTTGGAAGGACCAACCAACAATCGCTAAGTCCATAACCCCATCATACAAAATCTCTAGTTGGTAAAACTATGAATAAGAGGACATCCTATCATGCAAAATAGCTCAAATTGTTCCTTATTCTTGACATATTAATCTTTCTATTTATTTTATCTTTTATTGTTTCTCCTTCCTCCACCAATCCTACTATCCCTCTATAAGTATCTAAATCATAGACACAGACAATTAGGCACCTCTTGTGAGGGACACAAGATAATTCGATATTGTTATAAACTATACATAGATTTAGAAATGCATTTCCCTATCTTGAGCTATAAAATTTATAATTTCTCTTTCCATATTATAATGGAATAAAATAAAATAAATTTAGTTAAAACTTAAAAAATTAGTGCAAAAGATGAGGATCTTAGGATGGGAAACACTGAGAAGATCAACTATTAGAGAGTCAAGTGTTATGTTGTCCTTACATTGTAGGTTAGTTTTTCATGGAATTTATTCTATTATCCATTTGAATTAGGTTTCTAGATAATTGTGTTTTGAGAAGGCCCTCTAAGGGGGCCCATGTAGTGAGTATTCTTTGTGTGATACTTATTAGTTATTCTACATGCAATAACTAGTTGATATTGTTGGTGAATGTTTTATCACCTTAAATTCAGCCATATAAATGACTCTATAATCCCAAAAATGTAACTAAATACTCACAACATATAGATGGGAGGCACAATTACACCAAGGCCATATTTTAATTTTAGAGGTATAACTCCCTTATGTAAGATATGCAATGAATGGAAAGCAATACAATTTTAACCAGAAAGTGAAGAAACAAACAAACATGCATGTAAAGCAATAAAATAAACTATCTTGAAATAGATAGTGAATATAGAGGAAACAAATTTCATTTACATAAAAAAATCCATAGCACGAGTAGGGAAAATAAACCTTAAAATTCTCATAGGCATTATTTCAAAATAACATAACCCATCACTTTGCTAATTATCTAAAATAATTCATTAAAAAACAAAAATGATAACATAGAACTTTGATATGCATTCATATGATAAAACAAAAAGAAAAGATCCTTTTACAAATAAGATAAAACCCAAAATTATGCATATTTTCTTCATCCCCTTTCTCCCCATTCTATTTACAATAATTTCCTTTAAAAAACACTAGCCACTCATTTCTATATTAACTGTTACAAAAATAAATGAAAATGGTTCAATTTTCATCATCAATAAAAGTAACAACCTAAATTCCTTTTGGGTCCATTTTTTTGTTTTCTTCATCTTCCACTAAACCTTCAATTGATTTCACGTGCATAAGGTTCAGGAGGTCCACCATGAAATATATGGCCCTTTCATTCTCTAGCTCAAAAATGCCACTCTCATAACGAGTGTGGTTGGTTGTAAACTCCCAAGTGGTAATGAACATAATGTATCTCATGTAAAATTGTTCCATTTCTGCTTCTATGAGATCAAGCTAGAGCATTGGTTTTGGTTCTTCATTATTGTTTCTTTTTGGAATAGGAATTTCCATCTTGGCAGTGGAGAATTAGAAACTGACATAACTTGCAAGATTATTGTCAGAGAAAAGGTGGCCAAAGAATGTATTTTTAATTCATTTAAAACCACTTCAATTACCTTATTTAAGAGGTTTTCACACAAGAAATATAAACTTCATACTTTTACATTTCAATGACAATACTTATTTTACACCCAAATAAAAAATATGTCACTTTACTAGTTCACAATAGGATTGCCTCATTAAATGGAAGGTAGTATCATGATGACTGTGCATTAAGAAACTCACCATCAAATAGGTGCTTACTTCCCAAAAAAATTAAGCTTTAGTAAGAAGTTATCAACTTAGAGAAAAGGGTGATTGGGTGATAATGTCGTTGGGTTGCCAAAAAATGGAAGTGTGAATAACATGGTTGCAACTTGTAAATTTTGTGAAGTTTGCAACAATACAACAATGCAGGTTATAATTTTGGTGAAGACAAAAGTTGAGTGACTTGAGGAATCACAAAGTGAAAAGTTTCAAAATAGGGGTACATAAACCATGGCTAACAATATCTTGACAATTTTCTAGATTCTTTCAACCATTAGAAATCCTTTCGTATGTTTGTTCTAAGAAGACATAGTAGCTCCAATTAATTTTTCATGGATATTATTTCCATTATCTATTTGAATCAAGTTTAGATGGATAATATTTTATGTTCAACATTCTAATAATTTATTTTCTATGCACTTTTTTTCTAGTGTTATTTCCATTTTGTTTATAGATAAGATGGATAAAATTAAGTTCCTAGTTCTTTTACCTTACTAACTAGTGTAGGGACACACCTAGGAAACCTCCATTGTTTGAAAGATTTTTGTCTTGTACTTGACTCTAGCCAATTCAAGAGAATATATTAGGTTGGTTTTATACCTTAGAAGGTCATTTTAATTTTTGGCTAGGTGAGTTAGTCATTAGGACTAAGGTCACACAAATAGCCATTGTTAGTTGTTATTTCAATTCCTTAGTGTGCAGAGGAAATAATGAGTTGGAGTCTTTAAATGTGTCCTAACACATATAATAGGTGGAAAATATTATTTAAGGTCATTTATGATGGTTATGCATCGACCTAGAGGGGTTAGAGGTCCTAAAAACAAGGATCATGGCATAAGTGCAAAGATGCCAAATGTTGTCAAAAAGTTGTCATGACAACATTTGCAATGTATTACAAATGTTGCATGCAACTTAGTTACTTTAGATTCACTAAATTTGAGGAGTGGATAATCCACTAAGATGGCCTAAAAACTAGGGAAAAGGTATATACTACTTATTGAAGCCTCGGTCTCGAGTTGAGAGGTGGCATTGTATAGAAACAAGAGTGACTGTGGCTATGGTTAGTGTACAATTCGAGCATTTTCATCTTGAGTGATGCTATATGGATTAAAGGAGTAAAACTTGCATTGGATTCATGTAATAGAATTATTTTTAATTTTTTTACATTTTTTGTACTTTGAGTATAGAGATAGCTTAGTTTCTTTAGTAAATTGGTTTGCATATGGCCTGTTCACTAGATCTATGTTGACTAGTTTGTAAAGAAATGGCTTCCCCATGAAATATAACCATGGGAAATACCTAATATTAGATGGAAAGGTTATGGGAGTCATTATTTTACATATGTATAGGATTAGGAGTTGTGGAAGTTTTGGAAGCTATTTTTAAACTCAAGCCCTAGGCAAGCTAGGAATACCTAGTTAGAGGTTTCACACTATTGAAACAAGTGATTAATTGTAGGGAATGAAACCTAGATGTAGAGAACAAGTACAGTTCTATAAAAAGGATAGTCATATCTTGATATATCCTAGAGATTGAGGTCTCACAACCCATTTAGGTAAGTTGTCAAATAAGTTTGTAGTCTAGTCCTAGGAAATAGGCCTTTTGGTCCTATTTGACCTACATAATAGGAATCACATGTACGAAAAACTTAGGATTTCAAGACCTAAAAAATAATTTAGGAAATATAAAAGGTGTTTGAATCTAGAGTTTGTTAACCAATTTTTTTGAAGATTTTTTGCAAGAAAGAGGAATTAGTCAATTCCAAGGGCTAATCGCAACTAGGCCTATTAAGGTTCCCTAGAGACAAAAACTTGAAATCCTTAAGGAAGAGGTCCAAAGATATTTACAAATGGACACAAATGGAAGAAAATTGAGTTATCTCATGTCCATGGATGAACCTACAATGAAGAATGGAGTTTCTAAGCAAGTTGCACTTAGAGTTCTCTAAGTGTGTGTGTGCGAAGGAGAGTACTAAACTAGTGTGCTAGTCCTATGAGGGTAAGCACAAAGGATCAAACTCTTGGATACAATTTTTTATTGGTGTTAGTTAATAACCTAAGCCAATCAAGGACCTAGGTATACTAGGTGCCTAGAAGAGACAAGCTAGTTCTCTAAAGGAGCAATCCAAGCAACCCCTGAAACACTCACACCATATTGGTATTAGAGCAAGAGTTTTTTATCAAGCTTGTGGTGGATTTTGTAGTCTATTGAATCAATGGGAGAGTATACACCTAGTTGATAATTAGAAGAAAAAACTATGGTGACTAACATTGAGTTAGCCAAGAAAGTTGAAGAACAAGAAGAAGACAACAAGTCACTAAGGGAAAGAATAGCTCAAATGGAGAAGCTCTTGGGTGAAGTCCAATACAAATATGATAAGGTCAAAGAGAAAATTGACCATTTGGAAGAAAAAGAAGCAAAGGAAAAAGAACTAGAGTTGGAAGAAGAAGAACTAACACCTGACCCTGTTCTTCCTAAAGAGCCATTCTTAAAGGCATTAAAAGCATTGAGTGGCAAAGCTTTAGAAGAAGTGGCATTATTTAGTGGAAAAATGGATCTTGATTCAATTGTGGATTGGATTTATAGCATTGAGAACCATTTTGAATGTGATGGTATCTCTTAAGCATAAAAAGTTATGGTGGCCAAGTCTAGATTAAGAGGTTCAACTCTTACTTGGTGGAAGTTTGTGCCAACTAAGAGAGAAAAGGATGGAAAAGGTCTTATAGTTACATGAAAGGGTATGGTAAAAAAAGTGAAGTAGAACTACCTTCCCAATGACTATGAAGTTTACCTTCATAGAAGGAGACAAAATCTTAGACAAAAAGATTTGGATGTCCAAGCATCTACTGAGGAATTTCAAAAGTTATGTTTGAGATCTAAGGTAGTTGAAGAAGAAAGTATCAAGCTTGAAAGATACTTGAATGGCCTCAAATGGTCTATTCAAGAAGAGATGATCTTATTAAATTTCAAAACCATTAGGCAATGTTACAAAATTACCTTGAAGATTGAAGAGAAAAGCAAGAGGAAGTAAGAAACCTTTAAAGAGAAAGCTAAGAGCAAGGACAATGGAGGTCAAAGTGGTGGCTATGGTGGAAAAATTTCAGATTCAAGGGTTCAAGTTGAGCTAAAGTTTAGTGAAAATCAAGAAGGAAGTTCAAGTAGAGGTGGTAGAGGAAGAAAATCTAATTCTAAAGGAAGGAGTGGTGGATAAGGAGGAAGAGGCAACTATTTTGCCAATATGAAGTGATACCATTGTAATCAAATGGGGCACCTTGCTTATAGGTGTCCAAAGAAAAGTGGTTCATTACAAGGAGGTGACAAGAGGACAAATTTAGTTCAAGATGAGTCCAATACAATAGATAAGCATGCTAAATTACCACTAAATTTAGAAGAAGGGGAGAACCATATTATGAGGAGAACTTTGATCAAAGAGCTAGTGAAGGAGGAGCCTAACCAAAGAAGATCTTTATTTAGAATAAAGTGTAGAATGATTGGTAAAGTGTGTAGAGTCATCATTGACTTAGGATCTACTGACAACATTGTGTTATAGGAAGCATTCAACAAGCTAAAACTAACAAGGATATCCCACACTAATCCTTATAAGGTCACATGGCTAAACAAAGGTCAACATGTATTAGTAAATGAGAAAGCATGGGTGGAGTTCTCAATTGGAAGGTACAAGGATAAAGTTTTATGTGATGTATTACCTATGATTACATGTCATTTTTTCCTAGGTAGACCATGGCAATTTGATCGCCAAGCTATTCATGATGGAGGAAAGAGCTCCTATACCTTTACGAAGGACAATGTGACTTTCAAGATACAATCATTGATGGAAGATGTTGAAGCAAAGATAACTATTCCAAATGTACTTATGGTAAGTGAAAAGGAGTTCCTTCAAACCATGGAAGAAAGTGAAGGTGTAGGATTTGCACTGGTGTTGAGGCCAAAGAAGGGAAATGAAGGTAAGGAGACTAAGAGGGCAGAGGTACCTACCAAGATTCAAGGAATGCTACAAGATTACCAAGGTATTATAAGTGATGGACAACCATCAACATTACCCCCTCAAAGAGCCATAATCCATAGGATAGACCTTATCCCACAAGCTACCCTGCCTAACAAAGTGGCCTATAAGATGACCCCTCAACAAAATGAGGAAATAACAAGACAAATACAAGAACTCCTAAACCAAGGCCTAATTAGGAAGAGTATTGGTCCATGTGTCATACCTATTGTACTTGCACCAAAGAAAGGAGGAACTTGGAGGCTTTGTACAGATTCAAGACCCATAAATAGGATAACCATTAGGTATAGGTTTTGTATCCCTAGGATTGAAGACCTAATGGATTGTCTAAGTGAAGCCAAGTACTATAGCAAGATAGACTTGAAGAGTGGTTATCACCAAATAAGGATACATGAAGGAGATGAGTGGAAAACAACCTTCAATACCAATGAAAGGTTGTATGAATGGCTTGTCATGCCATTTGTGTTGTCTAATGCCCCCCTACATTCATGAGACTCATGAATGAAATTCTCAAGGACTACATAGGCAAGTTTGTAGTAGTGCATCTATATAATATACTAATCCATAGCAAGACAAGGAGTGAGCACCTAGAAAAACTTGACAATGTTTTAAAGAAGCTACTTGAGGAGAAGTTGATGATCAACTTGAAGAAGTGTGAGTTCATCAAAATAGAGCTAGTGTACCTTGGGTTTGTTCTAGCACACGATCAACTAAAAATAGATACAAGAAAAGTGGAAGCTATCATGAATTGGCCTACTCCAAGATTATCAATAGAGGCAAGAAGTTTTCATGGTCTTGCACAATACTATAGGAAATTCATAAAATAGTTTAGTACAATTTGTGCTCCCATGTTGGATACTATCAAGGGAGGAGTGAAAACTAATTTTGTATGGAATTAGCATGCTAACAAGAGCTTTGATTTATTCAAGCAGAAGCTAGCTAATCAACCTATTTTAGTATTGCCAAGCTTTGAAAAGCTTTTCACTATTGAGTGTGATGCTAGTGTGGCAATTGGGGATGTTCTAAGCCAAGACGGAAAACTAGTAGCTTTTCATTCTAAAAAGTTGAGTGAGGCTAAGAGAAAATACTCCTCGTATGGCCTAGAAATGTATGCATTGGTCCAAGCTTTAAAAAATTGGATACATTATTTTCTTCCCAAGGAATTTATTGTGTATTCAGACAACCAAGCACTTAGTTTCTTTAACTCACAAGAAAAGTTAAGTCACAAGCACATGAAGTGGGTTGAATACCTACAAGCATATACCTTCAATATCAAACACAATGAGGGTGTTCTAAACAAGATGGTAGATGCATTGTCTAGAAGGGCACTCACTCCAAGAAATCTAGTTGAAAAGCATGGGAATAGATCATTTCAAGGATCTATATGCAAATGATGAGGACTTTGCTGACATATACAAGGTATGCGTTAAATGCAAGAATTATTTTCATAGTAGATATGCTAAATATACTTTGCAGAGTGATATTTTTTTTAAAGGGAATCAATTGTGTGTCTCTAGAAGCTCTATTAGAGAGAATTTGATACAATAAAAGTATAATGGAGCTTTGAGAGGTCATTTTGAGATCACTAAGACTCAAGGCCTTGTTTCAAGGTTTTACTATTGGCCTAGAATAAATCTTGTTGTTAGGAGGTATGTGGAAAGTTGTTTCATATGTCAAAAAGCTAAGGGAACTTATACAAATATTGGTCTTTACAAACCACTACCAATTCCTACTAGGCCA